>JAZHRO010000002.1:92620000-93030000 GCA_037157565.1 Thalassia testudinum
TTGTGTAAAATATGCTTTCATTGTAGTATAATCGCATTATAAATTCTTAAATTTATTTCAATCGAACTTGAAAAATACGAAGTTGATGTTTTTAAAACGGAGTTTGAGTCGTTCGCAGGGAGGCAAATAGATCACAATCACTTTCCTAATTAGAATTAGAATTAAGTATTAAGTAGGATGATTATTAGAATTAATACTAAATCTAATAGCATGCAACTATTAGAATTATAATATGCTACTACTAGAAAGCATATAACTTGAACACAAGTTGAAAAATAACTAGAATTTTATTAAATAAGATAAGAGTTTAACGTAGATAGAAGTAGTATTGTAACTATAGGAATGCTTGAAAAATTATAACGAGAATTAGATTACTACAACTAAAACTAGACTAGAAAAACATAGAAATTATGAGCTTCGAAGGTGAAGTCCGAAGCATCGACGTAGATGCGAATGCAAAGGTGTATCTGTTAGAACCATCAGAGTTGGTATATACTAGCACTAGTAGTAGAGATTATGTGAAGGTAGGAAATTTTAAGTAGGAGAGATGATTTCAAAGGGGTAACTAGGTGTATTTATAAAAAATATGGATACTTCCTATTGGTTGGTTGAGGTTACCAAAGATCACTGAGTTATAGGGTTAAGATTTAATTGGTTAAGATTAAGTGATAGAGATATTCTGAATTAAATAATTAAATAGAGGAGGATAAATAGGTTACGTAAGGTGCACGTGGAATGTTAGACGCATGATATGTATGGGATTGGTTTTGGATTTACGTGAGTTGCTTTCTGTGGTATAGGATGATGGGAGTTATTTTGTTGGGTTTTTGCATAGGAATATGAATTTGTTTTGGGTTTTTCGGGCGTGGGTACGTTGGTTTGTTTATGGAGAGGGATAAATATTAGGTTGGGTAGTTTACGTAATGTGCATGGGATGGGTTATTTGTTCGGTGGATGAGGGGATAGAAATTCAGTGGATGGAATTTTCGGTTAGGCACTTTCATGGGAAGGACGTGGGTTTTGGTGGAGATTGTTGCGTAGGATTGGGTTTGTTGCATGTGTTGGTAGACGTAGGTGGATAGATGTTAGGATTTTTTATTTTTGGATGCATGGGATATTCGGTGTAATGTTTATGGGATTTACTATGGGTATATGTTATGTAGGCATTTGTGGTATAGATATAAATAAAGTAATTGATCAATCATGGTGGAAAATTAAGGTGTATTGGCCAGTCAAAAATAGATTGATTATGACTAGGAAATTAGGTATTAGGTTAAGGTCAATTAGGTTCCTAAATAAGCTAGTGATTAGGTCTAATAGAGTAAATAAGTTCACCAATTAGGTTCAGTCATTTTTCAAGTGAGCTCAAATTAGAAAGTTCAATCTGTTATGCTCTGATCAACTTGAAATTTTGTATCTGCACATATAAAAATAAATACATCAAGGCATCAGATACAAATGTGGGAAAAATTTGCATAAAAGTTCAATTGTATGTATTATTTATAAAATGACCTAAAATACCTAATCTAATCAAATTAAATGCAATTTAACCCAAATTACCTTTATACTAACATTAATTAGGTATTAATTATATACATAATCATGAAAATATCATGTCCCCATACCTATCTTTTGCTAGTCGAGCAGAATGCAAAAATGAAAAATGAATGCAAAATATGATTTATGCTATTTGTAACTCGACCTCCCAAAGGACTGCTCTTTTCTTTTTGTCAAGGATTTGAAAAAAAATTTCTTCTTGTCTTCTTCCAAAAATTTCGAAATTTAGACAAATGTGAAAGTGATGTAATAGTAGCCTAAGCAAAGGATTTAAGTAAAAAGTCAATCTACATTTAAAGTTTGTACTTGATCATCGGTAAAATTTTATCGGGATAGGTAAACTTTTTCCCTCGAGGATACAAATAAAATGAAATTTTTACCTTGACTTTTTGGTTTTGGTAGAAGATGTTTGAGTCAAATAATTTTATATTTGGTGGCTTACACTCATTTGGTGCTACATGTAGCCTAGTAGTATAGGTTTTAGATCTCTAGACTATCAAACAAATCAACCTGGTGAAAGGCTCAAAACTGTGCTCTCTTTAGTTCCTTTGTACTCACACTCTCTTCTCTCTTTCTTTTTTGTTCTTTTTGAGCTTTTCTTTAGAGAGGTCACGATCTCACTAGGTTTGTAGAAGCACTGAATATTTGATGGGCTCGCATGGCATTAACACCTTGATTATAGTTTTGATAACCCTACAAGTTAGAATCCTTCAGCCAGTATTTAGGCGGTCAGAAATATTGAAAAAATAAGGATCATATTTGGTGGATCACAATAGGTATTTTTATCTCAATGAAATCGATACATAATGAAATCATCACATAAATATAACTATAAACTTGAAAGTTTTTTTTTCTTTTTTTTTCTATAAATATTTTATCTTTTTTTTGAGTTTTTCTTCTTTCTTTTTTTCTTCTCTCTATTTTTTCATAACTATCAACACAACACACATAGCACAAACTTTATTTATGAGACATTATTAGGGAATGATGATGTTTATGAGGATAATGTGTGACTTATTTGGTGGAAGTGCCTACTCGGCATCGGGAAGGGATGAATAGGACAAGCGTACTTCTGACATTTGACACTAATACCCTCTTTCAGTCGATTTCATGAAAGACGGTCATAACCATACATCTTAGTTCTAGTTTTATTAGAACTCAATCTTTGTGTATTTGCTTTATTTGATGGCTGTTAAGAAATTACATACAATGTTCACACGCAGGAATTAAGAGCGAAAACTATGTCTAACTTTTAGGTATCATTATCAAATTATCCAGAACTTAAGAGTTCTCACATTAGGCTTAGAGTATCAATAGACACTCTACTCTCACCTTACAAATGTTTGGTGATTCTAATGAAAGATAGTTTTCCTGACTCTCTAACTAATTGTTCAAGGGTTTAGGAAAGGAAGCAATGCTTCTCTTAGATAAACTAAAAATGTCTATTGGCTTTCATAAATGATCTATTACAAAGACTACATATGAGTGAAATAAATGTACTAGATTCTAAATTAAGAGATAATTCAAGAGGAAAATCTTCAATATAACCTCCTTGATAAAAATCTTTTTGAATAAATGCATGAATGCAATATGTATAAATGCTATGTATAAATAGTTTTTTTTTTGAAAAACACATACTACCTTTTGATGACACAACTAATTAAAAAAAATCACTAAAAACTTATAATTTTAGAGCAAAATAAGAATGACTTTCAAAAATATTATCTACCCCCATGCTTATTTTATGCAATATCCTCAATGCATGTAATGAACATAAAAGAAGAATAGATGTTACCTGAAAATCGAAGAATTTTAAAGAAATCAAGACTTGTTTACCTCTAAATCTAAATAGAAATTTCATAGCAAATAATAAGGTTATCTACAAATGTTGGGTTGCCTCTGAACAAGCGTTGAATTTTTTTTATCCACAGCTAGACCTAAACCCTTGAAAAGATGAATCAATCATGATAGAAGAGAGGGTCAATAGCAGAGTTAAGATTTGATCATGATAATCCAAAATTAGATGTCCACAAATGCAGACTAGTTGGTGATGCAACCTTATACCAGAAGGTCGGGTACAAGATAGATAAATCAGAAGAAACTGTATCCAGTGGCATTTAGTGTTAAGGACATGAGGTGCATTGGGGCCGAAGGTAGGTAACCTAAGTACAAAAGCTAAGTGATTCATGAAGTTTTGAGCCCAATTGAAATGAGATTTGAAGTGTGGGTATAAATTTTGAGCTATCTTGGGTTTATAGAAATCAAAATTATTTAAGTCATAAGGGTTCTTATAGAAGGTAGGAAGATTTAAGAGTAGAGGCACCCTAAGCTCCTCGGTATCATTTTCCAAATAATTTTTTCTTAGTTCCACCACCTCCTTTCTTTCTTTCTTGAAGACCAAGTTTTTAAAATCTTCAATGTTAAAATTAGACTTGATTACATCAGATATTCAATCAAATTCCATAGAAAATGATTCAAATTCAGAATCATCCAAATTCGATGTAAAGGTGAAGCTGGACATTGAATGCTCATCAAATTCAAATTGAAATCTTTGAGCTTCACCTAATTTTTCTCAAAGTTGAATGTAAATCCTTCTATATCAGATTTGTCAAAAATTTCCTCATCAAAAAGAAATGTCTCATATTCAGAGTTATTGGATTCTTTAGATTCTATCTCAAAATCAAATGTGAAGCTTTTGATTTCAAGAGTATCAGAAATTCGATCCTCAAAGAAAAATGTCTCATATTCAAATTCATCTATATACTCAGATTCTAAGTCTTTCTTGGAGATATTTTGAATCAAACCCTTAACTTGTTTAAGTTCTTCAATAAGTCCACAACTTTCATTAGTGTTCTCGATAATTTTAAAAAGTTTTAATTTTATTTTTTCATCCCCAAAGGTTATTTGCATATTCCCATGTTTACAATCAATCAGGGCCTCTGTAGCTACTAAAAATGATCTTCCGAGGATAATCGAGGCTCACCTTAAATCCTTAGGAATGTCAAGATCGAAGATAATGAAATCCACGGGATAGTAGAAATTATCAATTCGAATAATTACATCCCTCAAAATCCCACGTGGATGTATCACAGATTGGTCGACCAATTGGATTTGTATTTTGGTAGGTTCCGTGTCCTCAAATCCAATCATCTCATGGATCTTATTAGGCATCAGGTTGATAGAAGCCCCCGAATCAATTAAAGCTCTATCAAAGTCTAGATCATTAATTTTACAAGAAATCAAGGGGGTTCCGGGTTCTCTTTTCTTGACAGGTAAATCCTTTAAGAGAACAGAGCTAGCTTGTTTAGAAAAGATTACCTTCTCATGATTACTTGATTTTGGCTTACGCTTAGTTGTGGTTAATTCCTTTAAAAATTTGGCACAAGCCGGGATATGTTCAATAGCTTCTAAAAGTGGAATATTAATTTGTACTTGTTTGAATACATCCAACTAGGTCTCATTTTTAGGGTCAATTTTCTTTTTTCTAGGCCTATTCAGGGCCTCAGGGAAAGGGATTTGGATCTTTGGGTCCTCAAAATCATGAGCTTGGATCTCGTCCTCAACCTTAGGTGTATTAATCAGAGTTGGTTTATCATGATCTTGGGTTGTTTGATTTCGGTGCACAGGGTTTGATCTTGCCACTTCTCAGGGTGATGGAATTAGCAGTGGCAGGTGGGTATCGATTCCCCTGAGCAAGAGGAGTAGGAAGGATAGGTGCAAAAGGATGTGGAACTTGAGGTGAATAAAAGCGAGGGGGAGTCACAGGAGCTTGCTAAATCATATGAGCTTGGTTGAACCCTTGAGGATTGTGTCCCTGATTAGGTATGTTTCTAAGGTTTGGAATGGGTTGGAAAGGGAGGGTACCAATAGGTCTATCATTAGGCTTAGGCCCTATCTGGTTCTTTAGATCCCTGATGGACTGGGTCAACTGCTGCATAGCTTGCAACATGGAAGTATTTGTGTCCATCAGTTGCTAGTGCTGATTCAATATAGCCAATTTAGTTTGGTTAGGTTGGTTAGGGGACAAGGGTTGATAATTTTGACCCTGGTTATAAGTGTTAGGTAAGCTAGGGTTCATCTGATAGGGTTCAGGTTGTACAATATGTTGGTTTCCTTGCCCTTGACTTTTCCAAGAAAAATTTGGGTGGTTTCTTGTTGAGAGCGCTTAATCGGGTTTAAAAAAAAGGTCGCGTTGTAGTACAGTTGAAAAATCATTCAAAACAAATAAATTTTATTACTTGAAGTTTAAGTTCGAGGTCAAACATAGGGATCAAATGGAATTCATGCACCAATCTCAATAATCGATGCAATTTGAACGCTTAAAACTACTCAAAATATAATTCAAAATGTCAAGCACGAGTTTATGAATAATAAAATGTAGCATAAAAGAGAAATAGGAAAGAATTGGATAAAAGTGTTTGATTTTTCTTTCTTTGTTGCTTCTTCCTTTGGCTCGTTCTTCTCCTTCTCTTCTTTCTCTTCTCTGTCTTTCTTTCCTTCCTTTTTGGCTTTCTCTTCTGACTTCTTCTTCCTTCTGCCTTGGCTTTGGTCTTTTTCTTTGGTGGCTTCTTTCTTCTTTGTCTTCTTCTTCTTCCTTTCTGCCTTGACTTTCTCTTCTTCTCTATGCTCTGGTCTTCAGCTGCTTTCTTCTTCCTTTCTTCTTCTTCTTCTTCCTTAGCTTCTGATCCTCAGCTTCCTCTATGGCTTCTTCTCCTTAGCTTCTTCAACTTCCTCCTCTGCGGCTGCACCTATGGCTTCCTCTTTTCTTCCTTGGCTTCGCCCTTCAGCTTCTCCTTTCCTTGCAAGTGCAAAACTTACCCCTACCCTCCCCTGTGAACTCTCTCTTTTTCTCTCTTAGGCTCGCTCTCCTAGAGCCTTTCCCAGGTAAACAGGTTGGGTTAGCACGCCTGGGACCAAGCGCACCGGCGTGGGTGGTGCGCGAGGAGTGCACGAAAGCACCTCGCTGGTAGTCTGCCGGAGGTGGAGATGATGGTGGTGGTCTGTGGTTGTCGAGGGTTGAAAATAGAAATAGAGAGGGGGAAAATAAAGAGTAGAGGAAGGGGAAAGTATCTAGCCTAGTTTAAGGATGAAGGGGGAAGAGATGGCAGATGGCGCGTACTTGCTGCTGCTAGAGACGAAGATCCCAGTGGAGGGGGACGGCAACAACGAAGAGGATAGTTGGCACATGTGCATGTATGGCACGACGCGGACGAAGGAGGCGGAGATAACTTTACCACTAGTATGGTGGCAGAGCGATGAGAGGAGAAATAGGTCGCCGGAGCTCGCTGGGTGTCTGGCCGGAGGAGAAGAGATGAATTTGGGGGGTTGTCTCCAGCCAAACCAAGCTGGGAATGAACGGCCGGGTCAGGGGAACCTTTTATAATCCCAGGCAGAGGGCCTTGTGCTTGGAAGGCAAGCTTCCAAGCACGGGCATCCTTGTCGGACATGGAAGGTGAGAGATATCCAAATCTCTTATGCGTTCGCATGAGAGATTGAGTGACAATCAGGGCTTGAAATTGTATTTATATGATCGGGAATTCCTCAGAGAATCTCCCTTTCAAATTTGAGAGGGAGTCTTTGAGGAATCAAGGAGAACTGCCCCTTAGATCCTCGCTGGAGTAGGATTCCTCCGCTGTAATGGTGGAGGGACCTAATTGCAAAGAATGACGAGGAAGATAGGGGGTATCTGCAAGGTTTTCAAAAGTTAGGGGTCTAAAAGTAATTAGGTTGGACTGTTTTGCAAAGTAGGTCAAGGTGAATTCCCCTTAGGTCCAATTTTTGGTATAAACCTAATTTGGACCTAAGGAATCCAATGGTGAAGTTGGATTTTAGGTTTGACCACGTTTGACTAGGCATTTTACACAAAAACTCAATTAGGGCTAATATTTTACTAGGAGCCCTATTTAGGTCAAAATATGTTATAAAGGTCAAATTGAAGGTTCTAAACTCTAGAAGATATTTTTCTATAAATTTTAGAGGGTTTAGTTGAATTTTATCTTGACCAGAATCTTTTTAAATTAAGTGGGTCTGTTTTAGGGTTACAAGAAGTCATTTAATTCCTAGATTTCACATTACCCCTTTTTTGATTGAACCAACACACTTTTTATCTTGTTAAGATCAATTGACCTATGTTTAGCCCCTGAGAAATCCCGTTGTTGCACTGCAATTGTAAAATTACAGTTTTATCCTTTATTTCTTGCTTTTCTCTCAGATTAGTTATTCCTTGAGTTAGGCTCTTGATTTGGTTATGTAGGAGATTTTGTTATCTTTTGTAGGTCAAAATGAGCTAGTTAGGGCTCATGATGGTATTCCCATCATACTCCCATGCTTAGCGTTTGTTAGTCTCTTAGCAAAATTTTAAGGTTTTAACTTCTGTTCTAGACCATGAGTTTCTTTCACATATTATGATGAGTTTTTTTTTTTTTTATTAGGTTAGAATGCCGACAGTAGGCCTAGAGGTACTCATGTACTAACCAAGATCCAGACCTGACTAGCTCTAGTCTTGGTCCTCCGCGAAGGTTTTTAAGGCCTGTAGGAATTATCCTAAGGTTCGTTGGACTCTGCGGTTAAAGCACCCGTGCTTGAGACATATTTTAGCCTTGGTTTTGTTTGCAGTGCATTTTTTGTAAAACAGAGATAGAGGATTTGTTTGTTTAGAGAGTTTTCTCTCTTTTCTTTTTATTTCTAGCTTCGGATTAGTTTCTCAACACGGTCTGTATCGGATTCCTCGTCCCCATCATCAATCCTCAAAGGTTTCTGGCAATCAATGCTTCGTGAAAGCACTGCCCATGGCAACCCCAGAACCTTGGCTTTCAAGATTTCGAGATAATCCCGCCTATGGCGTTCTGTAGCCAAATCCAGACCCTGGCAATCGACATTTTATGATAATACCGCCCATGGTATCTGAACCAGCAGGGTGTTTACGTGTCCCCAGTAGGATATGTAAATATCCTACGAGACAAATACTGAGGAGACGATATGTTGTTACACATCTTCGAAGGGAATTTCCCGCTTATCCGCGTCGGGATTCGTCCAAATCAACTTGTGTTGATCGGCTGCTTATAATCTAGGCAGCTTTTTTCAGAACATTTAAACGCTTTTACGTGATTTTGATAGTTACGCACACTGAAGTAGACTGTGTGTGGATTGGGATGCTTAGGTTATCGAGTCCTGCATACCGAAAATCAGTTAACGATGTCAAATACTCCCTAAGCTTTAGACCTAATACTTACACTTCGCATTTTCCCTAACCTCTTGAGGATTATCCAGATCTTAGCTGATGGAGATTTGGAGGTTGGTTTCTCCCTTTGATGGCTCACTGCCTGAGCGACCGCCCCAGAGAATAGCCTCAAGATTTGGCAAACTAGGAATCAGGGGTCTGCCGTTGCATTTAAGATCAAAAGCGGTGGTGGAAGCTATGATTGCAGGGTTTGCTACATTGGCAGATGATGTTGAGGTTGGTCTGCTTGAAGGAGATGGCAATGTGATGAATGTCTGGGTTGATGTGTTCAGGGCAAGTTCTGTTCTAGAGAAGATGATCCTTTGATGTGGGGGGGAGCTCTTGGTTGTTGGTATTGAATTTTTCTGTGGACAGCAGGGATGGGGGCTCACATCATAACAATTCTTCTTATGCAGAGGTGCTACAAACTGAGGCAAAAACACTGCAGCCTGGATGTGTGACACCTGATGAGGCGCCTGAGCCTAAAAGGTGCAAGGATCATCACTGCATTGAGGAAATGGAGGAAGTGATGGAAGTGGCATTGGTAGAGGATGGTATGGCAGAGAAAATGGAGGAAGGGATGGATGTAGCTTCGATAGAAGGTGGTATGGCAGAGGAAGAGAAGGAAGGGATGGGTGTGGCATTGGTAGATGGTGGTATGGCAGAGAATATGAAGGTAGGTGTACCAAGAGCCGATACTGCTGATCAATGTGCGCTACAAGAGATCTCTGTAAACACCTTGAATATGCAAAATAGCTTGCCTACAGCTAAGGGCCTGAAGTTTGGTTCAGGGACAATCTCTAAGACCAGTGTGGGTAGACCCCCCTATAAACTCAGACAGAGGAAACAAAACACTGCACAAAAAATTGATGAAAGTGCCATTGCAGCTGTGATGAAGGTTAGCAGAATCTCGACTGCAAAAAAGGGGGCACCCAAGAAGCTAAATGAGGATTCTTTCTTGGAATATGCGTGGATTGCGCGATAGAAGTCGGAGGGCTTCTCTTCTGAGGCATATGAGAGAATGGGAGATTGATTGTGCCATTATCCAAGAGACACATATAGAAAATGAAGATGATAGGGCTTGGGTTGATATGAAGGCTGGGGATGCGAATGACTGTGTGATGTTTAATTCATATAGTAGGTCTGGGGTTGTAGCTATATGGTGGAAGAAAAATGTGTTACAAATGGTTGAGGTCTCTATTGCTAGACACATGCTGACTTGTAAGTTTGAACGAACCCAGGGGGGTGTGACCTCTACATTACAGGAGTTTATGGCCCCTGTGACCCTTACAGAAGGTAAGAATTGTGGGATGACTGGAGTGTGGTTGTTGACTTTGTGAATGGGGCTACTTGGGTCGTAGGAGGAGACTTCAACTGTGTACTGATGGGGAGTGATAGACCAAATGGCTTGGTAGATAGTGCAACCACTGGATTCCAACTGATGGTTCAGACTTTAGGCTTGAGTGAGTACCCTTCTTTTGGCACTGAATTTACATGGAGGAATGATAGTGGCCTTTGTCCAAAATTGACAGATTCTTTGGTAATGCTGGGATGTTGGATATGTTCCAATTATCCTCTGTGTGTGGATTGGAACGCCCCTTTTCTAATCACACCCCCTTGGTTTGGGATAGTGGAGAACAAGTGCTTGCCGACTCTTATTTCAAGTTTAAAAAATCTTGGTTGAGAGAATCGGGGTTCAAAGAGATGCTTGAAGGATGGTGGAGGGCCAAACATGTAAATGGCCCTGCCACTATCAAGCTTGCTTCTAAGCTGACAGTTATGCGAAAAATGCTAAAGGAATATGGGGCTGTTGTATCTGCTGTGAGACATCAGAGGCACAATTTGGCTTTACTGGAAATCCAAGGCCTTGATTCAAAAGAGGCCACTGGCCTGCTGACAGAACATGAACTCAAGAACAGAAGATGGTGGTAGGATGTGGTGGTTAAAGAAGATCTGAAATTGGAGATGGATTGGAGGGAACGTTCTAGACAATTATGGCTTAAAGAGGGGGATGCCAATACTAAATTTTTTCACTTGGTTGCCAGCTCTCGTAGAAGGTTCAACTTAATCTCATCAATACTCAAGGATGGGTAGAGAATTTCATCAATATCAGATATAAGAGCTGAGGCCATCAAGTATTTTAGAGATTCATCAAGGGCTGTAGGGAGAGGCCAATGGAGAATGGCAGCGAGTGATTTACCTAAATTATCTGGGGAACAAGTATCTAGCCTGATTGCAGCCATTACTGAGAAAGAAATAGTGATTGCCATCAAAGACCTAAACAATGAAGGTTCTCCTGGTCCTGATGGTATCCAAGTCTTCTTCTGCAAAGAGATGTAGGGTGTAGTGGGCAAAGAGGTAATGGATGTGATTAAGGAGTTTGAGGAGGGAAATTTTGGCTTTGATAAAATAAATAGGTCCTTCCTCTTCTTGTTGCCAAAGACACAAGGCGTAGAGATATTTCAGGACTTTAGACTTATAGCTCTCTCAAATTCTATTTATCTGGTGATTAGCAAAGTTTTGGCAAATAGGCTACGGCCAATCTTGCAAGAGGTGATCCATCCAGTTCAATCTTCATTCCTTTCTAACAGATCCTTACAAGAGTCTTTTATAATGGTCCAGGAGATGGTGTGTGGTTGGCAAAAAAGGAAGTGCAGAGCTTTTATGTGGAAAGTTGATTTTCATAAAGCATATGACTATTTCTTGGCCCTACTTGTGGGAAGTTTTCAAGAGGAGAGGATTTCCCCCTCTCTGGATTCAATGGATGAAAATGTGCATTACAACTACTTCTTTCACTCCCTTGATCAATGGGAAGCCTTGTGGAGCCTGGATCCAACCACAATGTGGGGTGAGGCAAGGTTGCCCTTTGGCACCTTTGATTTTTAACCTTGTTGTTGATAACTTAGCAAGGTATGCTTGCAAACTTGCTGAGGCAGGAATTATCAGAGGATACTCCCTCTCTAATAGGAGTGCTATAGCCTCTATTCTTCAATATGCGGATGATACGGTCTTTTTTGTGGAAGGATTAGTAGATGAAGCCCGTGCACTTGGCCATATGGTTAACATATTTGGGGACATCTCAGGTCTGAGTCTGAATAGAGAGAAGCTCAATCTGGTGTGTTTTGGATTAACTGAGATAGAGCAAGAAGATATTTCTGCTACTTTGGGGACCCCTTGCATTAATCTCCCCCATCAAATATCTGGGGTTGCCCTTGAGATGTTCAAGAATGAAAAAAAGGGAATGGAATAGCTTGTTTGACAAGATCTCAGTGAAGCTGGCTGGATGGAATAACAGATTTCTCTCTAAGGGTGGTAGACTCATTCTGGTAAACTTAGTTATTGTTTCCATCCCTGTCTTCTATTTCTCTATTTTCAAGGCTCCAAAATTTGTGTGGAAGTGCATGGATTTAATGAGGAAGAGGTTCTTCTGGAAAGGCCCATGAAGGCAGATTTATGCAACCTCTAAAATGGGAACAAATCTGTCAATCCAAGGAAAGTGGGGGTTCGGGAATCAAATCCTTGAAAGAATTCAATGAAGCTTTGCTGCTCAAATGGGCCATCAAAATTCTGCAAGGGGACGAGAAACCTTGGATTGAATGGGTTAAGGATAGATATGGTCAGTCCAACAGTGCGCTAAAGAGATTGTACCCTATCAGACCATCACCCTTTTGGAAGTTTGTGGTTCGAGCATTGAAAGACAATTGGCACCTGCTGCAGCCGATATTAGATGGTAAAACTTTCAACTTCTGGAGTGAACACTGGTCTTTGCTGGGTTCTCTGAAGGAGGCTTACCCAAGGGTCTTTGCTGCAGCAAGAGACAAAGCAGGAACTGTCAGCTGCTATTGGTCTGAAATCAGGGACTGCTGGCAGTTGAATGAAGATGAATCCACCAGGATGGGCACTCGGCTGTGGGAAGAAAGAAGGAACTTGATTTCTGACCTGGAAAGATTTAAACCTGGGCCTGGAGTGGATGATAACTATGTTTGGGATGGGATATATACAGTGCAGTGTGGGTATAGAAAGATTATGGAAGGAGGCAGAGGTGGGAGCTGTGATTATATTGACAAAAAAATATGGCTCTTGAAGATCCCCGTTAAAGTGCAAATTTTTCTTTGGCTGTGTAGGAGGGAGGGCTTGATAACAGGTGATCTAAGGCACAAAAAAATGGGAGCTGTTCTTCATGAATGTCACCTATGTGGAATGCACACTGATAACCTCAGCCACATTTTCTCTTCTTGCCTGATTACTGATGTAATTTGGAGGACCTGCCAGGAACCACTCCCCTCGTGGAACTCCATATGGCATAATTTTGTAGTGGAGAGGCCGCATCTGTGTATGGCTGCAACTCTCTGGTGTGTGTGGAGGCAAGAAATGAGAGGCTTTTTCAGGAGAGACTGGTTTGCTGTGAGCAAATTGTAAATGAGTGCTGGTCTCTCATACATAGATGGAGATCTGAATTGTAAATATTCTTAGTCATTTACCAATAAATTGTCCTCCCGAATTGCTATCGTAAGACGATAGCTTTCCTTTTGGTTTAAAAAAAAGAGTCTAGCCCAAAAGGTCTAAGATCAGCGTTCTTACTAATCTCTTTTTGTCTCTCATTAGCACTTTTCTTCATTTTTCTTGATGTGGTCTATAAATTCGGTTAATCCTTTAATCTCTTACTAATGACTTTTTTTTTCTTTTTCATTTTGTGCTCCTTTTTTGCATTTTTTTCTTTTCCTCATGTTTATATGGCCTCAAAATTTTCTTCCCTCTTCCAATTTTTTGTTCTTTTTCTCAATTTTCTATTTTTTTGATATTTTTGACATGTAATTTTTTTGTGAGAGTCCTTGACTTTTCTTGATTTTTGTATGTTTGCACTTTACCACCCCTCATGCCTAAGTTTTGCAATGTCTTCATTGTAAACGAAGGGTGTGAAATGGTGTTGGGTTTAGGGACGTAGAATATGATTTATCAGGTGGGTGAATGGGTCGGGAATGATTGATGTGGACGATTTCAAGCTCTAGTACGTGTACTAGAGGTGGGATCTACTGTTCTAAGACTGAACTTAGGGTGCAATAGATGTGAAGTACAGATGGATAATTAGACGAATCTCGGGTTTTTGGAATGACGGGTTGCCTCCCGTTAAGCGCTAAATTCAACGCCTTCAGCCGAGCGGGAAATGGTATGGAGAGGAAGTGGTTAAATCAACGGAGTTTTGTAGAACAAGCACCTTGATCAAGAGCCTGGTTGGTCCAACCAGGTGCTTATTTAGATCCATAGGCTGATGATGCAGCCCAAACCTAATCAATCTGGTGGGTTGATAAATGTAGATCAAGAGATGTGGAACCCACCATATGTTATGGAGCTCGGATGGATGTGGAAGTGTAAATTTAGGTTTTGGCTGAGTCGGATCAGCCTGGTTAGAATAGGGATCTGTAAAGTAATCAGTGGATGATGCAGAAACCCTATAGGGGTGATTAGAAAATGATGGAGAATGGTCTTTAGTCTGATCAATGTCCGAAATCCGGTGTAGATGTAGAGTCGAATCATCTGCAATCGGCTCAGTAAGAGGGGAATCATAATAAAAATTGAGTCCGGTTGCGGGTTGGGGTTGAAAACGGGCTTGGATAGGTTCTGTATATGCGGAAGAGGTGGCTTCAATGAGAATTGTGTATGAGGGCTCTTCTAGAAAGGAGTTACAGGTGGTTTCATGTAGAGAGTCATCGTAGTAGCTCTTAAAGTCAAAGGCGAACGCCTGAAGAGTGTCTATAGGATGAGGGAAATCTGAGTCGAGAAAAGATTCGTACTCTGGGTTGCAGTCACTCTCGGCATTTTCTGGTTTTGATTTTTGAGGATTGAAAAGAAATGATTCCATCTCACTGGAACCTGAACTTAAATCAGTGATCTCGGGAACCAGGACCTCAGAGTCAGAGTCAGAGAATGAATCGTGTGAGCTGAGGTCGTAGATTGACTCGTATTTAGGAGACAGAGGTTCTCCGAAATCATGGTAAGATTCGAAATCGTCGGAGAGTTTGCGAAAATTAAGTCCTGAATGAGATTCGAGATCATTGGTTTCACCACAGAATAAATCATATGATGTAGACTTGACAGTCTGACTGGGGTCTAGCCTATATGTAAATTTTGAGCTAAAAAAGGTATCCTTATTTGGTCTAGGCTCAAGTTCTCGGCTTGTAGGAATGACCCAATCAAAACCCCCCTCGTCCAACTCCTCGGTTTCTGTATCGTAGATTGCCGTGACTTCCGAAAAATTGATCTGTATCTCTGAGGATGTTGGAGAGGGATATTCATCAAATAGAGGCTCAGAATCATATTCTTCATTGAAACTTTGATTTTCGTCATACGGGGCCCCGTAATCTTTCCAATAAATTTTAGATTCAGATTCTAGGCTGAGGATGTGGGTTGAATCACTAGAATCTAGGTCCGAATGACTTTCGAGGATCACCTTATCAGAATAAGGGGCGGGATTTACACCCTCGAGAGGTTTAGTTCTACTCTCATCATTGTAGGAATCTTGGGATTCTATGTTTGGTGACCCATGGTCTAGGGTTGGCTCAATATTGTGTTCTTCTGCATTTGGAACTTCCCAACCTATTTCAAGATCAGGCATGTTGTATTCCATTTGGGTTGGAAATCCATAACAACTCTGTGCCTCAAACCTTAGATTTGGGAAATCGTATTGATCCTCAATATTATTCCAAGATGGTTCATCATTTGTTTGGGGTGTCTACGGGTATTTCTGATTAATAACTTGTTTCAATATCCTTATCATCTCTTCCCATTTTTCAAGATCATCTTGGTGTTGTTTCCAAAGTACAGGATTTGTTATGCATTGAAGATATTCAAAGTTATGCAATTTTTCTATTTCAATGTATCCTGTTATGAGAATGTCTCGGGTTGATCCTTTTGTGGCTTCTGTCAATAACACTTGGGCACAGTTTATGATGAAAGTTGTTGGTACACTAACCTGAATGTCTGCTACTGGTGTTGAGGTTTTGTATTGAATTTCATAGAATTCAAGGGCATCCTCAATCATCTTATCTCTCATGGATCTCTGTGATTCAGGTTTTTTGAATGGTAATCCTAAGTAACCAGGTTGCATGTTTGGATCAGATGGTGGAATCAAAATGTAAAATCAGAATTCAGATCAAGATGTAGAATCAAGTCTTGAAGTGATTAGATCTGAATAAAGAATCCCACTGAAAATTTATGTGTGTGCTCTAAAGAGAAGGGATGAGGGATTGGATGTGTTTTTGACCCAATTTAGGTACCCAAAGATGTTTGGATGACTATGGAGGTTCGGGGCGGATGATACTCCTAGATCAGAAAGTCGTCCACTTGAGAATTACCTAGGCAGCCTGAGAGGGAGAGTTTCACAAAGACCCCTACACGGTAGAGCGTTCCCATGGGTTACAGGGTTTCCCTCACCTGACCTCTCTTGTCACTGAGATTCCAGGTAGATCAAAATGGAGACCTTGACCGCTTAAGTCTACCACTTTTAGATTGAAAGTGCTTATGGTTCCACTTGAACTTTGGATGTTTTGGTTTTGTGACCTAATTTCAAGGTTGGTTGACCCAACAAGAGGTCAACTTTACCTGACCTACCCTAAAGATGGCAGAATGATTCTAAGTCAAGACCTTAGAATCACCCTGATTTGACTCCCAGGTTATGAGGCCCTAGGTTTTTAAGGTTCAAGTGATTTTTTAGAGTTTAATTTTTAGGGTTTGTCTTGATTAGATTCTTTCAATCAAGGACTTGGATAGCACACAGATGCTGGTGGGTTTATTTACTTTTATGCAAGCACGTGTGAACTAGCACTCCAAAACTTTATTGTAGAAATTCTAATGTGGCTCTATTTCCAAATCTCTTTGATTTTCACAGGAGTTCTCTTTGGACTTTAAACAAGAAGTGTGTAGTCTGCGGAGATTTAGAAATTAAGCGTGATCTCTAATAGGCACAGGAATTTTGGGTAGGATCTCAAGAAATCGCTTCAACTTCGATAAGATTTGAGAAAATTTTCGTAAATTAGGAAATTTTGCCTTAAAAATGATAATTACTATAGAGAATAAGGTCGTTGATTCCTAATTGATTGCTTCTTTTTGTCTTCCCCGGATTAGGATTTGGATTAGGGAAGAAGAGAGAAGTTACCTGCCTTGGAGTGGTTGATTTGCACGGGAGATCTCCTCGTAAAATGCCTCGCAAAAAATCATAATAAAATGAATAAGGCAAGTTAGTGCTCAAATATAATCAAAATAAGGCAGAGATTAGTGATGAATTGTGCGTTGCTCCCCGATAATGGCGTCAAAATGTTGAGAGCGCTTGATCGGATTTTAGAAAGGTCGCATTGTAGTACAGTCGAAAAAACATTCAAAACAAATAAATTTTATTACTCAAAGTTTAAGTCCGAAGTCGAACACAAGGAGCAAATGGAATTCATGCACTAATCTCAATAATCGATGCAATTTGAACACTTAAAACTACTCAAAATATAATTCAAAATGTAAAGCATGAGTTTATGAATAATAAAATGAGCATAAAAGAGAAATAGGAAAGAATTTGATAAAAGTATTTGATTTTTCTTTCTTTGTTGCTTCTTCCTTTGGCTCGTTCTTCTCCTTCTCTTCTTTCTCTTCTCTTCCTTTCCTTCCTTTTTGGCTTTCTCTTCTGACTTCTTCCTTCTGCCTTGGCTTTGGTCTTTTTCTTTGGTGGCTTCTTTCTTCTTTGTCTTCTTCTTCTTCCTTTCTGCCTTGACTTTTTCTTCTTCTCTATGCTCTGGTCTTCAGCTGTTTTCTTCTTCCTTTCTTCTTCTTCTTCCTTAACTTCTGATCCTCAGCTTCCTATGCGGCTTCTTCTCCTTAGCTTCTTCAACTTCCTCCTTCTCTACGGTTGCACCTATGGCTTCCTCTTTTCTTCCCTAGCTTCGCCCTTCAGCTTCTCCTTTCCCTACAAGTGCAAAACTTACCCCTACCCTCCCCCGTGAACTCTCTTTTTCTCTCTTAGGCTCGCTCTCCCAGACCTTTCTTGTGTAAACGGGTTGGGTTAGCACGCCCGAGACCAGGCGCACCGGCGTGAGTGGTGCGTGAGGAGTGCAAGGAAGCACCTCGCCGGTGGTCTGCTGGAGGTGGAGATGATGGTGGTGGTTTGTGGTTGTCGAGGGTTGAAAATAGAAATAGAGAGGGGGAAAATAAAGAGTAGAGGAAGGGGAAAGTATCTAACCTAGTTTAAGGATGAAGGGGGAAGAGATGGCGGATGGCGCATACCTGCCATCGCCTGAGACGAAGATCCTAGTGGAGGGGGATGGTGGTGACGAAGAGGATAGCTGGCACGTGTGCAGGTATGGCGCGACGCGGAAGGAGGCAGAGATGACTCTACCACTAGTATGGTGGCAGAGCGACAAGAGGAGGAGAAATAGGTCGCCGGAGCTCGCTGGGTGTCTGGCTGGAGGAGAAGAGATGAATTTGAGGGGTTGTCTCCGGCCAAACTAAGCTTGGATGAACGACCGGGTCAAGGGAACCTTTTATAATCCCAGGCAGTGGGCCTTGTGCTTGGAAGGCAAGCTTCCAAGCATGGGCATCCTCGCTGGATATGGAAGGTGAGAGATACCCAAATCTCTCGTGTTCGCATGAGAGATTGGGTGACAACCAGGGTTTGAAATTGTGTTCATATGATTGAGAATTCCTCAGAGAATCTCCCCTTCAAATTTAAGAGGGAGTCTGAGGAATCAAGGAGAACTCCCCCTTAGATCCTCGCCGGAGTAGGATTCCTCCACTGTAATGGCGAAGGGACCTAATTGCAAAGAATGACGAGGAAGATAGGGGGTATTTGCAAGGTTTTCAAAAGCTAGGGGTTTAAAAGTAATTGGGTTGGACTGTTTTGCAAAGTAGGTCAAGGTGAACTCCCCTTAGGTCCAATTTTTGGTATAAACCTAATTTGGACCTAAGGAATCCAATGGTGAAGTTGGATTTTAGGTTTGATCACGTTTGACTAGGCATTTTACACAAAAATTTAATTTAGGGTAAATATTTGATTAGGACCCATATTTAAAATTGAAGGTTCTAATTCCTAGAGGATATTTTTTCATGAATTTTAGAGGATTTAGTTGAATTTTATCTTGACCAGAATCTTGTTAAATTAAGTGGATTTGTTTTAGTGTTACAAGAAGTCATTTAATTCCCAGATTTCACATTAACCCTTTTCTGATTGAACCAACCTACTTTTTATCTTGTTAAGACCAATTGACCTATGTTTAGCCCCTGAGAAATCCCGTTGCATTGCAATGGTAAAATTACAGTTTTATCCTTTGTTTCTTGGTTTTCTCCCAGATTGGTTATTCCTTCAGTTAGGCCCTTCATTTGGTTATGTAGGACCTTTTGTTCTTTTCTCTAGGTCAAAATAAGTTAGTTAAGGCTCATGATGGGAAAAAAATGTTGAGAGCGCTTGATTGGGTTTTAAAAAGGTCGCGTTGAAGTACAGTCGAAAAAGTGTTTAAAACAAATAAATTTTATTACTCGAAGTTTAAGTCCGAGATCGAACACAGAGAACAAATGTAATTCATACACTAATATCAATAATCGATACAATTTGAACACTTAAAGCTACTTAAAATATAATTCAAAACGTCAAGCATGAGTTTATGAATAATAAAATGTAGCACAAAAGAGAAATAGGAAAGAATTGGACAAAAGTGTTTGAGTTTTCTCTTTATTGCTTCTTCCTTTGGCTCGTTCTTCTCTTCTTTCTCTTTTTTGTCTTTCTTTCCTTCCTTTTTGGCTTTCTCTTCTGAATTCTTCCTTCTGCCTTGGCTTTTGTCTTTTTCTTTGGTGGGTTCTTTCTTCTTTGTCTTCTTCTTCCTTTCTGCCTTGACTTTCTCTTCTTCTCTATGCTCTGGTCTTCAGCTACTTTCTTCTTCCTTTCTTCTTCTTTCTTCCTTAGCTTCTGATCCTCAGCTTCCTCTGCGGCTTCTTCTCCTTAGCTTCTTGAGCTTCCTCCTTCTCTGCGGCTGCACCTATGGCTTCCTCCTCTTTTCTTCCCTGGCTTCGCCCTTCAGCTTCTCCTTTCCTTGTAAGTGCAAAACCTACCCCTACCCTCCCCCGCGAACTCTCTCTCCTTTTCTCTCTTAGGCTCGCTCTCCCAGAGCCTTTCTCGGGTAAACGGGTCGGGTTAGCGCGCCTGGGACCAGGCGCATCAGCGTGGGTGGTGTGCGAGGAGTGCACGGTAATCGGGTCAGGCTACCATGTCGTCGTAGCGTGGGCACGGATGAGGCGTGGTGGGGAGAGTGGGACCTCACCCTATGTGAGGAGGCGATAAGCCCCTGACACAATTTCATCTTTTACCGTTCCACCCACTCCAAACTTACCGAGGTGGGACTAAAAGTCCCACCAGCGTCGCGTGCACCTGTAAGAGGTGCCTTGCTTAATTGCAGCGACTGTAGTGCCCTGGGACTCCAATTGTTGGCGTGAGGGGTTTGCGAAGGGTGCCCGCGCACCTGGGACCCTGTTTCCTGAGGCCTGGGGCAGTAGGTGAAGCTTGTAAGCTTCTTCATGTCTGCTCCAATGGCGGCTGAGGTCCAATCTTGCTCTCGAGTAAAACGGCATTGCGGTCTCGTTAAATCATACAGGGGGCTTCGCCGTGGCACGGCGAAGGTGTCTCAGTGGGTGGCGTGGTGCGAGGTGACCTGGGCGTGCGTGCCTAGGTCGTTCTTTGGCCGTGGTAATGGGTTTGTTCGGAGGCAGTGTGTGGAGGCTGTGGCAGTTGATGGAAAGGGGGAGAATGATCAGTGGAAGGTGGTGGAGCTTCTGAGGGGTTTGGCGAGGTGGATGGGTGCGTGGAGTGATGGAAGTACCTCGCTGGTGGTCTGCCGGAGGTGAAGATGATGGTGGTGGTCTGTGGTTGTCGAGGGGTTAAAATAGAAATAGAGAGGGGTAAAATAAAGAGTAGAGGAAGGGGAAAGTATCTAACCTAGTTTAAGGATGAAGGGGGAAGAGATGGTGGATGGCACGTACCTCCCGCCACCGGAGACGAAAATTCCAGTGGAGGGAGATAGCGACGACGAAGAGGATAGCTGGCACGTGCGCAGGTATGGTGTGACGCAAACGAAGGAGGCGGAGATGACTCTACCACTGGTATGGTGGCAGAGCGACGCGAGGAGAAATTGGTCGTCGGAGCTCGCTGGGTGTCTGGCCGGAGGAGAAGAGACGAATTTGAGGGGTTGTCTCTGACCAAACCAAGCTAGGAATGAATGGCCGGGTCAGGGGAACCTTTTATAATCCTAAGCAGAGGGCCTTGTGCTTGGAAGGCAAGCTTCCAAGCACGGGCATCCTTGCCGGACATGGAAGGTGAGAGATACCCAAATCTCTCATGCGTTCGCATGAGAGATTGGGTGACAATTAGGGCTTGAAATTGTGTTCATATGATCGGGAATTCCTCAGAGAATCTCCCTTTCAAATTTGAGAGGGAGTCTTTGAGGAATCAAGGAGAAGTCCTCCTTAGATCCTCGCCGTAGTAGGATTCCTTTACTGTAATGGCAGAGGGACCTAATTGCAAAGAATGACGAGGAAGATAAGGGGGTATCTGCAAGGTTTTCAAAAGCTATGGGTCTAAAAGTAAATGGGTTGGATTGTTTTGCAAAGTATGTCAAGGTGAACTCCCCTTAGGTCCAAATTTTGGTATAAACCTAATTTGGACCTAAGAAATCGAATGGTAAAGTTGGATTTTAGGTTTGACCACGTTTGACTGGGTATTTTACACAAAAATTCAATTTAGGGTAAATATTTGACTAAGATTTCTATTTAGGTCAAAATAGGTTCTAAATGTCAAATTGAAGGTTCTAAACCCTAGAGGATATTTTTCCATGAATTTTAGAGGGTTTAGTTGAATTTTATCTTGACCAGAATCTTGTTAAATTAAAAAAAAAGTGGATCTGTTTTAGGGTTGTAAGAAGTAATTTAATTCCCAGATTTCACATTAACCCTTTTCTGATTGAACCAACCCACTTTTTATCTTGTTAAGATCAATTGACTTATGTTTAGCTCCTGAGAAATTCCGTTGTTGCATTATAATGGTAAAATTGCAGTTTTATCTTTTGTTTCTTGCTTTTCTCCCAGACTAGTTATTCCTTGAGTTAGGCTCTTTATTTGGTTATGTAGGAGCTTTTGTTCTCTTTTCTAGGTCAAAATGAGCTAGTTAGGGCTCATGATGGTGTTCTCATCATTTCTTCAACCAGGATTATAAGTGTTGGAAAAAGGATTTCTTTTGTCTATTGGGATAGCTGACACATCCTCATATCCAGATGATGATGAGGATAAGTGTGTGGAATCAAGATAGCATGGATCAAAGGTCCTTGCTTGGGTCCCATGTAAAGGGCCTTGAGTCAGTTGGCTTGCATCTTGGGCCATGTGCAACTTGTTCACAGACTCCCTCATTGAGGGAGCATGGATAGCGGGTGATGAGAGGGTTGCTCCCTTTCTGTTGTAGCTCATCAGTTCATCCAATTTTAGATGCAACCTCAACTTTGTCCAACTTTTCACAGATTAAGTTCATATCCACATTGCTTGAGCTCTCCTGAACTTTATAAATTCCACCTCTAGGTTGCATGGATCTTCCATAAGTTTCCATGGAGGTATTGTTAATGGAATCCTCACTCATATTCTCAAATAAATCAAAAGCACTATTTTCATCTTTGCTCATAAAGTTGCCTCCACAGGCGGCATCCACAAGGCTTCTCATATGATCATTAAGCCCGTGATAAAAAATATGCACTAGTTGCCATCTTGGAACCTCATGATGTAGGCATTTTCTAATTAAATCCATGAACCTCTCCCAAGTTTCATGTAATGGTTCTTTAGGGTGTTGGGAGAAGGTGGTGATAGCTCTTCTAAGTGCATTGATTTTCCTAATTGGGAAAAAGTTTTTAAGGAAGGTACTTCTTAGCTCCCCCCATGTGTTAACGGGCCTTCCTATAGACCTAAACCAGTGGTTAGCTTTCTCTTTTAGGGTAAAAGGGAAGAGTTTCATTTTAAGAACATCATCATGTAAATTGGGAATTCTAATTGTCTCACTAATGGCTACAAACTCTTCTAAGAATTGGAAGGGGTCTTCATCATTGTTGCCCTTAAAATGAGGTAGGAGTTATATAGTGGAGTGTTTAATCTCAAATTGAACCTTTACAGGTGGGACCCTAACATAAGGTTGGTGTTGATATTGGGCAGGGTTGTAAAAATCCCTCAAAGGTCTAGCCTACGGATGTTGGATTTGTAAAATCTCATGCATCTCCTGCATTTGGGTCTAATGATCTTGTTGAAACTGGTTTAGTTGGAGTTGAAGGTCTTAGATCTAAGCCTAAGGATCCATCTGATTCGGTTGTGGATTCAGATTGGTTGGGTTAGCCATCAAATTAAGATTAGAGTCCGAGTTAGATGTAGAACTGGATTCACCAATAATCAGTCTCCTCGATTCTCTTTGCAGAGGTGGCACCAAGTGTGGATTTTGTGATCTAGTTCAGTGCATACACTTGGAAGAAGGTTATAGATGAGGAGAGAACAGGAGAGAGAAGTGTGTGCACAATACAAGTAATCAAATTTTAGCCCTAAAGGGTTGCACCTATTGGATCTAGTCCAAATTTCTCTAACCTTAGCTAAACGACCTGACCTTTGAATTACTTGGCGGGCCAGAAGGGTGGGACCCCCTAGGACACCACTAGAGGTTAACACGATTACCGCATCAACCTTTCTTATCACCAGTTGGTTCAAATAGACACGGCCTCAGATACAATCAACTAGGTATAGCTCTTGTTTGGAAAATAAAATCAAACCTAGTTGGCGCATCTATCAAGTTAATTAGGGCTTAGGATTTAAAGTGCACAGGATTAGATGATGGGCATGAGGGGGTGGTTTCCCAATTAGATCAATTGAATTGTGTGAGCGTACCAAACAAGGGTTCATAATATAAGCTTAATTGATGTGGTTTCTTTTAAGCGTCAAGTACTTGTATTAGTGAATTTTAGGGTTTACTTGGTTAAATAGATTCAGATAATGGTTCTGATGAGGCATACAAGAGGTTTTGCAAATTCTAATTGTTTGATAAATTTTCTCTAAGTATGGAGATGCAAGTGTACTCTATCTTAATGTAAAATCCTAAGAGCAGATTGTGCTATATCCATTTTAGCCCAAAGAATCAAACGTGGTGCGACTCAGCCAGAGAAACCAGTGTTCCTATTGTACCACCAAGGCATCTAGATTTTTTTTTTAATTTTTTAATGAACGTTATGTAATTTTTCTAGAATTAAAGTGTACTGGGGGTTCTGTTTGACCCCCAGTTAGTGATCAAATATTCTGTGTAACCAAATGTGCATCAAATATTTTTTTCAGATTTTTTGGGGATTCTATATTATCATAGGAATCTAACGCAATAAATTTTAGATAAATCGGAGTTATATGAAAATTCCATTGACTTTTTGAATTTTGAAAAATCAGGAACAATAACAGGCTTGATAGTAGTTTCGTTCATGATTTTTTCAAAATATTATGCAAATCAGAATTACATGAAATTTGGACATGTTGTTTCTAATTTTAATACCCACGTCTAGTAGAAATTTTAGAATTTTTGGATGTGTAAAATTTTGGGAATTGAATTTTGAAAATCAAAGTTTGTTGTAGCCTGAAAATGTAGAAGGTGATTTTATTGGTTTTCAAAAGATAAAATCCACCAACAAGAGCTTTTTTCTTTTTTACATTTTTTTATGCAAACAACTCAAGCAAATGACTAACTTAAGGATCAAGATAGACACCTAATTTAGATGGACAAATATATATATATATATATATATATATATATATATATATTGAAACAATACTAAATGTACACGAATCTACCAAGTCTAAGATGCAGTGACCTACCTGGAGATCTTTACCTACACTTTCTTTTCGTCGCTTCACGATTTGTTCTCATGCGACTGCACGATCCTGCACACAAAACGACAAAAAGAACAAGTTAGATCTTACGAATGCAAATCTAGATGAAGCTATTGAAAGTGAAATAATCACATTACCTCCTAGGTAATGGTGCCAAAAAGTATTCTGAATGTGGAAGTGATTGTGTAAAATACGCTTTCGTCGTAGTATAATCACATTATAAACTATTAAATTTATTTCAATCGAACTTGAAAAATATGAAGTTTATGTTTTTAAAATGGAGTATGAGTTGTTTGTAGGGAGGCAAATAGATCACAAACGCTTTCTTAATTAGAACTAGAGTTGAGTATCAAGTATGATGATTATTAGAACTAATACTAAATCTAATAGCATGCAACTACTAGAATTGTAATATATTACTACTAGAAATCATACAACTTGAAGACAAGTTGAAAGATAACTAGAATATTATTAAATAAGATAAGAGTTGAGCACAGATAGAAGTAGGATTGCAATTAGAGAAATACTTGAAAAATTATAACTAGAATTAGATTACTAGAACTAAAATTAGACTAGAAAAATGTAGAAATTATGGACTTCGAAGGCGAAGTCTGGTGTGTCGACGTAGATGCACATGTGAAGGTGCACCTGCCAGAACCACCAGAGTTGGCGTAGATTAGCATTAGTAGTAGAGACTATGTGGAGGAAGGAAATTCCAAGTAGGAGAGATTTCAATGGGGGTGACTAGGTATATTTATAGGAAATAGGGATGCTTCATATTGGTTGGTTTATATTACCTAGGATCACTAAGTTGTAGGGCTAGGATTTAATGGGTTAAGGATCAATAGATAGGATTAAACGATAAGGATATTGTGAATTAAATAACAAAACAGTGGAGGCTAAATAGGTTACGGAAAGTGCATGTGGAATTTTGACGTATGGTGTGCATGGGATTGGTTTGGGATTTACGTCGGTGGCTTTCGGTGGTATAGGATGATGGGAGTTATTTTGTTAGGTTTTTGCATGGGAATAGGAATTTGTTGTGGGTTTTTCGGGTGTGGGTAAGTTGGTTTGTTCATGGAGAGGGCTAAATATTACATAGGGTAGTTTACTTAATGTGCATGGGATGGGGTATTTGTTCGGTGGATGAGGGGATAGAAATTTAGTGGATGGGATTTTCGGTTATGTACTTTTATGGGAAGGACGTGGGTTTTGGTGGAGATTGTTGCGTGGGATTGGGTTTGTTCATGTGTTGGCGGACGTAGGTGGGTAGATGTTAGGGCTTTTTTTTTTTTTGGTGTATGGGATATTGGGTGTAATGTTTATGGGATTTAATATGGGTATGTGTTACTTAAGCATTTGTGATATAGAGATAAATGAAGTAACTGACTGATCATGGTGGAAAATTAAGGTGTATTTGTTAGCTAAAAATAGGTTGGTTATGGTTAGGAATTAGGTACTAGGCTAAGGTTAATTAGGTTCTTAAATAAGCTAGTGGTTAGGTCCAATGGAGCAAATAATTCAACTAATTAGGTTCAGTCCTTTTCCAAGTGAGCTCAAATCAGAAAGTCCACTAAGCTATGCTCCGATCAACCTGAAATTTTGTATCTACACATATAAAAATACACATATCAAGACACCAGATACAATTGTGGGAATAATTTGCATGAAAGCCTAATTGTATGCATTATTTATAAAATGACCTAAAATACCTAATCTAACCTAATTAAATGTAATCTAATCCAAATTACCTTTAGACTAACATTAGTTAGGCATTAATTATATAAATAATCATGAAAATATCAACATCCGATGTTGAAATATCGTTCACCCAACAAACGGATTGAATTTTTTGTTATCATTTTGCAACTGACAGAAAATGGATTTCCCCTTGCTTATTAAAAAAGTGATGACGTTTTTACATTATTTTTTCTCGAGTTAACGCGTCATTTTTTGAGTTTTACCGCTGTTTAAAAGAAACGTTCTCTTATATAAGCGACGGTAAAAAAGTTTTGCTGTCACTTTCGAAAACAAGTGATGACAAAAACCTTTCATTCGCTAAAAAATCTTACCTTTTTTTGCCATCGATTATTTTAAAAATTGACAGTAGAAATATTTTTGCCATTACTTTCGTAAATAAGCGACATCATATATCTTTTATGTAAAAACACTGTTTTGTATTTTTATAATCGCTTTCAGTAATAAGTGATGGTAAATAGTCACCCTTGTTAAAAAAATTACCCTTTAATGTCAGTGGTTATTTCAAAAACTGATGGCAAAGGTGAGAGTATTTTTTTATTAAAAGCTGATCTGATGCACGATCTTTTACACCTACCATGACCCCCCTAAACTACGATGTTGATCCATCCCTATTTTTAATAGTTTCTAATTCAAACAAGACCAAAACACCATAACCAAGTTAAACTTGAGTAGTTGCATTATAAATGGAAGACAAGACCAAGAAAAAACTTGATAACACAGTTCATACCAAGCATTGAGAATCTCTAGAAAATATCAAAAAATGTTGAAATACACCAAGCAACCCAATATATATTTCTAACAGTAAGAAGATAGGTGCTACTGGCAAATCCAAACTCTACATGCATATCACCCTGGTGTTTCGTAACCTTGGTAACCTGTATAGAAAATGGCGACCTCTACACAAACGATCCTCCGCATTGGTGGATCCTTTGTAATCGAATTCATCCTCTGCAAGTAGATCTTCAGTTTACTACCTCCTCATTGGTGGTGTAGCACCTCTATCAACTGTTGGTTCGCTTTTGTCGAGTTTAAAATATGTATCATAGTATAGTCAACCAAAGCGAACTAGCATTTAAATTTATAAGCTCAAAAATGAAAGTGAATCCGAGGTCATTTGTAGGGAGCAATTTAAGCAAACCAATCACTAATCGCAATAATTAGAAATTAATAGCAATTGCAAGTGAATCGGATAATAAGAAATGATATGCAATATATGTCAGAATATGTCTTAGAATATCAAGTATTAGAGTGGAAAAAGAATGGATAAAAATGGTGGTTTGAACCACCAAATTTAACCCTATAATTAAGCTCTAATCAATATCTTAAATAAATCAACAGTAACCACAATCGAATATCTTAGCAATATCAGAACCAAGCAGAGCAAAGCACCAAATCAAACGGCGCGTTTAAGGCATAGACGCCTTATCTCATGCCTCAAAAGAACTAAGCATAGCACAGAGACATAAGGCCAACAAAGAACCTCAACCACAGCATAAGAGACAGAGAGCTCAACACTCTAAGTGTGGAGTGAAGAGAGGAGGGGCACGAATCTCGAGGCTACAGAGCAAAACCCCCTCCTCAGATCTCTTTCTTTCTCAAGCTCAAGCCCGGGTGAATAGTAACTGGCAAACAGATCCAGCCCAGACCCGCGTGCGGGGGGGTGCAGGGGAGGGCATGCGTAGGCACGTGTATGGGGACCTCACCCTCGATGTGTGCTGAGGCGAAGAGTTGAGGCAGTAAATCTAATTTATCCGCTGCTGGAGACTCTTTCCCACACGATGTGGGACTAAAGGTCTTCACCTTCGTTCACGCACTGCAGCAAAGCAAGTGAGGATGAATTGAGGCAGTGAACGCTATCTGCTGCTTCGATTAAGAGCCTGGGGGACTTTAGCAGATGTATTTGCAATTGATGGGGCTAGTTGCGAGGACGGAGATGAACGAAACACAGTGGTCGGAGGTGAGATGACGACAGCGATGGCGATGGCGGACGTTTAGCGAGCACTTGTAAAGCAGGAAAATGGCCTCTTGGCCCAATTAAACCAGCTTAGGTCGATCGCTGTGAGTCGAGGGGTGTAACGGTGGTGTTATTTGAATGTATGCATGTGTGTTCGGGTTGGTTGTCGGAGCTCATGCCAGATGTGGGGAAGATGATGGTAGGGAGGGTGATGCAATGGTTGGCCCTTAAGTTTAAGGAGGTAGGAGAGTTCTAGAGAGGGAGAGGGAAAGGCAGAGGGTTATTAGGAGGAACGAGAGAGGCGGCAGCATCTGGTGTTGACTGACCGGATGCTAAGAAGGTGTTGAGGTCCGGTGAGGTGTCGGTGAGGAAGATGAGGTAGAAGATGCTCTTTCTTTGGCCAGAAAGATGCGTGACAAAGAGAGGAAGCTGGAGGGCCGTCTAATTTGATGGTTGGATGGTCGGAGGAGGTGATCAGAGAGAGCTCGTTGGAACTGAAGTTGCGGAGGCCAGAGAAGGAGAAGAGGGGATTTCCAGCTTAAACTTGGTTGAGGAGGACGGCTTGGACTTGAAGGCTCTTTGTAGAGATCTAAAACAAGGTTAAAAGCAAGGAAAGACTTAGAATAGCCTGTGATTTTAGGGAAAAAGATCCCATGAAATCTCGAGCTTGCTTAAGCTCTAGAGATCTCTGTGGGGTCTTTAAGTCGACTCGATCGATTGGGAAGGTTCTTGTGATCAATCCCTCTACTTTGGGAGGGATTTGGCTCTGATTTGAGGGAGAAGTCCTCCCCTGAATCTCGATTGTAGAGCTTTCACACCATCAATGGCGATAGGGACCTTTTTGCAATTAAGATGAGAAATTTAGGGACCAAATCGCAAGAAACTTGAAAGTTAGGGGGCTAAATGTAAGGTGTAGAGTTTTTAAAGGCTAAAATGCAAATTATGTTAAGATGGATTCTGATTAGGCCCAAATTTTGGTGATAACCTAATTTGGCTTCAAGGAATCTAATGGTGAATGTGTATTTGAGTTTTGACTGCGTTTAAATGGGCACTTGCACAAAAGCCTAAATCGGGGTAAATTTCCATCTGAAACTCTGTTCTAGGTCAAAATGAGTTCAGATGGTCAAATCAAGAGTACCAAACCTCTTAGAATATTTTTCTATGAATTTTAGGAGGTTTAGATTAATTTATCTTGACCAGAACCTCTTCAATTTATGTAGGTTGATAATTAGGAGTTTTGGTGTTGTTTTCACCCTCGAAATGTGTGAAATCCCATTTCAGTCAGTGTTGACACACTTTTTGGACTTTTGTGCTCATTTGACCTTCAATTAACTCCTGAGTGATCCCATGGTTAATCTGTGTTTGTGATATGCAGTTAAAATTACAAAATTAACCATAATTCCCTATTTTCTTTTCAAATTAGAATGATGTGGAGTTGTAACCCTCAGATGATTAAGTAGGAGCTTTTAACATTCAAACCTGACTAAATGTAATAAGTTAGGACTCATGATGGTGTTACCATCACCAACAAAACCACCTCATCCAACAGCAGCCTACAACAAAAAGGCAACATTGCCAAAAGAAAGGGCTTGGACTAAAGTAACAAAGAAGAATACGTAATTGACTTGTATATGGTTAGATATGTAGAGAAGATAAAGAAGCCTACAAAGACAGAGGGTAGCTTGAGTGGTAGTGTAGACATAATAAGCAACGGAGTAAGGTTGATGTGATGAGCAAACAATAAGGCTCATCAAATCCTTTTACCTCTCAAATACATGCCCCAATAACCCACCACGTTATCAATCATGATATCTAATCTGTGAACCCACCCTAGTTACTCGATTGGCAATGCTTATTTTGCAGTTTATTTACAATTACAAGCAAATTAGAAGTAGAATAAGTAGATACATAGAAAATTAAGAAAGATGAACAAATACATGCAACAGTTACATGTACAATAAAAGCTAACAATAGGTGGTAACGAATCAAAATCCATCACAACAGTAGTCCATAATTAACTTTTTGATACATATTTTCTCTAACCTTTCATCAGGTGCTTGATCTTTTATCACACATGTACATTATATTTTCAAAATATAAATTAATAAATAGGAAAATGTGTAAGGATTTTGGTCAGTATCTTGTTTCCACACTTATATGTGTATATGATCTGGCATCAATTTCAAAACCTAAACTGATCTATTTCACAAACAATTCCAAGGGTATCCGCACCATTTAGGTTGGATCACGTTGGCACCCTTTTTGAAGGGCAGCGTTATCCAACAGTCACCAAATCGTTGCCCATTGTATCTCTCTTTAAATAACTACTAGGACACGCTGTAGGTGTGATGATACTTTTTGCACCTGTCATCTTCTCAATCCAATCAACCAGTACCAAGCACCACCACCCTCTTAGCGTAGGCATGGTCTAATGGATCACGCCATCCATCCAAAATGCTTCAGGTCAACTAGTGGGTTAGACCTAACAATCTATTAAGGTCAATTATTTTGCAGATAAATTTGGGTGTCGACTAGGTGGTTTGACATATAATCTATTTTCATAGGAAATAGAGATAGAAGATGACCTTTATTTTTCAAAATATTTCTTCTATTAAAAACATTGTATATAAAAAGGCCATTCAACCAAAGAGAATAGAAAAAACTCACCCTAGCACGCATTACAACATCATGACCACGACCAACTCCTAGAGAAGAGCTTTTTCCCTACAGAAAGACTCAAACAAATCATCAAACCAGGCTTTGAAGCTAAAATATTGAAAACATATACATTTCTGTTCTTGTAAAAGTATTCCTTGCAAAAAGCTATTAACGATTTTCTGTCAAAAAAACCTTACCTGACTTTGCTGCCCTTGCTGAAAACATGCTCAAGCTGAGATACCTTCCCATCTTGAAAAATAAAAAAGAAATCAGTGCATATAACTATTTTTGTTATGGGAAAATAGAGCATATAACTGGCTTTACATCATCAACTATATGACTTCAATACTAAGTGATATAATTGCCAAAAACCCACATTATGAAGAAAAGACAAGTTGATAAAAAAAACAACTTTCCCAATTTGTCCCCTCGTTGCATCAAAATTGTTGTTTCGGGAATGTTGAAGTTAGATTCTGTCATAATCATTTTGGAGGGAACTTTTAGGAGAACAGTTCCAACATTGAGTTTCCAAGTCTTAACATTATGTCAATATCAAAAAATGCGGCAAAGTTATTGACTTCTTACCTTTAAGCCTAGCTACATGGCTAACTACTTGTCCTATCCAGTGTATTCTGCTTGTCACATGATTTGTAATCCCATTCTTTCCCAATTGGATCAATACACAGATGCATGTCCATTGCTCTCAAAATTTAACAATAGTTACAAGATTTTGTCAAGGAAATGTCGCAAGCCCTATAACTAAGATTAGGACTCATGCTAAGGGATTATTAATCAAATATTTAGAACATCCAAAGCAATGGAATCAAGATGAAGGCTTCAAATCTAAAGATGTTTCTTTGCATGAACTTCAAAGCCTCCAAAGACCTAGACCAAAGGCTGAGACACCAGATTTCTTCTCATGTGTGGTTCTTGAATGCTTATCCCTCGTTCTTTTGTGTTATATGAGATTGCAATGAGAAGTTAGAATCTTTCTAGGTGTCTTGTCCTTTTTTATATAGATAATATTTCCTTCAAGTAACTTGACCTAGGTGGTTATTAGATCACTTTGCTTTTTTTTTTTTTTTGTGGCATTCAATAGGATAGCATACTTTGTAAGTACCCATCTGAGAGGATTTTATTGAAAATGGAATCACCCAACACCTTGAAGACTTATAGTATTATAACAGGATACATCAAAATATGAAACAATTAAGTCCTCTCACATTAAGCAAGGTCGACTATTTTCATGTTTCTACAAAAATTTGAGTTCAAGAATCTAAAGGAAGAGACATGTGAAGTTGGATTTCCAACATAGTTGGTACATCCTAGAAACAAATCAAGTCCTTAGACTGCTCTATCTTTTTAGTTAAAAAGTAAGGGACCCTTATCCAACATTCTCCTCTCATGTTCCATCTCTAGGAAACAAGCCCTCCAAAATTCACTCTAGTAGTTAACTTTCCAACAGCTTATATGAAAATTGAACATTAGGTTAGATGAAGTTTTACATAGCTCACTAAATAATTTAAAGAAAGAGCACTCGCATATGATGAATAAACATTTTTTGCAACTACTTCAGAGTTTTATATGATCTTCCAAGACTTTAATTAGCAATGTGAAACATAACATCGATGTTTTATTGCATTTCATCAAACTATATTGCACAAAGTGGCATGGTACGTAGAAGTGAAAGCAAGACACCAAGAAGTCTATAAATTAAAGACTCCTATATGATTCATTACCAGAGCTTCAAATTTGTTATCTAACAAAATGTTCGAAGATTTGATATCCTGATGAAAGGAGAAGTTATGGCTAAATTCTTCCTTGCTGGAAATATACAATTCCCACTTCTGATAGATGTCATGTCTTACCCATAAGCAATGGGGGGTATGGCTGCTTTGTGCCATGGCATCTCAAATGAATTTTGGTAAAAGGAATACTATTGAAACTCGCTTGAACATGATTACCTAAAATCTATGTTTGATTAGATAGATACTTCTCTTTTGATTTCATTGATGAAAATTAAGATGCTATTGGACATAGCCAAGAGGCATTTCTTTGTTGTCAACAAGTGGAGTCGACTAGAAAGATTCTTTGTCTCCTTTTGGATTTATCCTTAGCGGATAATACAACTCGTTTGGTTGCCATGTTAGTAGGCATGAAATCAAGTCATATTCAACTATCAATGTTCATGTTCTAATCATATCTTAGTTTGTTGATGTTTATAAAGTAAGAGGTCCTTCCTTTTATGTGATACTTCCTACATGTCATTAGCAATGTAGCACGTCTAATCCTTAAAAATTGAAGGAAATGCCAACAAAGCATAAAATAGAAAAGAAAATAAAAGAGAATAGGATATGTAATAACAACTAATTTATTTGGGATCTGGGAGGATCCATTAGATGTTGGAATAATATAGTCGCTGTTGTAACCATTGAAGCTTTTCTTCTTCCTCCTCCTCAACAAAACAGCTTTCACCAAGAAAAGCACAATAAGTATGACAGCTGCCATACCAACCCCTATAGCTGCGGAAGTGGAGAATTTCTTTCCTTGACCACCACCACCATTCGAAGAGGGAGCTGCAGGTGGACTCAAAGAGGAAGATGTGACAGTAGGAGTACTGGTATTTAGAGGAGAGGATGGATCGGAAGGAGGAGATTCATAGTAGTAAGAAGGGGGAGGAGGTTGTGGTTTTGAATATGGAGGTGATGGTGGTGATGGTGGAGTTTTTGAATATTGAGGAGGAGGAAACAAGGAGGAGGGGGGTAGGAGGAGGTGGAGACGACGAGGAGGGGGGCAGGAGGAGGAGACGACAAGGAGGAGGGGGCAGGAGGAGAGGTAGAGGGGGACAGGAAGGAGATGAGGAGGAGGGCAGCAGGAGACAAGGAGTTGGCATAGCAAGAGGAGGGGGTGGGGCAGCAAGGAAAAGGAATAGGAAGAGGAGAGGGTCGAGGAGGAGGAGGACGAGGAGGAGGGCGATGAGGACTTACTTGATGATGATGAGAAGGGGCGGCAATGACGAGTTCCGCTGAAAAGGAGGAGGAGCTCTGCAGGGGAGTTGTGCGTAGTGTAGGGGAGGAGAGGGCTCTGCAAGGATATAGATGGTTTGACCTTTGCCATCAATTCAATTACTAAATGACGGCAAATGTCTAATTTAATCCCAAATCTCGCTCCAAAAATTTGGGGCAAAATTTTAACTTGACATTTGCCATCGCTTTTTATAATAACCGACGGCAAATGTCTAATTTAATCCTAAATCTCGCACCCAAAATTTGGGGCGAAATTTTAACCCGACATTTACTGTCGCTTTTTATAATAACCGATGATAAATTTTAATTACATATTACTTTTTGGACAAGGTTTAGGTGCTCAATTTAGTATGATATTCGTAGTCACTTATATCAAGAAGTGACGATAAAAATATTTTTGTTGTCACTTCCGAAATTGACAGTAAATAACTAACAGCAAATCACTTTTTTCTAGTAGTGATAGCACCCCATAGGGGTGGGACTAGACCGCTACTAAGCTAGCTCATAGTTCAATTGAGGTGCATATTCATTCAATTCATTTCAGGCCCAATACAGGGCCCAGCACAATGCATAGGCCCCCAGCCTGTACACACATTTCTCAAATAATGCTCAGAATACTCAATAGAGGAGAGAAGGATATGGTTGGTATATGAGTTGTGCACTTGATGACTAAAGCACCTAAACAACGAATTCAATTTATACGGCACACATCGCTCTTACACCAACGATGTGGGATTATTATTAAGCGCTGAAAGAGTGTTGTGCTGCATTGCCACACATTTTGATTTAGAGATTTTGCCCTTCATTTAAGAACCCAATTTAGCTTTGATTTCAGATTAAATTATATGAGTGTAAAGCCCTTTACAAAATAAGTTTTTTAAATAACTACTAAAATTAGGGATTTGTACATGTTAAATCAAGGTTTAATTTCTTAATTAATATACAAATTGATAAATTAATCATGCAATTGGCCTTATACATAGTTAATTTAAATAATGTGTTTATTAACTTTTTTTTTATTTTAGAGCCTTTATTTTAATTTATTTACATTTAAATACACATTTAAAATAGATATATACATATTTAGTGTGTAAATACTATAATATAATACAAATACAGTATAATTAGGTTGAAAATATTTAAAATTGGTATATATAAATATACAATATAGATTACTTCAGTATGAACTTAATTTATTAATTTATTTTATTTTAACTTAATAATCTACCTAATTAATATAATAATTTAATTAATTACAATAAATACATAATTAAATTAATATACAAGTATGGTACAATATATAATTAGTTAAATATGTATATACAATATTAAATACAGTTATGGACATGTACATAGGTATTTATAATTACTTAGGATTATATACATTTACTTTAATATAAATTATTATATAACTATGCAATAAGGTTATATATATAGTAAACTATTCTAAATACTTATTTAAATGTATAGAATATAATTATAAGTTATTTATGTATATTATTTACATATACTACAATATTTACATATAACTTAATATTAATTTATATTTACAAGTATAAATACATTATTCATGGTTTTTTAAAGTATTTTTTGGGTATTTTTTGATTTTTATGATTTTTATATGTATAATAGAGATAGGAGATGAGAGAAGAATGGTTTCTTTTTGTGATTTTTGATTTGAACTCTTTTATTAGGTTTCAAAGTAGACCGAACTATCGACTGATATGTTCTGCCAAGTCGGAAGTTCGGAATACTTTGAAACTCTGCATACACTTAAGGAATTACTTGATCTTACTTAAGATAAATTTATTTAATTTATTGTTATTTTTTTATGAATTTTATTTATTTACAAGGCTAACCCACATCAGGCCTTGAAAGGATTTTCAATAAAGAACCTAAGGCATTAAAAAGAATCTTAAGGGTTGGGAATGCAACTTAAATATGCAGACCTGCCCAACACAATACAAACAACATGTTTGAACTATAAAATATGATTTTCATCTCAAATTTCATTAAATCTCAATGTTGGACAATTCGCATAATACAAATAATTGAAATGGGTCTGAACAGGATTTATAAGCAATTCTAATTAAATTTTAATCTATTTCAGGTGCATGAATGCTTGTACATTAAATTCTAACACTATACAACATATTATCTACTTTAAACCTTTACAATTCCAGCTCAAATCCATTTCAGAGCTACATCTGTGTGAAGATAGCAGCTACTGCTGTCACATTTTAGCAGCCAAGATTTGTTGCAGTTGCTGTTTCAGCTGCACATTGCTGTTGCAACAATCATTGTCTTAGGCCTAATGTGCCTAAATCAGACCTTATAGACTATCTGGAAATGTTTCCAGCTAAATCATCACTTTCATTTGTCTCAATGACCCTGATTGCTTGCCTCCTTCCACTATAGACAGTGGAGAAAACAAATTAGATCAGGCAATTAAACCATTGAATCATCTACTTCAGATGTTACACAAGGTATTGTGTCATCAAATATGCATTTCAAACTCTGATCAACATCTCCTCAATATTTGAAAACCTAATTTTATCTTCACTTCACACTAAAGAGAGTGGGAAGATGAAGATAAAATTAAGTTTTCAAAACATGAAAACTTCACTCATATTTGCTGCAAAACCTTTGTAACAGATCTAAACACTCATCCAAATCAAAATTAGAGTTAAAAGAAATAAGAGAAACTCTGACCTAATCTCTCTCTCATGCCATGACAGCATGAAGAGAGGATCAAATCAAATCGTGAAACCCACTGAAAATACTCTTAGATCTTTCCTTAAAACATTCCAAACTTGATCAAATCATTAAACATCAGCTTGAGTTGATTTACAATAAATCCAAGCTGTCACCCATGTAGGCATTTGATCTAGAATCACTATGATGCTATGATCATCTAAAGTTCCTACACACCATTGATTGGTGTACAAGAACTATAAATGATCCTTTTAAACTCATTGGATCATTGCTCAAGCCTTAAATTAGTACATCTGATTCTCATTGGCTCAAGCTGCTAAAGTTCCCAAGAAAATTAGAGATCAAGTTTCAAATTGGGAAAGAACACATTCAGTGATAAGAATCCAGTTCAAACAGCTCAAGTCCATCACATTTAAACTAATTAAACTCATAAAAACCCAATTCACTTAATAAAACTCATTTCTCATCAAATTAAATATGGAATCACGGGATTGAGCATGAAAACCAAATATGAAAGAATCGAGCGAATTGGTTCAATTAAAACTAGTTGGGGAGTCTTTGTGAATTTATGGAATGAATGGGAGACCCCCCAAGTGAGTTTTAGGTGCAAATTCAGATCTAGAAGCCAAGACTTCATATTTGATTTAACCTTAGTGGATGGGTGGAGTGTGAATTAAATTGTGCATCAAGTGCATGAATGTGAAATGTGAGGTGAAGAGGGAGAGTAATGGATCGAAATGGAGGTGGAAAAGTACCTCTTTGATCTAAATTGATCAAAGAGGGAGAAATCGATTCTAACTAATATAACTCTAATCTAAGCCAACACATCAATGAATTCACTATCTGATTTACTTCTACTGATTTACAGTATACTAATTATCACTATAACAACCTAGAGAGTAGGAAAACCTACGTGGACGAATGGGATCTGGAAGAGGATTTGCAGGTAGTTGCTGTAGCAACGAAGGGGGGGAAGCTCCGGTAGTTTGAAAGCTCACTAGTGGAGCTCAGATCGCCCTTAGGTGTTATGAGATCCTTAGCGGCGAGGAAGAGTTGGAGAAAGTGGAATTCCACCACTCAGGCAGAGGAATAAGGGCTAGTGAGGAGAGGGAACTAGAGGGAAGAAAGGGCCAGCTCAAGAATGTAGGAGCTGATCGTGCACATAGGGGTCTGGGTAGTTGCTTAAGTAGGCGAGGGAGTGTTTGTGGTCACCGTGGTTTAAGATTAGACGTCGTGGTTTAAGATTAGACGTGGATAGGGTTAACGGTGGGGATGAGCTCAAGAGGAGGGTGGGAAGCTGAGAACCAAATACCAACTATAGGATTGGATCTAGGAGTGGTGACGATGCACCGTGCAAAGGCACGCAAGGATTGGTGGCAGATCCACCGTAGGATGATTGGATCAAGGAATCAACGGTGGCTGTAGCGTGAGTTCTTCGCGGCTACAATGCACCTATAGTGTCAGGTGTGTTTGGAAAAATTACGTACAGGTCCAATTGGTGAAATGGTATGAAAATTGTAAGTGAATCCATTAGTAGTAAGAAGGATTACAGCGCGGTCCCTGCAGGTTTGCAGAAATGCCCTTGGAGGTTTTATGCATGAATAAATGTGAATGCCTAAGGATCTAAGTGTAAAGTTATTAATGCAGGATCCTAATGATGTCCAAATGCAACGAAGGTTTTATTGAAGCTCAATTAAACCTTCAAGAAGTTAATTCAACCCTTGATTTGAACTTTTGAGCTCAATCATGTGTTCAATTTGCAATTGGATTATCATTTTGTATTTATGAATAAAATATCTCATTTAGTGACCTAATTATGTGTTTTTAACCTCAATTTGCTATTTTAATTTATTTCTGTTATTTTTCACACTTAATCCATTTCTTGTGTTAATAATGTAGCGTTTAATCTAGTTTTTAGCTTAACTTAAGCATTTTAGCTATGATGAGCCACACCTCATCACCATGTGGACCATATGCAATGGCTGATATTTTGTCACCTAAATCTAGAGCATCACTCAAGTTCTAGATCCTTGTCAGGTTGCATGCCTTCTCTAAATCCTATGTTGCTTGTGTATCTCATTCTTGAAGGGTTTTGTACCCTACTAAATAGTGAAATATGGCTAATTGATATGCATATTGGATCTAAACCTTGGAGAGCCAAGATCTGATCCTTATCATTTACCCTTACTCTTTGTAGTATAGCGAATAGAAGAATGTTCCTACAAAGAGAGGCATGTCCATGAGTTTTACTTAATGAGGGTAAGGTGATAGGAGGGATATGAGCCTCATTTAGATGCTTGAAGTTTTTTAAGGCTTGAGATCCACCATGTCTAGTCTTGAAAAGGGTTCAACATCATGAAGATTCAAGATTGGACAGTTATGCTCATCACATGAAGAATTGAAGCTTGCAAGAACGAAGATGCAATTGGTAAAGAATATTGTATTGGGGACAAGTTCAAGTGCACATTTTCATTTTTATTTTGGTAGATCTATTAAAGCATAATCAATTATTTCATTATATAAGCACCAAATAGGAAGTTAGGCTCGAACCAAACTACTTTAAATAAACTATGTCCATGGAGAACAAAACATATAGGTTAGTTGGGTTATGGAGTTACTAGAGATTGAGTTACCCAATTAGAAAGTCTTTAATGACTTGATTTTGAATAAAATAGCCATTATAGATGTATAAGGCAATTCTAACTAGTCAGAATATTTCTAATTGGTCAAATAAGTTGAGTTAGCTATTGAAAGGAGATATTTGTGAGATTTGAATTTGATTTAAATATATTACCTATTAAGGGCATTATTACACATATGTTATGTTTTTGAAAATGAGCACTATGCCCATGATTTCTAATTGTTAAAAAGGCAAAACTTAGTCATTGTATGAGTAATTCGCTATTTTTCTTGAAATAGAGGTGGTTATGAGGCTTTTCAACATACAATAAAGACACAGGACAAGCAATATAGCATAGTTTTGTCCCTCCCTAAAAGCTCTCTAGTTTGGGCATTGAAATTCTAATTCTAATGAGAATAGCCCTATGATCATAGGAGATTCTATAGGAAATCCTAGAGGAGATTCTCGAGAAGATTTATAAGATGATTTTAAGAATCCTATGGTTTAAATAGGAGTGATTCTAGAGGAATCCATGCTAAACTTGATTTTAGGGGCAACTCTAACAAGTTGATTCTCGAGGAATCTCTGGAAAGAAGAATCTAAGTGAAGTGGTTCTAAAGAACTCTTTGGCGAAAATTAATTTCAAAATCTAAGGACGAAGCCTTGTCACCATCAAATAAAGGTTTCACCTACTAGCTTCGCAAGGTGTAGTAACTCTGAACATTTAGGTTTGAGATCTCTAGGGAAGCATTTGACAATCCTAGTAATAACTGCTTAACATTATAATATGCTTCACTTAAAACTATTGGATTGAAGATTGCCTGATTTGCTATGATTATTATTCGTATACCTAGATATTTCCAACAACCTCATCTTTGGAATGGTTAGGCAATCCTCAACATTGCAATGGTCGGTACCTTATGAAGTAGACCCTTTATGGAGTCAAGTATAATGTAAATTGTCAAAAGGAAATCTATCAAAGAATAAATTGTGAAAGAGCCTAACATTTGTATCTCATGAATAAGGTCACTAGACAACTTCACACTATAGAAATGGGCATAGGCCTAGGCCACCAGTGAGAAGGACCTATTGTGTCATTTAAGGGGGAGAAAAAGAGAGAGGGGAAGGAGAAGATGGAGACAAAAAAGAGGAAAAATGAAAAATCCCCTATGACATCCACTAGTACTTTTAATTTCTTACATTAAATATTATGGCATGTGGTATTATATTAAAGTTATGTGTGTTGGATTAAAATCCAACTTATGGACTTGTATGTGTAAATATATTTGAATATAATCAAATAGTAATAAGTATTGTGACTGTCATCTAATTGCCCATCTTTAAAGTGATCAACTAAAGTTATTGCGTTGATATGGGCATAAATGCAAAAGGATTAGTGTGGTTTCAATTGTAATGTTCAGAGACTGTTTGTGATTAGCATTTCCTCGATGGGTGAAAATGCAAATCACCCTTGGCAATTAGTCTGGTTAATTGTCATTCTCAGGGGGTTAGGGTCCTCATCAGACCCACCATCATTCTCAAGTGAAGTCACCCCCATCATAACCTAGAAGAAGAAAATAGAGAGACTCCAAAAGGAGAAGGGTGCTTGGAGAAGATTGGATCATCTTCTTCATGTGCAGTCCAAGGATTCAAGGGTGGGATCTGTTGGAAGACCTAAACCACAGCCTCTTGTTTTGTTTTTCAAGATGAACATAGGTACGATTATCTTCTGCAGGGAGAAATCAGGGTTAGATACTTATACATGATGCTAAGAACAGGGTAATATACTATGTTTACATATTGGCATTTTAGTTTTGCAAGTCAACCTCTAGTCTAAAGATGAGACCCTTGATGGAGTGAGTTAAGACATGTGATGGGGTTTGTTTAAAATTAATTAGACACTTTATGCTTTATAGGAGTTAATGTGATGTCTATCTACATTTATTTTCAGAAATGTCTTCTACCAATATTACCGTCATCCTTAATTTCATTCCCATGTTGAGTGGATCCAACTTTAAGTCATGGAAGGAAAACTTACTGATAGTTTTAGGGGTAATGGATCTTGATTTAGCGATTAGGAAAGCTTCTCTTGTCCTTACAGACACTAGTACTCTCGAGCAAAAGAGAGAAAAGGAAAGGTGGGAGAGGTCTAATCGAAGCTCTATGATGATAATGAAAAGGACCATTTCTGAGGCTTTCAGGGGCACTATGTCTAATGATATAGCCACTGACAAAGATTTTCTTGCTGAAATTGAGAAGAGATTTGCTAGAAATGTGAAGGCTGAAATTGGTACACTTGTAGCTAATCTCATCTTAATGAAATATAAGGAGAAAGACAACATTAGGGAATACATTATGGAGATGTCTTATATTGCTTTTAAATTGAAAGCACTAAAATTAGATCTTTCTGAAGGTCTATTAGTGCATCTGGTGTTGATATTTCTCCCTCCTGCCTTTAACCAGTTCAAGGTGAGTTATAACTGTTAGAAAGAGACTTGGTCTCTGAATGGGCTCATCTCGCACTATTTCCAAGAGGAGAGAATGAAGGAAGATAGGAGAGAAAGTGCTAATGTTGCTTCTTCCTCTAAAGGAAAAGGCAAGGCAAAACAGAGGAAGTAGGAAGCTGCAAATACAACACCAAGCAAGAAATAGCAGGGGAAGATTGGAGAGTATTCCAAATAGGGATGTTTCTTCTATGGAGCTGAGGGGCACAAGAAGAAGCACTGTACCAATTGTCAGGCATGACATGCTAAGAAAGGTATGACTTAGTTTGGTTTGTTCTGAAATAAATTTGGTTTCGATACCTAGGCACACTTGGTGGATGGATTCATGAGCTACCACTCACATAAGTGTGTCCATATAGGGTTGTCTGAGCTGCCGAAGGCCAATTGAAGCTAAAGAATATATCTGTGTTGGGGATGGGATGGCAATTCAAGTTGAAGCTATAGGACAGTTTAGACTATTGATGAGAACTGGTTCATATTTGAATTTGAATGAAACTTTTGTAGTACCATCTTTCAGAAGAAATTTAATTTCTATTTATATTTTGGACAAATATGGTTATACTTGTTCATTTGGTGATGAAAAACTTAATTTATATTTAGTTCAAATCTAGTTGGTTCTAATTTTTTATCTTGCTTTAATAATCTATATTGTCTGGATACTGTAGCTTCGTATAATGAGTCTTCTCTTTTGGATACATGGGGTGTGAAAAGAAAATTAGATAATGAAAACTCATCTTCTTTATGGCACAATAGATTAGGTCATATCTCCAGAAGGAGTATAGAAACTTGTGTCAAATGAAATTCTAAACCCCTTAGACTTTTCTAATTTTGATCAGTGTATAGAGTGTATTAAGGGAAAATAAACCATTAATAGGAAGTTTGAAGCCAATAGGTCAAATAGTGTCTTGGATGTGATTCATATGGACATCTGTGGACCATTTCATATGCCTGTATGGAATGATCAACAGTATTCTATCACATTCATAGACGAACAATCAAGATATGGCTTTATCTACCTAATTCATGAAAAGGCATAGTCACTGGACATGTTCAAGAATTATAAAGTTGAAGTTGAAAATCAACTCAACAGAAGAATTAAGTCCGTTAGATCTGACCGTTGTAGTGAATACTATGGTAGATATGACGGATCAGGTGAACAACCTCCAAGACTGCTTGCCAGGTTCTTAGAGGAATGCAGCATCATTCCTCAGTACACCATGTTGGTGTAAGTACCTCTGTTTTGATGAAATAAAATTCTGTTTTATTGTGAACTAATCTTTAAGGATTATGCTCGCACAAATCAAGTCAATTATCCTCTTTATGGATCAAAGGGAAGATTATCTTTAGTAAATGTAATTCTTTTATATTTCTTGAGTCTAGAATTACTGTAAGGAACCTCAGGATTAAAGATAAACCTTTCTAAATCGTAAAATAAACATCTAGATAGTATTGATCAACCAAAATATTAGAATTGATCGATCAAAATAAAAATGTTGATCGACTAAATTAGCCTAACGGTCAAATTCGATTTTCCCGCAATTGATCGACCAATTAAATATTTGATCAATCAGCGATTGATCAACTAATTAAGTTAATTGATCGATCAAAATGAAAATTGATTGACCAATTTGGCTCGAATGATTTTTCTCAACATTATAAAAATGCTCCACTTTTACCTATAAATAAGGCTTCACACCCTCATTTCAAAACACCTTGAACAACATATTAAAGAGAAAAAATGCTTCTACTCTAATTCTTCCTTATGCTTTTGTGCTCATTCTACTATGCTCTTCCAAAGCATGTTGCCCTACGCTTCTAAAATGAAAACATGGTTTGCATAGTTCAATTCCTTAAGGTTTCATAGGATTAATTTTTGTATTCATTTTAGTTCATTCATTTCATTGTTGGAATTCTTTGTGTTGGAATTTCCAACGTTGTTTGTGACTTATCTTTGTTGGTAAAAGAGAAATGATTTGTAAGATGTTGTGCCACTCTCATTTAAGTGGTACGTTAGTGGATTGACTAGGTTGCCTAGTCAGGAAAATCCTAAGTTGCGAGGCTTAGGTAGTGGTTTCTACCCGTAGGGGTTTCCACTATAAATTTTTGTGTATATTGTGGGATTGTTTTTGTGTGCTATATTTTTGTTACATTGATATCACACTTGATTTTGTGTTTGTGGCTAAGTAAGATCCGTAGGCGTCCTCTCATTTGGTATCAGAGCCTGATTGTCAAGGAGACGTCACACCTCACCTTCACATAGCTGCAACAAGTTTTATGGATGGGCAATTATTTTTCCAACCATCACTATTTGAAAGATCAGATTATGATTATTGGAAAAGAAGAATGTAAATTTTTCTTGAAGCAATGAACTTTGAGATTTGGCATATTATTGAGTCCAAAGATATGCCAAAGAAGAAAGAAGAAAAAGAGCTAATGAAGGAAGAGAAGAAAGCGACAAATATGTTAAAGCCATGAATGCACTATTTTGTGCATTAACAAGAGAGGAGTTTGACAAAGTTGTGTCATGCAAAAGTGCATATGAGATATGGAAATAGCTCTTTGTCATGCACAAAGAAACCACTAAAGAAAAAGTAACATGGGATGATTCCAACTCAAGCTCGAAATCAGATGTTGAGGAACAAAGCCACAAAGATGGAGTTGCTCATTTGTCTCATAGCACCAACAAAATCAAGCGAAGAACAGGTAAATTCTGACCTTTAGATTAATTATTAGATGCATATCATGATTTATACAATTTAGCTAAAAGAGTGAAAAAAGAAAATAAGGAACTTCAAGATAAGTGCACTATTTTTGAAAATAAAAAACTTAGTTTATCTCTAGATTTAGAAAATAAGAAAAGAGAATTAGATGTAACAAGAGTTGTGAATATAGAGTTCCATGAGAAAGTAGATCTCAAGGAACAATATATTAACTTTAAAGACACACTTAATGAACTCAAATATTCTACTAAAACATATGTAGAAAAATGTGAGGGCATTAAAAAGAAGAATCAAAAGAAGATTAGGCATGCATTTTTATATCAAAAGTCCAAGAGAAGAGAGTCTAATGGACCCTCTAACTTGAAAGGAAGTAACAGCCACGGACCCAAAAGAATATGGGTACCAAAAAAATTTGTGGAAAATTGTGTTGTAGATTATGGAAAAGGTCGACATGAAAATTACAATTGGAGAGGTAATGAAATGACCCTCTCGTAGGATCGTTTGACGTTTTCAGAATTTTTAGGGGTATTGGTGCAATTTTAAACCCCCTGGGTTTAGTTGAGGGAATTACAAGGGAGAAAGAGAACTTGCAGGGGAAAACCTGCAATTTTTCCCACACCTTACCCCACTGGACCTCACCCCATTCCCCTAACCAACCGTACATCATCCCCCTCACCCTTCACGCCACCCTATACGTCACCCAACGACGACACCCTCCCCATTCCCTCCACCTCCACCTTGCCTCTTCCCATACCTCCCACCTCCATATAAACCTCCCCTTCATTCGTTCCCACACCACCGTTGAGAGGGAGCAGGAGGAGAGAGAAGAGAGTAGAGGAGACTGGAGGCCTGAGAGCAGAGGGCTCATAAGGGAGATGGGGAGGTGCTGTAGTTGCTGTAGCTTCTGCGGCTAGAAGAAGCTTGCAAACGATTCTGCGGAATCATTTTTTCCGCAGGATCAGACATCTGGATATACCATCAGATGTCTGGTCAGACACTCGGAGGTAATATCAGATGTCTGATAGCGCGTAGTTTTTATTTATTTTTCTCTTCCTGACAAGTCTGACCGTGCGTACGTATGTTAAGGGTTGGGGAGGTGCGTTGGTGCGATGACCGAGGCGGTTTCAGATGTCTAGGAGTGTCTTCAGACGTCTGAAGACACCCTCAGACGTCTGCACGGAGTTCCAGACGTTCGAAAAAGATGCCCCGTGCAAGGTGAGTCTCTGAATTCATTTAAGACGTTTGGGACTCTTCCCAGATGTCTGATTTTGGTCAGGGTTGGTGTTTTTGGGCCTGTTCAGGACCCAAATGGAGTTAGATTTTTGCAAAACAAAATGTCAGTTTTCATTCGAGTTTCTCTACGTAATGATATAATGTCTATGCAATTTTGAGCTTGTTTGACCTGTCGGTCCATGTTGTAGGTCTCTAGTACGTAGAGTATATGGGACCTGCGGAGACGTTGGGAGCTACCGTACGAGTTCCTATTCCACCTGGTTAACCTGGTAGAGTGGTTTTCACCTTAATCCCGGAGTTAATAATTAAATTGCATGAGTAGAATTATTTGAACCATAGGTTGTGAGATGAACCCTAGGATTAAAAAGAGACATGCATGTTACTTTAGAATATATTTGATTGAACCTTAGGTTGTGAAATGAACACTAGAGTTTGAAGAAATGCATGTGTAGTTAATGAATGCTTGAGTTACCGTGATGCTTCCTCAAAAGAAATAAATCATGAGCTGCTTATACTACCTGAAATGAATCATATCATGAATGGAAATACATACCTGTACTGAGTAAGCAATGGTGAAATTTGAATTGTCTGTTCTACATGTAATGAACCAGATATGGAAATAAGAAAGTCCATGGATGAATCTTAGGGAAATTTAGAAAGAAACCAAGAATACTGTAGTACAAAAAACCTAATGGTTTTGGAACATGTTGCCTACAGGCGGCTGTTTGGACTTGGTTAAGGGAAGTGAGCTAGCCCTCGTGTACGTGGTATCGAGGAGAGCAACTATCCTTTTAGAGTAGAAGAGTGCTAGCCACCCTTTTGGTTGAGACCTGGGGTTAGGATTGGTTACTTTACGTCGACTCCTGTTTGTCCCTCGCATATGTGGTACCGGGGTGAGCTACTTAGTGTATGGGGGAGCTAGCCACCCAATGGGGCTTGGGATTAAGACTGGCCACCATACACCAACTCTTGTTAGGCCCGCTAGGAAAACCGGGATAGTCGGATGAGGGTACGTGGACTGTGGAAGAACGAGACTCCTGTTCTGAGAGGGCAAGGCTATGTGCTATTCTGTGCTATATGTTTGGGCGTACTCGCTCGTGGAAACGATTGACCATGTGTTAGTGTGGGGTAGCTACATGTGCACTTATTGTACTTGTCGTAGTCACTGCTACGTTGCAATCGTGACCACGGGGTAGTAGACCAGGTGTAGGACTACTACGAGGGACTCTCCTGGTCAGGAAAGTGCCACGTGTACATCCTGCATCGCAGGAAAATTGCAAGCGAGATCGTTCCTTTAGGGAACAAGAAAATTGAGCAATGTCATGGAACCTGATTAGAGTACTCGACTCAGAAAAACTAGAGAATTGGAAACAGATGATAAAGAACCGACAATTGTATGTTTAGCTGGTTACTATTTAATTATGTTGCATGTAAATGACTTAACCACCACTCTACTCAGCGTTAGCTGACCTCGGATTTTGTAACCATGCTTAGGTCAGGGATTCGAGCAGCAAGAGCGACCAGCTATTGAGGGCACTTGACCCAGTCGAGCCCTGCCATAGTTTTCTTTCTTTTGTTTCGTTGCGGAGTTTTGTAGTAGTGAGTACATGTAGCTTGTGGTTATATTTAGTTATATTTCTACAAGTTCCCTATTGTAATGGCTATATTTGTAACAGTATATTTCCACTGTATCATGTAATAATCCTGTGGTTTGCTGCTCTCTTTATTTCACAGTCAGTTATATATTTTCTACTTAGTTACATTACTCGTGTGGTTGTGGAATGAGTATGCATTTGGTTGTTTCTCGTTGGACGACTGGGTCTTGGGGTTCGTCGAGGCGAGTTGGTGTCGGGTTCTGTAGGGAGCCAGGATTGGGTTGTGACATGCAACAATCATCAATTTGGCTATGAAAGATGGTGGAACCAACAATGTCAATGGATGCCAGATTTTTGGTGGAGACTCCCTCCACCTGGCTACTGCTATTAGGTATAACTCCTTATACGTTAGTAGGTATGATTCCCAAAACTAAATCTTTATTACCTGCTTAGTTATAAATAAGCTTTTAATATAAAATTGGCTAAGCATTGAGTTAATTAATTTGGGATAACAACTTGATAGGGGGAGAAGAATAAAGAGAATCAAACCTTGATAAGAGATTATTATTTGAGGGGGAGAGTCAAGATTACTTTCTTAGTAGCATTTAGATAACATATTTATCTATGTTGGAATGTATAACTCTTACTCAACACTTCATTTTATTTTGATATTGTCATTGTGTTAGATTATCATGCATTTGATAATTTTCATATGATAAATTTGATATCATGCTTAATAGAATATTACTTGAAAAGGGAGGAGAAAAATGTAAATTCCATTCTTAGAATTTTAATTATTTAAGTATGATTAATAACAAGTCACTTAAAATATATCTTTTTATTGATAACAAAAATGGGGAGTGAAATATGCATGTTGATGGAGTAATTTTAAAGTAATTATTTATCATTCTCGTATGCATAATTGTAATTTTATTATCATAAAAAAGAGGGATAATGTAAGTACCTCTGTTTTGATGAAATAAAATTTTATTTTATTGTGAACTAATATTTCAGGATCATGCTTGTACAAATCAAGTCAATTATCCTCTATGTGGATCAAAGTGAAGATTATCTTTAGTCAATGTAATTCTTTTATATTTCTTGAGTTTAGAATTACTGTAAGGAACCTCAGGATTAAAGACATTTCTAAATCGTAAAATAACCATTTAGATAGTATTGATCGACCAAAATATTAGAATTGATAGATCAAATCAATTGATCGATCAAAATATGAATATTGATCGATCAAATTAGTTTAACGATCAAATCTGATTTTCCCACAATTGATCGACCAATTAAATATTTGATCGATTAGTAATTGATCAATCAATTAAGTTAATTGATTGATTAAAATGAAAATTAATCGACTACTTTGGATTGAATGATTTTTCTTAACATTCCAAAAATATTCTATTTTCACCTATAAATAGGACTCTGCAGCCCTCATTTCAAAACACCTTGAAAAGCATATCGTAGAGAAAAAAACACTTCTACTCTAATTCTTCCTCGTACTTTCGTGCTCATTCTATTACGCTCTTCAAAAGCACGTTAGTTTGCGCTTCTAAAAAGAAAACACGATTTGAATATTTCAATTCCTTGAGGTTCCATGGGATTAATTTTTATTTTCATTTTACTTCATTTATTTGATTGTTGGGATTCTTTGTGTTGGAATTCCCAACGTTGTTTGTGACTTCTCTTTGTTGGTAAAAGAGAAGTGATTTGTAAGTGGTTGTGTCACCTTCGTTCAAGTGGTACGTTAGTGGATTGACTAAGTTGCCTAATTGGGAAAATCTTAAGTTGGGAGGCTTAGGTAGTGATTTTTACCCGTAGAGGTTTCCACTATAAATTTTTGTGCATATTGTGGGATTGTTTTTGTGTGCTATATTTTTATTATATCGATATCACACTTGATCTTGTGTTTGTGGCCAAGTAAAATCCGCAGGTGTCCTTTCAGCTGAGTTTGCCCACCATGAATGGTGTTGTTGAGAGGCGAAATAGAATGCTTAAGAACATGGTAAGGAGTATGATTGCTCATTCTACCTTACCAAAATCACTCTAGAGTGAGGTCTTAAGGATTGCAGCATACATTCAGAATAGATGAGTTCCTACTAAGGCAACTAACAAAATCCCATATGAGCTATGGATTTGGTAGAAGCTCAGTTTTAAGCATTTGCATGTGTGGGGATGTCCAGCTGAGGTAGACCTTATAGGCTTAATTGAAAGAAACTGGACACAAGGATAGTTGATATTTTATTGGATTTTCTGAAAGGTCAAGAGGGTATAAGTTTTATGGTCCAACATCTAAGGCTATTTTTGAGTTTGGAATCGCCAAATTTTTTTTAGTGTTGAGCCGGCCCAGGATAACAGGGTTAAAGACATTGTCTTTGAAGAGGAAAATGTAATTATTCCTCTTAGAGTTACTCAAGTTGATCAGAAGCATGCCTTTGACATTCCTCAAGACATCTCCAATGAAGACAACAATATGCATTTAACCACTACGGAGAAGCCTCAAACGCATACAGAACTCGTGCCATTACGGAGATCCATTAGGGAAAGGAGTGCCATATCAGATGATTATGTGGTATTTCTTTAGGAACATGAAACAGACATTGGGGTGATGGAAGATAATCCAATCAACTTCCGTTAGGTAATGAAAATATGGATCATGAAAAGTGGATAGAGGCAATAAAAGAAGTGATAGGATCTATAAATAGATGGCAATTTAAAGGCCTAGTGAAGACGTGAATTGCCTTATAAATGCGTGAGAAAAACACGTCGTTGAGCTTGCAAGAATGTAGAGAGTGAATGGCAAGCTTCTTTCTCTCTTGAAAATATGGTGGAAATTTGGAATTCAAAGCTCTAGAATTTTCCTTGTATTTTTCTATATGCAAATTAAGGGTTTAAGGGTTTATTTATAGAGTTAGGACCTCAGGAATTCGTCTACTAGACATTGGGGTTGAAATCTCAACGTTCATATTACCAAAATAAATTTTCTAGCCGTTCAATTTTGAGCTAACGGCTAACTGGTACTGGTATTGAAGTATAGGTACCGGTACTAGTGACATGCTATTTTGCGTTTTAAGTAAACTTGTTATAGACAATACCTATTGGGTATCGGTACTAATCATGAGTACCGATACTCGTTACTTCCATATTTGGATTTTAAACACTTAGCACAAATCTGTGACCCACTTGTACCGGTACTGATCATGAGTACCGGTACTCATTGCCTCTAGTATCGGTACTAATCATGAGTACCGGTACTTGCGAGGTACATGTTTGTTTCTTTGAAAAAATCCAAACCTGTAACTCACATGTACCAGTACTAAACTTTAGTACCAGTACTTGTGGGTTAACAAGTATCTTTTTAAATATGAATACAACATGATTACTATCTTATTTTTGCAAATACTTTAAACATTAAAAAACTATCTTTTAAACAATACGTACTTTGAAATAAATTGAATAGTCGTAATGTTTTATCCTAATTTATCTCGATATGATTTTTACGATCTAATTTTTATTTTTTGTTAAGAGGCATACATTCTAAGAATAAAATAAAAACCTAATATAATAAACAAAATAAACTTGAGATGATCTTCTATCATCAACTCCTCATTGTCGTCTTACCTCCTTGTCATAGTTCAATGTTTGCCTTGATCTTCACCTAATTCTGAAAAATATTCAATTGCAAACATTAATCCATAATAATTTTGTTAATACTAAAATAAGATGTGGAACAGGGTTCCAACAATCTCCTACTTTTTTGTGTTGACAAAACTATCCTGCAAATAGATAATTATAGAAAAAATAATTTTTAGCAATGTTACCTGAAGGAAAATTATTTAACTTAATCCTCTTAAAAATATTACTATTTGCTCTTTATTTTTCTTCCCCTTTTTGTCAATCACAAAAAAATGAAAGGGTAAAAATTACCATACAAAAAAAAAATACCAGTAGTCATATGATGAATGTGGATACCAAGCTCCACTATCCCATCTTTCCTAGTCTTCATGTAGTTTGTAGAATGGTCGAAGTCTTTCATTTTCCGCCTTGAACACCCATTGATCGTGTTGATTCCAGTGATCTAACCCTGCAAAACAATGTAAAATATCGTTTCTAGGTATCCATTTTCTCATGGATCCTTTTGGGTTAATACCTTTTAAATCTTATAGATCTTTTTTGTGTTTGATCTATAACTCTTAGGACTTTTAGCCTTTTAGTACATCCATGCATATGATTTAGTATGCGTATTCTTTTTACTCTGAAATTTTGATTTTATAGTATCACAAAATTCAGTATTTAATCTAGTTGTTTTGAGATTATTTAATGTCTCCTCAAAATGCTCATAAATATCTTCTTGCTCTACTATCTTTGTATGCAACTGACTATTAGTCTCTTTTGATATTTCTAATTCCATTTCTAAACATAATTTGTCTATTTTTAATGTTTGATAATTATTAATTAAAATTTTATTTTCCTTTTTAAACATCATAGCCTTATGATATAACTCTTCATAGGCTTCTAACAATTCATCAAGAGTAAAATTAGAATTTACATCATTGTCTGTGTTTTTCGTAGTGGTTACCAAGCAAAGGTGTGCGACCTCATCGTCATCGGAATTGGTGTCCATGTCGGAGTTGCTATCATTCCACATCGCTTTAAGAGCTTTCTTCTTCTTCTTCGTGTTCACTTCTTTTGTGTCTTCCTTCTTGTTTATAGGGCAATCCTTTCTCACATGTCCTTTTTTCTTACACTCATAGTTTTTCACATTAGTTGAAATTTTATTAACTTGCTTACCTTGTTTCTTGAGGAATTTTGGAATTTCCTTGTGAGCATCTCCATCTCTTCATCTTCGAATTCTGAGGTGCTTGAGTCTGAGTCCTTAATTGCTCTAAAAGCAATATTCCTCTTTTTGCTTGACATCCTCTCCTCATTCTTCTTCATGTTTTCTAGTTGGACTTCGTAAGCTATAAGGCTACCAACTAGATCATCCAAAGGGAGAGTGGAGAGGTCCTTTGCTTCTCGGATAACTGTGGTCTTTGGAACCCAATCACTTGTAAGAGATCTTACGATCTTCCTTACAAGCTACTCTTTCGTGAACTTCACTCCAAGGTTCTTTAAGGGGTTAACTATTTCCCCAAACGTTGTGTACATGTCTTTGATCGTTTCTCCTTTTGTCATCCTGAAACACTTATAATTTTCGGTTAAAATCAAGATACGAGTTTCCTTTACCGTGTTTGTCCCTTCATATGTGACTTGCAGCGAGTTCCATATCTCATATGTGGACTCACAAGTCAAGATAAGGTTCAATTCCTCCCTTGACAATGCACAATAAAGTGCGTTCATTGCCTTCACATTTCGACAATCTTCTTCTTTTGATCCGCCGTCCATGCTACTCCTTGCAGCTTTGGATTTGAGTATCTCTCTTGAATGCCTTGAGGAAGACTTGCATCCTCTTCTTCTAGTATCCATAGTCCATCCCATCGAAATAGGGAGGACGTGTGGATGACTAGCCTTCGGTGCGCTTGGTTGATGATGCCATCACGAGTAAGATTTTTTACTTCTCGCAACTTGCTCTGATACCACCTGTAGGATCTATAGATAGATGGCTACTATATTATGCGCACAAAGACACTCAAATAGAATATTAGTAGTATCAAAAATTTGCACAAATAATAATCAAACCACAAGGACACAAAATGTATAGTGGTTTCCCACTCATTTTTGTACTCCATTGCCTAAGCCTCCTAGCTTAGGATTTTTAACCTGATTCCCTCAACCCTGAGGGTATTAATTTATTAATCGAGGTAATTAATGGGTTACCTTAACCCAAGTTCAATAATGGGTTTATTACAACCCGACGAGCAACAATCTCAAAATACAAATAAGTAGTGTAAGAAAGAGAACTCTTATAACAAGAATTCCTATGCCTCCCAACAATAATTAAAAATGATATTATTGATTATAGTAGTGATTTAAATGCCGCCAGCATGCCGTTGGCAAGGCCATTTCTGGAAGGGGGTCATGTCGACATGAAAATATTGTCGATTTACAGGTGTGTTGTCGGCATGCCAATGAATTTCGCCGGTATGCCAATGGATTTCGCCGGCATGTCGATCGACGCTGCGAGCGGTTTGAAATGCAGGTGCTGGAGATTCGGAGGGGTTGAAATCTGAAATAGGGGGCTTAGTCAATGGTTGAAATTTGAAAATTAGGGGACTGTCACACACACAAACAGAGCGGTTTGAATGCAGGAGTGGGGGATTCAAAATTAGGAATGTGGGGGGGCTGAAATGACACACACACACGATGATTAACTCAACAGAGACACTCAAGCTTTCCAAGTAGACATACACATACTTCATTTTGAGTATTTATGTGATTTTCTATTTAATTTTGAGTATTTATGTGATTTTTTATTTCATTTTGAGTATTTATGTGATTTTCTGTCGGCATGTTATCGGCATGCCCATCGGCATGGCCATCGAAAAGCAGGCATTTCCACGGCATGCCTTTGGCATGCCCACAAAATGTGCACTTAAAATTTCGTCGGTATAGCGTCGATATCGGCATTTCGAACCTTAGATTTGAGAGCCTAGGATAGACATGAATTGCTTCATAGATGCGTGAGAAAAATACGTCGTTGAGCTTGCAAGAATATAAAGAGAGTGAATGATAAACTTCTCTCTCTTGAAAATATGGTGGAATTTTAGATTTCAAAGCTCTATAATTTTTCTTGTATTTTTCTATATGCAAACTAAGGGTCTAAGGGTTTATTTATAGAGTTAGGACCTTAGGGATTCGTCTACTAGACATTGGGGTTTAAATCCCGACGTTCATATTGCCAAAATAAAATTTCTATCCGTTTAGTTTTGAGCCAACGGCTAATTGGTACCGGTACTGAAGTACAGGTACCAGTACTAGCGATATACTATTTTGTGTTTTAAGTAAACTTGTCACAGACAGTACCTATTCGGTACTAGTACTAATCATGAGTACCGGTACTCGTTGCTTTCAGATTTGGGTTTTAAACACTTTACACAAATCTGTAACCCACATGTACTGGTACTGATCATGAACTTCGGTAGTCATTGCCTTAATATTGGTACTGATTATGAGTCCCGGTACTCGTGGGGTACATGTTTGCTTCTTTGAAAAAATCCAAACCTGTAACTCACATGTACCGGTACTAAACTTTAGTATCGGTACTTGTGGGTTAACAAGTACCTTTTTAAATATGAATACCTAATATTACTAGCCTATTTTTGCAAATACTTTAAACATTAAAAAACTATCTTTTAAACAATACGTACTTTGAATTAAATCGAATAATCGTAATATTTTATCCTAATTTATCTCTATATGATTTTTACGATCTAATTCTTGTTTCTTTGTTAAGAGGCATATATTCTAAAAATAAAATAAAAATATAATCTAATAAACAAAATAAACTTCAGATGATCTTCTATCATCAATTCCTCCTTGTCGTCTTGCCTCCTTGCCATAGTTCAATATTTACCTTGATCTTCACTTAAATATGAAAAACACTCAATTGTAAACATTAATCAATAATAATTTTCTTTACACCAAAACAAGATGTGGATATTTTACTTGATCTTCACCTAAATCTAAAAAACACTCCACTGCAAACATTAATCCATAATAATTTTGTTAACACTAAAACAAGATGTAGAACAAGGTTCCAACAACAAGAAATGAAGTCAATGAAAGACAATGACACTTGGAATGTTGTTCCACTACCAGAGGTGTGAAACCCGTTGGTTGCAAATGGATGTTTAAAACCAAATTGGTTTTGAAAGGAAAGGTGGAATGATATTATGCACATCTTGTCGTTAACGGTTTTACCCAAGAGGATGGTATTGACTATAAGGAGATTCGTTTTTATTTCTTCTAAGGATTCATTGAGAATTATAATGACACTTGTGGCCTACTTTGATCTGAAGTTGCATCAGATGAATGTTAAGACTACATTATTTAATGGTGACATTGAGGAAACCATTCATATGGCTCAAGTCAAACATTTTGTTGTAGGTGATCCAAAAGGCATGGTATGCAAATTGAAGAAATCCATTTATGGGCTTAAGCAGGCATCCAGGAAATTGTATTTTAAATTTCATCAGGTGATTTTCTTGTTTGGTTTTGAGGCAAATCTAGCTGATGAATATATATACCATAAGTTCTGTAGGAGCAGGTATATATTCTTGGTCTTGTATGTTGATGATATTTTTCTTGCTGCTAATGATATGAGTATCCTACTAGACACCAAGAAATTTCCTACCAAACACTTTTACATGAAAGATCTTGTAGATGCTCTATTTGTTTTGGGAATTGAAATATGTCGAGATAAATCTTGCCATATTCTAGGTTTATTCCAAAGAAGCTACATAGAAAAGGTACTCAAAAGGTATGGCATGCAAGATTGCAAGCCACTGGATATTCCTGTGGCTAAGAGAGATAAGTTTAGTTTCAATTAGTGCCCCATAAATGATTTTGACAAACAGGAGATGCAAACAGTTCCTTATGCATCTGCCATTGGCAGTATAATGTATGCTCAAGTCTATACCAAACTAGACTTGGCATACATTACAGGCATATTAGGCAGATATCTAAGTAATCCAAGAAAAGACCATTGGAGAGTAGCCAAGAGAGTACTGAGATATTTGCAGAAGACATGGGATTATATGCTCACCTTCAGGAGGTCAGGAAAGCTTTAGGTCTTCGACTATACTAACTTGGACTTTGCTGGGTGCCAAGATAGCAGAAAGTCTACTTTTAGATATATATTTCTGCTTGCCAATGGTTCTATCCTTGGAAAGTGCAAAACAACCTCTTATTACATCTTCCAATTATGGTAGCAGAATTCATTGTATGCTATGAGCATCCAATCATGGAGTATGACTACGAAATTTTATATCAGGGTTGTGCATAATAGATGGCATTGACAAGCCACTGCAATTGTTTTGTGATAATCAGTCTGCAGTCCTCTACTCCACTAACAACAGTTCCTTCAAATCGAAGCACATTGAGATTAAGTTCCTGGTTGTTGAAGAAAGGATACAAAATGGACAACTGTCTAGTGAGCACATTGGAATGAACTTCATGGTTGTGGATACACTTACTAAAGGAATAATACCCAAGATGTTCCATGAACATGCAACTTCTATGGGTCTTATATCCTTTCAGAAATTTCAGCTTTAGTAGGAATTTGTAAATTTTGTAGTGCTCATTTGTAATAGACAAACTTTGGTAATTCAGTTATTCAATTCTTTGGTTTTGTATAAAGATTTGTAATGCTTTATTTCTGTTTAAATAACAAAACTTAAAGGTTAAAGTTTCAAGTACAATGTCCATTTTGACAAGTATTATGGTTTCAATTTTTGGTTGTGATCTCAATTCGGAGGACCAGTTGGAAATAGGTATATGTTAATCACATTTATATGTAATTTCAGTTAGTAAAAATTATCGTTTAAAATATAGCGTCGTAGTATAGGACAAAAATCACAACAATACAAATTTATAAACTTAGGAAACTGAATGAATCGAGGTCGTTTGTAGGGAGCAATTAGAATAATTCAATCTACTAATCGCAATATCAAGAATAATATGCATTTAGAATCAAAGCAATGCTCAATGTATATCAGAATAATATCTCAATAATAATTAAGAATCTGAATGCAAAAGGTTTGAATCACCAATTTAACTCTAATGTTTAAGCTCTAATTCAATCTCAAATATATGAATAGTAACTATCAACCACTAATAGTAATTTCCATGTCAACAGGTGTGTCTGCAGCATCAGAACCAAAGTAAGCAACCCACCAGACGTCAAGACAAGGCTTCAGACACCTTAACCTCAAGGCCACAGAAGGACCAAGGCATAGCAGCATCGCACAAGGCACATCACGGTTAAGTATTGAGCAGAGAGGGGGGGAACGAATCCCAAGGCAACTATAGAGCAAAAACCCCCTCAGATTTCCTTAAGAACTAAACCAGACCTGGGTGTTTGGGTAATTGAATCCGACCTAGATCCGCAGGCAAAATGGCGGGTGAGGGCGCGTGAGGGAGCGTGTGCACTGAGGTGTGTGTGGGACCTCACCCCGTGCTCTCTGAGGCAACGGACTAAGAGCGTAGATTCCTTTTAGATGCTGATGAGATCCTCTACGTTCACGATGTGGGACTAACCCACTGTTTCTCTTCTTCACGTGCAATCACGGAGTTATAGCAGATGGAGGTCTTCGAAGAATCAGGCTTCTACTGTTGGTCTTGCTCAATTGAAGCCCTAGGTGGGCCTTTGGATTTAGTTCGCGTCAAGTGCAAGCCGTAGCAGGTTGAAAGAGAACTGGAGAGATGCAGGCAAGATCGGAGAAGATGGCTGTGGTAGCGTAGCTCCGATCAAGGACCTGAAACAAGAAAGATGGCCTCTTGACCCAATCAAATGCATTCAGGAGTGCTGCCAGATCACAATGAGTACAATGGTGATAGTGGTTGAGTGTATCCGTGCGTGTGATGGTTGGTCGATGACAGTGAAGACGAGCAAAGGAGGTGGTGTTTAATGAGGCGATGCACGGATCAAAGTTCCAAATTAAGTTGGAGCTTTTGATCCGTGGAGGGTGAGGGTGGTTGTGGTGGTGTTGGTGAGTTGTTTCGTGAAGTGTGGTGGTGGTGCGGGCTCACCGGAGCCTCTGCCAGAGGTGAAGAAGACAATGGGGGTGCAAGTGTTTGTACGATGGAAAGTGATATCTAAGGGTGTGAAGAAGGTATAGAGAGGGAGATGAGGAAGTTGAGGGAGCTTAGGAGAAGTGAGAGAGGCAATAGTGTCCAGCGTTGACCAGCCGGACGCTAAGAAGATGATGGGGTTCGGTGAGGCAGCGACAAGGAAGGAGAGGTCAGGGGCACCCTTTCTTTGGCCGGGAGGTGTGCGACGAAGAGGGAAGGGGCTTGGCGCCTCCAATTTGGTTGTTAGAGGTGCAGAAGAAGGGAGGATAGAGAGCTGTTGGAGTTATGGTTGGGGATGGCCGGAGAGGAGGAGAAAGGTCTCAGGCCTTAAAATCGAGTTCAGGGTGTCCGTAGAGCATCGTGGCTCTTTATAGAACTCACAATTGAGCTCCAAATGGAGACTTGATTGAGCCTCGGGTTGGAATCAAAGAATCCCACAGATTTCGTGGGTTCGCATGATCTTCCTACCTTGAATCAGGGTTTAAGGTCCTGATAGAGTTCTCCATTGTCTAAACACCAATCCCACCAAATTTGGTGGGATTTGGTGTTGATTTGATCAGGTTTTAACTTGGTTAAAGGTTGGTGCTTGCTCCTCTAACTCATCAATGGCGGCAAGGACTAAAACATGAAGAAGACGAAAAACTAGGGCCCTACTTGCAAGGAATTTTGAAAGCTAGGGGTTTGGATGTAGGAAATAGAGGTTTTAGAGACTGAAGTGCAAACTAGGTTAAGATGGACTCTAATTGGGCCCAAATTTTGGCCTTAACCTAATTTGAACCTAAGGAATCTAATGTTGAACTTGGATTTGAGTTTTGACTACATTTGATTGGAAAATTTGCATAGAAGCCCAAATTAGGGTAACATTTCGTCTGAAACCCTATTTTAGGTTAAAGTAGGTTCAGATGATCAAATCAAGGGTACCAAACTTCTTAGAATATTTTTTTATGAATTTGAGGAGGTTTAGGTGAATTTTATCCTAATCATAACCTCTTTAATTTAAGTTGGTTGATAATTAGGGTTTTCTGTACTGATTTGATTATCGAAATACTTTAAACCCCATTTCTGTTAGTGTTGACCCACTTTCTGGACTTTTGAACTCATTTTACCTTTATTTAACCCTCGAGTAACCCCACAGTTAATCCGTATTTGTGATGCGCTATTAAAATTACAGAAGTAACCCTGATTTTTAGTTCTTTTCTCAAATCAGACTAATACAGAGTTATGACCCTCAGATGATTTGGTAGGAGCTTTTAGCAATGAAATCTGACTAAATATGGCTAGTTAGGGCTCCTGATGGTGTTCCCATCATACCTCCATGCTTAGCTTTTGCTAGTCCCTAACAAAATCCTATGAATCAAACCAGATCTCTGAGCTGGATGTAACAGTCAAGATGACCTACTAAGCCACATCTCAAGAAATCAGATCAAAATGCCAACTATAGGCCTAGAGGTACTCAAGTACCAGCCAAGATCCAGTCTTGACCAGCTTCATCCTGGGCTTGCCGCGAAGGTTTCCAAAGCTTGCAAAAACTACCTAGAGGTTCGTTGACCCTAGCGGTTAAAGCACCTATGCGTAGACATATTGTGTCCAAATTCAGTTTGCCAATGCATTTTGATAAGAGAGAGATGTAGAAGGATTTTTCATTTTGAGAGTTTTCTCTCTTTTCTTTTTATATTTCCCTAAATCCTGCCTCAGATTGGCCCTAAATATGATCTGTATTGAATTCCTTGTCCCCACCATCATTCCTCGAAGGGTCTGTGGCTTTCAATGCTTCGTGATAGCACCGCCCATGGAAACCTCTAGAACCCTGGCTTTCAACACTTTGGGATAGTGCCGCCCATGGCATTATGTAGCTGAATCCAGGCCCTAGCAATCGACATTTCGGGATAATCCTGCCCATGGCACCTGAACCAGCACAAGGTACTTACATGGCTCCGGTAGGATATTTAGATATTCTAGGAGACAAACACCGAGAAGTCGATATGTTAATACACATCTTTGAGGGGAGTATTTTTCATTCCACCTCTCTACACTGAGAACTTATCTAATCAATTTGTCTTTCAAGTTGCTCCTAAGCTAGATCTTCGAGATGACTTTTTCAGAACAGAACACTTTTGACGTTATTTCTTCGTTAAGCGCACTGAACTAGACTGGTGTGTGAATTTTGGGTGCTTAAGTTACCAAGTCCTGCAAATCAAAGGGCAGGCAACGGGGCCGAATACTCCCTAAGTCTTAGAATTAATACATCAGCCTCACACTTTCCTCAATCTCTTGAGGATTAATCTGGATCTTAATGAATACGTAATGTTTAAGCCCTAAAATAGGCCCAAGAGGCCTAAGGTCGGTACTCATGACTAATCTCCTAAGTTTAGCCTTCCAGGTCTTAATTCATCATCCGATCCAGCCTAGAAGTTAGGTGAGTTCCATAATCACAAGGGACTATCTCATTTCTTTCTTTTGAGTGTTTTTTTTTTTTGAATGAAACCCCTCCATGAATTGATTCTTATAGCGTTTTGCACTTTAATACCCCCATGCCTAAGATTTGCAATGTTCTCATTGTAAATTCGGTGGGTTCAAGTTCAGCTTAGATCGTACGTTAGAACAGGTTTGGTGGGTGGTGAATGGGTCGGAATGACTGTTGCGGATGATTTCAAGCTTTGATATAAGTATCAAAGGTGGAGTTGGTTGTTCCAATGGACAAACCTTAAATTGAAATATGATTTCAGCGAAGAGATAGGTTAGAAGGGTCTCAGGTTTTTCAAATGACGGGTTGCCTCCCGTTAAGTGGTAAGTTTAATGCCATCAGCTGGGCACAAGGAACTCAAAAGGATATGTCATCTGCCACACTATGATGCGTGATAGGAGAAAATATGTGATCATGGTAGATGATAATCAGATTGGCACAAATGAGTATCAAATCATGATGGAGAGTCAATCCAGGTCTATGATATGGATCAAGTTGATTCATTTCTAGGTGGCTCTTATTGAGTTTTGCGGAGGAATCATAGGGAAGATGAAATGGTCACAGGGCTCTGAAGTAAGATCATCATGAATCCAGGACCTAGCAAAGGTGAATCTAGTCAGCATAGCCCAGATGTGTGGTTCCTTTCGTGCAATGTGGCCTAATAGATCATTATCCAACGAGTCATCTTGATTCTTTTCAAGTTTGTGCAAGATCAATTCCTCAAGAAATAACTCGAAATTTGGTTCTTCTAACAAATCTTCTCTATAGTTCTCATCCTAAGGATTCATACTCCGGGTTGCAGTCACTCTCGATATCTACCATTCCCGAATTCTGGAGATGCTTAGAACAATTCTCACAATAACATGTCTCCAGATCCATGGAATAGAAATCCGAATCTCATTGATTGATTGTTATCCTATTCCCCCAATTCCATGTATTTATCCTCAAGATCAAAGGTAAATTCTCAATTCGCTGGAATCATGCTTGGCTAAATCGAGATTCTCCGCAATGCGGAAAACTTTCAGTTCTGGTTCTAGGTTTTCTATTACTGAAATGGTCATGAGACCTTGAATCAAACCTAGTTGTTCTGTTGAGAACTTTTCTTTTCCTTTAGAAGATGCCTGAAAAATATTGATCTCCATTCTATTATCTCCAGAGGCAATTATCATGTGCCCTGATTCACAATTGATTATGGCTTCTACAGTAGCCAAGAAAGGTGATGTAAACACATTTACACTACTTAAAATGTCTATTTATGCATGTTCTTAAGCATAGGATTGCATTTCATGATATAAATATTGCATTACATGCATCATCTTGCATTTAGAGTAGTTTGAATAAAATGGAGGTTAATTGTCTCCTTTTATGTGCTTGGACAGGGCAAATATTTTATCGGGGCCTCGGATCAAAGATCCAACCGTATGGATATGATCAGGGCGACGATTGGAGTTCAACGACTCCAAGATCGCCCTAATCAGGCATCCGTAGCATCAGATGGAGACCGAGGAACCCTAGAAGATCAAGGGCCAGGATGGTGTAAATCCGCACTTCAGATGGAAAATCCGACCACACGGATGAATTCGGATCGACGATCGCAGCCGAACGACACAAAAATCAAGTCAATCCGACATCCGTGGCACCATCTACAACTTCCAGAAGATGGACGGCCAAGATAGCGCCACGTGGCGCCATCCCAGCCGCCCAATCGGCCGCAGAAGTCCTGTGAAGACCACGCAACGTCTCCTCTCCGCCGTTGGATCTCGATCCAACGGCTGCGGTCGCGCGCGTTTAAAAACGTCCGCGCGACCATTTCGCCGCGTAGCGCAGCGGCTACGCAGCTGCGGGCGAAGCGGAGGTCGCGGGTTCGAGCCGCGGAGAGGGGGGCGAAGGCGCGGGCGAGCGGGCGCGCACGAGCGTCGGATGAAGATCCAACGGCCGCGCGCGCCCGATAGCGCCGACGCGCAATTGGACGCCCTGGTGGGCGCGCGATCGCACGCGGGCGGCGCGCTACGCAGCGGGCGCGGGCGCGATCTAAGCCGTCCGATCTCGCGATCGGACGGCTGAGACGACGCGGACGTGCGTCTGCGTTACGCGCGCAGGCCAGCCGAGCGGGCGCGCGTGGCGCGGCGGCGACGGCGACGGCGGGGCTTTAGCGACGGTTTTATCCGTCACTAAAGACCCCTTATTTATTATTTTGAAGATGTAATGTCCATTTTGCCCCCACTCCTTGCAACTATAAAAGGAGACCCCCTCCATACGAAATTTTCATCCCTTCCTTCTCCTCTCTACCTCTCCAAAGCTCAAGAGAAGCTTGTCCCACACCCGGGATGCCTCTCGCGAGATAAAGTCCAAATTTTCGTCCCCCTTCGGAAGTGGATCCCGCGACGACGACGGCGTGCTGCTTCGTTCCCGTTCTTCTGCTTCGTCCTCCTTCGTCCCGCCTCGTTCTCCTTCGTCCAGGCGTCGTTCCGTTCGGCTCGTCCTCCAAGCGACCGTCGAGGAGGATAACTTCTCTCTCCCATTCTTATTTACAGCTTTTCTAGTGTAGAATTTTCCTGCTTTATAGTGTAATTGATTTCCCGCTTTCTAGTGTAACTTTAATTTCGTTTGCTTGTATAAACAATTAAAATATTGAATGCATGTTCTCTTTCTCTCTCTCTCTCTCAATTTGATAGCTCCATTGTAATTATTTCGCCTTGTTTATCAAAAATCCTAAAAAAAACATAATTGCGAATATAGATCAACGTAGCCTCCCTGAGTTCGACCCGGAATTCTTATTTCGGTATAAATCTTATTTGTTGAACACGAATCCTTCGCTTTCGAACTACAACGACGGGTTTTCCAAAACCAAACACGTTAGCGTAGATTCTCGCGCTCAACATTTTGGCGCCGTTGCCGGGGAGGCAACGATTTCCGATCTTTTCTTCGCATTTCTTGCACTTTATTTGTTTTCTAACTAGCTTTCTCTTGTGTCTATTGTTTTGCAGAGACCTCCATCAAGGAATCAACAAGCGGTAGACTGGAGTAAAGTGCAGTTGAAGACAACTGTAAGTGCTCCCCCATTCTTTCCCCCTCCATAGATTTCATTCGCCACATTAAATCCAAATTCCAATTAACCTAGGTGTTTGCATAAATCCTAGGAATAGTTTGGTTGTTTGGATTTCTACTCACACTTATTTCACCCTCATTCATAAAAAAATAATAATAACAAAAAGATAATTTTGTGGGGTAACTTTCAACAAACACACAACACACACCCACATTCAAGGCACTTGATTAACTTGATTTGTTTTCTACTCAACCGGGTTCTGATCTGTGGAACCGGTACACACAGAGCAACACATAACAGAGTAGAAATCATTCTAGGTTAACCATCTTTGAGTGCCTAACTTAGTGGTGCAATTGTGGCCAATTGTTTGAGTTGTTTGGGCCGCACCACTTTATTTAAAACCAACTCATCAAGTAGCTCCTCCTTAGGGTTTTCAATCTAGGTATATTCTAGGCACTCCGTTTTCTTTCTGATTTTAAAGGAAAACTATCTTCACCCGTGTTTTACAACTTGGTTTGCCTAGAAATTTGATTGCAATTCACCTAATTTGAAACCCTAAAAGCTACTTAAGCAGGATTTGAACATTAAAATTCACACATTATAAATAATCTTGCTTGAAAACCCTGGTTGTGCACCCACTTACACAAATTTCAATCAATCATTAAGGGCACAACCCATTATAAGGGCCCATCACATTCCATAAGCACCACAATCCCAGGCTGTAATAAAATTGAGTAGACGTTGGCCCTAAGGTTTGATTCGCTCTTCAAGGCCTAGTCTGAGATTGTTTTTGATTAACCTACTTGTACTGATTAATCTGATGTCTAGCTAGGGGAGTAGCGTCAAACGACCGCGGCTGGGGGGTACACTAGGAACCGGAGGCGAAAGCCAAAGGAAGAACCTTCTCCCCAGTCCCTCCTTCTAACTGGTTGGATTATACAGACGCAAGTAGAGTAAATCAGTTACAGTCTTAAGGCTGGTATTGGGAGTCAGTAGATCCTTAGGCTACCTCACTTAAGGACAGCCTTGTTTTGTTGTACTGCAGGGTCCCTATCCCCGGTCCTTCCGACCTACTCCTAGTTTATGCTGGGAAGACGGTCATTGAATCCCAGATTAGAAGGACCATTAGAACATTCTAGGAGGCGCAAGTTAGATTTTGGTCAATTTGATCCCATGGCCGAACAACAGCCTCTTCTGCCTGGAAATCCACAGGAAGAATTTCGAAGGCAGCTGGAACAAATGCAAAGAATGCAAGAATGGTTCCAGAGAATGCAGGGCGTTCAGCCCTTGAAGGATTTTTATGATCCTTCAAATTACGGGGAACGTCCCGGCGTCCAGATTCCAGCCGGTGACGTAGAAATCAAGCCCCAGGTGTTAAGCCTGATTAAACATTATCATGGGCTTGGCTCCGAGGATCCGTTTCAACACTTGGAGGACTTGACCACTTTGGTCCAGACCACCAAGTCTCGAAACGTAAACGAGGAGCAAATGATCATGAGGCTCTTCCCTCACTCTCTTAGGGATAAGGCCGCGCATTGGTATAGGACAATAGGAAGACCAATTACAACTTGGAATGAGTTGAAATCGGCCTTTCTGAAGAAATTTTTCCCAGTCGGTCGTACCAATGCTTTAAGACGGGCAATCACTACTTTTACCCAGCGGCCGGGGGAGCAGTTTCATGTGGCCTGGGAGCGATTCCAGGACTTATTGCGGAGGTGTCCACACCACGAGGTGCCGAAATGGCAACTCGTGCAGATTTTTTATCATGGGTTGACTGAACAGCTCAGAAACCATGTGGATGCTTCTTGCGGAGGCAATTTCCTTAATAAAGATGCAGATAGTGCACATGATTTATTTGAGGAAATGAGTGAGAATTCAATAAATCATGCCTCCATGGATACTTTTAACCGGTCCCAACAACCCAGATCAAATGTCAATGAAGTCCATGACTCTCATTCATTTGATATGGAATTGATTTGTAATAAACTTGACAAAGTGGACTTGGTTGCTAAAAGAATGGAAGAGTGGATGGCTGGCAATTCTATGAACAACTCTCAATCCACTCAATCCCAAAATTCGGGATTCCATTCTTCACGAGCTCTTTCTGGACGGGAGTTCGTGAATCAACTTGATGCGACTCAACATATGAGTCAGCATTTTTCGGAACCCCATGGGTTCCCAACTGGGGCCTTTGATCCCAGTTTTTCTAATCCTTCCTTTTCTTTCTCTCCATCCTCACTTTATGAGGATGTCTGTGCTGTACAAGAGAATGCTAGATCCAACCCCTACTCGAATGCCTATAATCAAGGTTGGAGAAACCACCCTAACTTCTCTTGGAAAAATCCGGGGCAACAAACCCAATTCCGACCCAGCAATTATGCTCCGCAACGACCAATGGGTCAGGGTCAAGTATATACTCAGTTGCCTCCGAATCAGGTCAATCAGCCAGCTTGGAATGCCCGTCAACCCGCAGGGCAAGCTGATTTGAACCATCAAATAGTAGAGATGCAAGGATCTATGCTCCAGCTCATGCAGCAAATGAAAAACTCACTGGACAACTTGCAATCCGGGCTCATTGCTAACTCTCGCCAACCCGGATCTCTACCATCCCAACCTGTACCCAACCCACGAAACATTACAAATTCGGGCAATCAAGCCCAAGGGTACGGAAATCAGAGGGACCCACACGCGCATGCTCAGGTGGTTGAGCAGGGTTCCTCCTCTTCTTCTTCTGTAAATCAACAATTCATGGTCAATCAAGCCCCTCCAATCTTTCCTAACCCTCCTCAAGACCCAAATTCTTACGCTTCTGCAAATTCTGTCACTTTGAGAAGTGGTAAGAAGACTCAGGATCCACAACCACATTATTCTAATCTTTTGAATCCTGAAGAATTTGAGGAGAGAGAAGAGAATTCTAAAGGAGAAATCAAGGCTCAGGAATCCGATTCCAAAGATCTGACTCGTGTTCCTTTTCCTGAAGCCTTAACCAAAGCAAAGAGGAAGAAGTCTGTTGATAGCAATGAGGAGCTTCTGAATTTATTTAAGAATGTTGAGATCAATATCCCGCTCCTTGATGCTATCAAGCACATACCGACTTACGCAAGATTTTTAAAGGAATTATGTACACAAAAGCGTAAGTCGAGAGAATCTGTTCCGAGAAAGGTGGTACTCTCCGAGCAGGCTAGTTCTGTTATCCTGCACTACCTCCCTCAGAAAAGGAGAGATCCTGGTGCTCCTTTGATTTCTTGCATTATCGGAGATTACACATTTGATAGAGCACTTTTGGATCTCGGTGCATCCATCAACCTAATTCCGACTTCTCTTTACGAGAAGTTTGGGTTAGGCGAACTTCGGCCAACTTCAGTAACGCTACAGTTAGCGGATCGTTCGGTCACAAACCCGCGAGGCGTTATTGAAGATGTTATAGTTAAGGTCAAGGATTTTTATTTTCCTGTAGATTTCCTTGTCCTTGACATGGATGTACCAGATAATCTGAGGAACACGCCCATCATTCTGGGGCGTCCGTTCCTGGCTACCGCAAAGGCCAACATTAATTGTGAAAGCGGTAGCATGGAAATCGCCTTTGGGGACCAACGTATGAAATTAGATATTTTTAAGGCGATCAATAAATTTGAGGATTGTGGAGTTATTGAGGAACTTGATGAGGATAATATTAATATTGAAACTTGTTTGACAGTTTCTTCAATTGAAAGTTCCTCTTTGGTTGATGAATTTGACCCGCAACCCTCTGACTTAACATCTTCGGAAGAGGTTACTGATTTTGTCCACTCACAACCTCTCCCTCTTGTTGAATCTTCAGCATCTACCCGACCATCAATCATCACCCCACCTCAGCTCGAATTGAAACCATTGCCCGAGAATTTGAAATATCAATTTTTAGGACCTCAGAATACGCTCCCTGTGATTATCAGTGCTAAATTGACAAAGGAGCAAGAGATTAAATTGATTAAGGTTCTAAAGGAACATAAGGAGGCAATTGGTTGGACCATTCATGACCTTAGGGGGATCGAGCCATCTTACTGCAATCATAGAATATTTTTGGAAGATGGATCCCGCCCTTCTCGCCAGATGCAGAGGAGATTGAATCCAAATATGCGAGAAGTGGTAAAAAAGGAAATCATCAAGTGGCTCGATGCAGGAATTATTTATCCAATCTCTGACAGTCCCTGGGTAAGTCCCGTTCAGATTGTTCCAAAGAAAGCCGGGATTACTGTTGAGACTAATGAGAAAGGAGAATCTGTCACAACTCGTTCAGCTTCATCTTGGAGAGTTTGTATTGATTACAGGAAGCTGAACACTGCCACTAAAAAGGATCATTTTCCCTTGCCCTTCATTGATCAAATCCTGGAAAAATTAGCCGGGCAGAAGTACTTCTGTTTTCTTGATGGTTACTCGGGATACAACCAAGTTCCTATCCATCCCGAGGATCAGGAAAAAACTACTTTCACCTGTCCCTACGGAACCTTTGCTTTTCGTAGGATGCCTTTCGGGTTATGCAATGCACCTGCGACTTTTCAAAGGTGTATGCTAGCCATATTTTCCGACATGGTGGGAGAGTTTATGGAAGTCTTCATGGATGATTTCTCCGTTTTCGGAGAATCATTTGACTCTTGTTTGGTTAATTTGGAAATGATTCTTAAGCGATGTATCAAGACACGATTGGTCCTTAGCTGGGAAAAGAGTCATTTCATGACCCAAGAGGGCATCGTTTTGGGTCATGTAATCTCTGAACGGGGAATTGAAGTGGATAAAGCTAAGGTTGATGCTATCGCTAAACTTCCTCCTCCCACATCAGTTAAACAAATCAGATCATTTCTTGGCCATGTGGGATTTTATCGTAGATTCATCAAGGACTTCTCGAAGGTTGCCCGCCCTTTGAGCAACCTTCTTGCCAAAGAAACACCGTTCATTTTTGACGAATCATGCCAAAAGGCATTTGATTTCTTAAAAACGGCAGTCACCTGTGCGCCAATTTTGCAACCACCTATTTGGACAACCCCATTTGAGATCATGACCGATGCTTCTGATTACGCGGTTGGGGCTGTCCTGGGTCAGAAAATTGATCGAAAGCCCTTTGTCATTTACTACGCTAGTAAAACTTTGGATGAAGCCCAGAGGAATTACACTGTTACTGAAAAGGAATTACTCGCTGTAGTATTTGCGTTGGAAAAATTCAGGGCTTATCTCTTGGGGTCTCATGTTATTGTTTATACCGACCACTCGGCCTTGAGACATCTCTTGGCTAAAAAGGATGCTAAACCCCGGCTTATTCGTTGGATTCTTCTTCTTCAAGAATTTGATCTTGAAATCAAGGATAAAACCGGGGTACAAAATGTGGTGGCGGATCATTTGTCGAGACTCCTAGGTGATTCTTCTTGTCCGGACATTCCGATTGCTGACACTTTTCCGGACGAAACCATTCTTACAGTTTTAGGTGTCCACACCCCATGGTTTGCTGACATTGTTAACTATTTGGCCGTTGGTCAAATCCCCCAGGATTGGACCAAGCAACAACGGGATAGACTCAAATCTGAGGCCAAATACTACTTTTGGGAGGACCCTGAACTGTATCGCATCGGCTCTGATCAGATTATTCGCCGATGCATACCGGAGAATGAATTCAACAGTATACTTGAGTTCTGCCATGCATCTGGGTGTGGTGGACATTTCTCCGGGAAAAAGACGGCTGCAAAAATTTTGCAATCTGGCTTCTATTGGCCGTCTTTATTCAAGGATGCCCAGGAGTTCTCACAGTCATGCCCTCGATGCCAGGCACTCGGGAGCATAACTAAGAGAGACATGATGCCCTTAAACCCTATTCTTCCTGTCGAAATTTTCGATGTTTGGGGCATTGATTTCATGGGACCCTTTATCCCTTCATTTGGACATCAGTACATTCTTGTCGCTGTTGATTATGTGTCTAAATGGATTGAGGCAATTCCCACCCGAACCAATGATCACAAGGTGGTCATCAACTTTGTCAAGAGAAATATCTTCAGTAGATTCGGGATTCCGAGGGCTATCATCAGTGATGGTGGCACTCATTTTACTAATGCCCAATTCCGGAGTTTATTGGCCAAATACGGGGTTAATCATCGAATTTCCACACCTTACCATCCCCAAACAAATGGACAAGCCGAGATCTCTAATCGAGAGATCAAGAACATTCTGCAAAAAACGGTTAGGCCCGATCGCAAGGATTGGACTCAAAAGCTTGAGGACGCTCTTTGGGCCTACCGTACGGCGTATAAAACACCTATCGGCATGTCTCCATTCCGTCTGGTGTATGGAAAGGCGTGTCATCTACCCGTAGAGATTGAACACAGGGCATTCTGGGCAATCAAACAATGCAATCTAGATCTAAATCTAGCTGGGAAGACTAGGAAACTCCAATTATCTGAGTTGGAGGAGCTTAGAAATGATGCTTATGAGAATGCCAAGATCTACAAGGCTCGGACCAAAGCTCTACATGATCAAATGATTTCCCGCAAGAGCTTTGAGCCAAACCAGAAGGTCTGGTTATTCGATTCTAAACTTAAGCTCTTTCCTGGTAAACTTAGATCTAAATGGAGTGGCCCATTCATAATTGATCAGATTTTTCTAAATGGTGCCATTCAGATTTCTGACCCAAAGACGGGTAACACCTTTAAAGTCAACGGTCAACGTCTGAAGCCTGTTGTTGACCATAATCTTCCAGAACCCGTTTCAGACTCTGTTGCTCTAGCCATTCTGTGACTTCTTTGGCTGGACTTCGCCTAGCTGACGGCATTAAACTCAGCAGTTGTACATATAACACAAGGCTGATACGAGCTTCATATCCAGGTGACATCTTTCATATTCTACCCTTTCTTTCATGTCTCTTTTTCAATGAGGACATTGCATCAGCTAGGCATGGGGGGGTGGATTCATTTTTGAATTAGTTGGTCAGCTTTGTGAAATCCATATAAATTGCTCTCTTTCTAAAAAAAAAAAAAAAAAAAAAAAAAAAAAAAAAAAAAAAAAAAAAAAAAAAAAAAAAGAAGAAAATTAGGAAGGATTAGTTGGACATTAGGACTTTTCAATCCTAAGAAATTTTACATTAGGATCTGAACACAAAGACCCCTCAGGTCTTTGGACTTAATTAGCCTGTGTATCTACTAAAATGTGGATTTGTCTTTGAGTTCTCGCCATCTTAATTCTATTATAATTGGAATAAATAAGGTTGGGTGATAAGTACACGACTTGTCAACCCACCCTCTGATTTAAGGGAATTTTGAGTTTTAAGCATCTACACACTTTCTTTGCACTGACTCGTTGTTTGGCGATTTTAACGGAAATTGGGTAGCTAATGAACCTTCTAGGGTGATATGGCTGGCAAGTTATCGTGGGTAACAGCCCATAGGTAGGTTGTCCAGAGCCCAGTCACTGGACCTTTCTCTTTTTGCTGCCTTTAGGTAAATCTTAGACCAGGGAAGCCACCTACTTAAAAAAAAAAAAAAAAAAAAAAAAAAAAAAAAAAAAAAAAAAAAAAATCAAAAAGGAGAAAAGAACAAAAAGAAATAAGCCACACTTCGCCGCACGAGTATGGCTGGCAAGTTGTCGGTGGTAACAGCTCATCGACCGGTTGTCCAGAACCCAGCTCAGAAAATGCACTAAAAATTCCCAAAACACTTAGGAAGAAGCGGAGAAGTAGAATAAACCGGGGAGATATACACTGGATTCACCCTTGTGTTGACCCCGTTAAAAAATAAAAGTAGGGAGAAAGCTACCGGTTGTAAAGATACACCTTTAGGCAGAATTCTTTTTGAGGTCACCTAGAGGCGTAGAAATCCGAAGTCCGTTTTAATTGCCGGTCAACGAGTCTATCACATCACAATAAGATGCTTAAAACTTAGGGTTCTCATCAAATCTTGGGTGAGTTGAATGGCCGTAGAAAGCCACTCTTAAACCCTAAAATTTGAAAATCTAAAAAAAAATAAAAACAGAAAAAAATTTTTTCTTTGAATAAGGCGAGGCTTGAGGCGGTCTGCATTTTGGCTGATACCCGGGCACTGTTGTGTCTTTGAAAGTTCAGTTCTTAAGTAGACAATTTCTTAATGATTGAAAATAACTCAGGTCCAAATAATCTAACCTAATTCTTTTATAAATAGCATATAGTTTTTGCTAGGGACTAGCAAAAGATAGGCATGGGGGTATGATGTAAACACATTTACACTACTTAAAATGTCTATTTATGCATGTTCTTAAGCATAGGATTGCATTTCATGATATAAATATTGCATTACATGCATCATCTTGCATTTAGAGTAGTTTGAATAAAATGGAGGTTAATTGTCTCCTTTTATGTGCTTGGACAGGGCAAATATTTTATCGGGGCCTCGGATCAAAGATCCAACCGTATGGATATGATCAGGGCGACGATTGGAGTTCAACGACTCCAAGATCGCCCTAATCAGGCATCCGTAGCATCAGATGGAGACCGAGGAACCCTAGAAGATCAAGGGCCAGGATGGTGTAAATCCGCACTTCAGATGGAAAATCCGACCACACGGATGAATTCGGATCGACGATCGCAGCCGAACGACACAAAAATCAAGTCAATCCGACATCCGTGGCACCATCTACAACTTCCAGAAGATGGACGGCCAAGATAGCGCCACGTGGCGCCATCCCAGCCGCCCAATCGGCCGCAGAAGTCCTGTGAAGACCACGCAACGTCTCCTCTCCGCCGTTGGATCTCGATCCAACGGCTGCGGTCGCGCGCGTTTAAAAACGTCCGCGCGACCATTTCGCCGCGTAGCGCAGCGGCTACGCAGCTGCGGGCGAAGCGGAGGTCGCGGGTTCGAGCCGCGGAGAGGGGGGCGAAGGCGCGGGCGAGCGGGCGCGCACGAGCGTCGGATGAAGATCCAACGGCCGCGCGCGCCCGATAGCGCCGACGCGCAATTGGACGCCCTGGTGGGCGCGCGATCGCACGCGGGCGGCGCGCTACGCAGCGGGCGCGGGCGCGATCTAAGCCGTCCGATCTCGCGATCGGACGGCTGAGACGACGCGGACGTGCGTCTGCGTTACGCGCGCAGGCCAGCCGAGCGGGCGCGCGTGGCGCGGCGGCGACGGCGACGGCGGGGCTTTAGCGACGGTTTTATCCGTCACTAAAGACCCCTTATTTATTATTTTGAAGATGTAATGTCCATTTTGCCCCCACTCCTTGCAACTATAAAAGGAGACCCCCTCCATACGAAATTTTCATCCCTTCCTTCTCCTCTCTACCTCTCCAAAGCTCAAGAGAAGCTTGTCCCACACCCGGGATGCCTCTCGCGAGATAAAGTCCAAATTTTCGTCCCCCTTCGGAAGTGGATCCCGCGACGACGACGGCGTGCTGCTTCGTTCCCGTTCTTCTGCTTCGTCCTCCTTCGTCCCGCCTCGTTCTCCTTCGTCCAGGCGTCGTTCCGTTCGGCTCGTCCTCCAAGCGACCGTCGAGGAGGATAACTTCTCTCTCCCATTCTTATTTACAGCTTTTCTAGTGTAGAATTTTCCTGCTTTATAGTGTAATTGATTTCCCGCTTTCTAGTGTAACTTTAATTTCGTTTGCTTGTATAAACAATTAAAATATTGAATGCATGTTCTCTTTCTCTCTCTCTCTCTCAATTTGATAGCTCCATTGTAATTATTTCGCCTTGTTTATCAAAAATCCTAAAAAAAACATAATTGCGAATATAGATCAACGTAGCCTCCCTGAGTTCGACCCGGAATTCTTATTTCGGTATAAATCTTATTTGTTGAACACGAATCCTTCGCTTTCGAACTACAACGACGGGTTTTCCAAAACCAAACACGTTAGCGTAGATTCTCGCGCTCAACAAAAGGTCTCCCCAAAATCAAGGGCATATCTTGTATTTGTTGTGGCGCATCCATGTCAAGAACTAGAAAATAAGTTAGGTAGCTGAAATCCTTAACTCTAATTACCACATCCTCTACCAGCCCAATCGGAGTGATTACGGTTCGGTCAGCTAATTGCAGAGTAACATCAACGGGTTTTAGTTATCCTATCCGTAGTTTCTCAAATAGGGTGTTTAGGATTAGGTTGACTGAAGCTCTAAGATCTAGTACAACGCACTTGAAATTTGTACCACCGATCTTGCAGGGGATCAGTGGGGTGCCTGGATCAGATTTCTTAGGAGGTAGACTATTTTGGCTTATGGCACTAACATTTTCAGATAGTACTACTTTCCCTTGCGAGGATTCCTCCACCTCTTTTTTGGATGAGTTAGGCAAGGTGGAGTTGAGAGTGAGGATATCTAGTAACGAGATAGTGACTTGTGCATTCTTCAATGGTCCCGTTATGTCAGATTCAGATAGTCCTCTAGTGTGGAGATGGGATAAGATTTGGGATAGGGGAATGGATTGGCTATCTTGGGGAATAGGTTTCTGTTTCTACCTCTTAGTTTTGTCCTTGACCTTGTTGTGTTGATCATGGGTTGGGTGAGATTTGGGAGATGGGCCTTGGGGCCTGGTCTTGTGGTCTTTTCTCATGCCCACAACATTGATCATAGCACAGTCATGATGCGGAGGCGGAGGAGAGAGGATTGGACCCTGTTGCCGAACAGTAGGGTTAGTCATGGAGGCTTGATTCGGATTAGTTGAGGTGGATGCTCCAAACACACAGGTATGAGTCGATGGGCCTGCTTAAGTGTAGTAAGATTGACCCTGGATTTGATTCACCACGTGTTTTTGGGTCGACACGTTGTTTAGATTCGGCTGAGGTTGGAAAGGAAGTGCACCAGGTTGGCGAGTCCACGTCATTTGTATGAGTTGATTTAGAACCTCTGTGATCTCATTTTTATGCTATTTCTGTATAGCCGTATTGGTCTTCTAGCTGTCAGCCAAGGCTTGCAGAATCAAATTCATTTGATCTTCCTTGCTAGGCTCGAATTGGTAATTCGGATTGGGCCTTGGCTGTGCGGGCAAATATGGGCGTGGAGCCTGTGGTCGGGTTTAGAATTGAGGTCTCGTGTTCTGATTATTTCCCGACCACACAAAGTTTGGATGATTGCTCCATCCAGGGCTGTAGGTATTGGAGAAAGGATCATTCTGGATGGCGTGGAGATCCTCGCAGGTTTGAGGAACTCCAGAGAACTCAGAGTACGAGGGTTCAGAGATCTCCCAACTAGAGTGGGTAGGTCCGGAGTTTCCTCCAAAATCAGGATCAGACAGGGGTGGATATGGGTTCATCCCCTGGTAAGAGTGGTGGTGAATGTTTTGCACAGCCTCCCTACTTGAGGGCAGTCGCGCATATGTGTTCTGCTATGTGGTGGTGGCTCTCTGTAGATGTCAAGCCAATTCATCCACCTTTTTCTCGATGATAGAAATCTTATCTAAGTGACTGGCCACCAACTCTAGATTGATGGATGTGGATAGGCCTTGAGTCTCGTGTACCCCTCACATGTTTGTCAATGCATGGGTGGTCATCCGGTCGAACACACTCATAGATTCATTGTTTATGGAGTTCTCGTACATATTCTCGAGAATCTCCCAACGAGTATTTTCATGTTGACCCATGATGTTTCCATCACAGGTTGCATTGACAACAAGCTTGATATCCTCACAGGGTTTCTGGTAAAAAAACTGGACTTGTTCCCATTTAAGAACTCTGTGATGGGGGCATTTCCGCATGAGATCTAAAAAGCGGTACCATGTCTCATGAAGTGGTTCTCCCACATTTTGCGTGAAGTGCGTGATCTGGTGCCTCAAAGCATTTGTCCGACCAACTGGGAAGAATTTCTTCAGGAATTCATATTGGATTTCCTCCCATGTGTTGATCGCACGAGTCAGAGTCTGATACCAGTGGGCAACCTTATCCATAAGCAAGAAGAACGTCTTAAGCAGGATGTCCTGATTTTGAATAGGAGGCCCGAAGGTCTGGGCCAAATGTTTCAGTTGCATGATGTGCTGGAAGGATCTTCGGAGTTTAAGCCATGAAATTTAGGGATATCATTAATTAGATTCGGCTTAAGTTCAGTATCAGGCCCTCTAGTTGGGATTTGCACCCTGGGTTCGATTGCCACCACAGCGAGATTGTAATGATCTCGCATCTGAGGACGCTACGGTGGGTTCATAAATGCTTGGAATAGATCATTGAGGCATTGTAGCTGATTCTGAAGATTGGGCTCTTCTTTGTGTTCTCCATGGATGCGGATGATGGAGGTTTGGGCTCAAATATGGAAGAGTCAGAAGAGATGTCAACTTGGTTAGGTGGTAGCATAAACAAATGGTTTGAGGCTTATTCTCGACGAGAATGGACTGCTAATGGAGGCCTCAAGGGTGGTCTTAAGGACCTCCTCCCAAACATGCACTACAGAGTCAAATGAGGGACAAAATGTGTGATGGACCCAATCGAGGCACTCAAAAATCTTTGGATGACTAAGGAGGTTCGAGGCGGATGATATCTATAGATAAGAAAGTCACTCACCTGAGAATTACTTAGGCAGCCAGGAAGGGAGAGTCCTACAAAGACCCCTACACGGTAGAGCATCCCTACGGGTTACATGGTTTCCCCCACCTGACCTTCTTTGTCACCAAGAATCCAAGTAGATTGGAATGAGCAAGCTTGACTCTTAAGTCTATAAATTTTAATCGTGCCTTGAATTTCACTTGAACTTTACAACTGATTGTGATTTGTGATCTACTTTGGAGGTTAGTTAACCCACAAGGTGGGTTAACTTTACCTAACTTGCCCTAAAGTTTAGGATGAGTTGGGTAAAGAACCCAAAATCACCCTGAGTGGCATATAATCAGGTTATTAAGTCCCAAATTTTAGTGATTCAGGTGTTGGTTAGAGCCTTCTAGGGTTTACTTGATTAAATCAATTCAACCAAGGCTTAGGTAATACACGATACAGGAAATCTATTTTCTTTAAATCAGGCAAGTGTGTTTTCCTAAAATCCTAAAATGGAAACCCTAATTTGTCTCTATTCCAGGTTCAATTCTTCCCATAGTTCGCACCTAGGGCTCAATCATGAAGGTGAATAGCCTTATGCACCTTAAATCCCTAATAGGTGCAGATATCAGGATGTGGATGTTTAATCAAATCAAACCAAATCAGATGATTTAATTCTATAAAATAATTGTGAGTTGATCCTAATTGATTCTTGCCTTTAATTCTTTCCAGAAATGAGGGGTTTAAGAAGGGAATGAAAGCACCTACCCCTAGAGTGGTTGTTCGTGTAGCCAATCTTCAGATGCACCTCGCAAAATCACAATAGATCAAATAAAGCAAGTTAGAGTTAAATCAGAATTGTAATCAGTGAATGAAATGTGCGTTGCTCCCTGGCAATGACGCCAAAATATTGTTGGTGAAAATCGTTGTTTAAAATATAGCGTCGTAGTATAGGACGAAAATCACAACACTTAAATTTATAAACTTGGGAAACAAAATGAGTCTGAGGCCGTTTGCAGGGAGCAATTAGAACAATTCAGTCCACTAATCACAATATCAAGAATAATATGAAATTAGAATCAAAATAATGCTCAATGTATACCAGGATAGCATCTAAAAAATAATCAGGAATCTGAATGCAAAAAGATTGGGTTAAAATGTTGGTTTAAACCACTAATTTAACCCTAATGTTTAAGCTCTAATTTAAACTCAAATATATGAATAGTAACTTTCAATGTCTAATAGTAATTTCCACGTCAGCAGATATTGTCTATAGTATCAGAACCAAAGCAAGCAGCCCACCAGACGTCAAGACAAGGCTTCAAATGCCTTAACCTCAAGGCCACAAAAGGACCAAGGCACAGTAGCATCGCACAAGGTACAACACGGTTAAGTGTTGAGCAAAGAGGGGGGGCATGAATCCCGAGGCTACTACAATGCAAAAACCCCCCTCCTCTCTCTCAGATTTCTTTCAGAACCAAACCAAACCCGGGTGTCTGGGTAATTGGATCCGACCCAAATTTGCGGGTAGAATCTTGGGCGAGGGTGTGTGAGGGAGCGCGTGCGATGAGGCGTGTGTGGGACCTCACCTTATGCTCTATGAAGCAACGGGCTAAGAGTGTGAATTACTTTTATATGCTGCTGCGATCCTCTAAGTTCACGATGTGGGACTAACCCACTGTCTCTCTTCATGTGCAATAATGTCGCTAGAGCAGATGAAGGTCTTCGAAGAATTAGGCTTTTGCTACTGGTCTTGCTCAATTGAAGCCCCAGGTAGGATTCTGGGTTTAGTCCGCGTCGAGTGCAGGCTGTAGCAGGTTGAGAGAGAACCGGAGAGATGTAGGCGAGGTCGGAGAAGATGGCTGTGGCGATGTAGCTCCAATCAAGGACCTGAAACAAGAAAGACGACTTCTCGGCCCAATCAAATGCGTTTAGGAGCGTCATCGGATCACGGCGAGTACAACGGTTGTAGTGCCTGAGTGTATATGTGCATGTGATGGTTAGTCGATGACAGTGAAGACGAGCGGAGGAGGTAGTGTTCGGTGAATTGATGCATGGATCAAAGTTCCAAATTAAGTTGGGTCTTTTGATCCGTGGAGGGTGAGGGTGGTTGTGGTGGTGTTGGTGAGTTGTTTCATGAAGTGTGGTGGTGGCGCGAGCTCATCGGAGCCTCTGCCAGCAGCGGAGAAGACGACGGGGGTGTGGGTGTTTGTGCAATGGAAAGTGATATCTAAGAGTGTGAAGAAGGTATAGAGAGGGAGAGGAAGAAGTTAAGGGAGCTTAGGAGGAGCGTGAGAGGCGACAGCGTCTGGCATTGACCGGCCGGACGCTAAGAAGATGATGGGGTCCGGTGAGGTGACAACGAGGAAGGAGAGGTCAAGGCACCCTTTCTTCGGCCGGAGAGGTGCGCGACGAAGAGGGAAGGAGCTTGGCTCCTCCAATTTGGTTGTTGGAGGTGCGGAAGAGGGGAGGATAGAGAGCCATCGGAGCTGTGGTTGGGGATGCCTGGAGAGAAGGAAGAAGATGGTCTCAAGCCTTAAAATTGAGTTGAGGGTGTCCGCAGAGCATTGTAGCTCTTTATAGAGCTCACGATCGAGCTCCAAATAAAGGAGGCTTGATTGAGCCTCGGATTGGAATCAAAGAATCCCATGGATTTCGTGGGTTCCTTCCTACCTTGAATCAAGGTCTAAGATTCTGATAGAATTGTTCTCCATCGTCTAAACACCAATCCCACCAAATTTGGTGGGATTTGGTGCTGATTTGATTAGATTTTAACTTAGTCAAAGGTTGATATTTGCTCCCTGACTCATTAATGGGGGAAGGGACTAAAACATGAAGAAGACAAAAAACTAGGGCTCTATTTGAAAGGAATTTAGAAAGCTAGGGTTCTGAATGTAGGAAATAGAGGTTTTAGGGACTGAAGTGCAAACTAGGTCAAGATGGACTTTGATTGGGATCAAATTTTGGCCTCAACATAATTTAGACCCAAGAAATCTAATTATGATCTTGGATTTGAGTTTTGACCATGTTTGACTGGGTGGTTGTGCGTGTTTTGCGTGTTTAGAAATCAGGGTTACAAGTAACCCGTCGTCGTAGTTGCAAAACACGTTGATCAGATAAAATTTATACCGAAACTCCAAGGAAGTCATGGGTCGAACATAGGGAGGCGACGTTTACTTATTGAAAATCGTGCTTCGATTTGTTTCTTTTTGGTATTTTAGGGTTATTTTTTTGTATTTTTGAAATAAAAGACAAGCAAATGAATCACAAGATAGAGATGTGGAACGAAAATGGTATATATATCAATCCAATGTTTATTACAATCTACTATGAAAGCATAAAAAGAGGGATGTGAGAGGAAATCTCCCGAATCAGCTGTTCGGCAAGATGACGCCTGGTGGAAGCTCGAACGAAGGAGGTGAGGAGTGGGACGACGGAGGTGAGATGCTGGAGGACGTCGTGTTGAGGAAAGCTTCGGCGTAGCTCTGGAATGGAGGTGAGAAGACGGAGTTGATCTACTATCGGAATGGAGGTGGGAGGACAGCGCCAAGGCAACCTATGAAGGGTGGTGGGAAGATGGAGGAGTATTTGGTGGGGCAGAGGTTCGCTACACTAATAGGCACCTTAGGAGCTTGAGAATAAGCTCTAATGGAGCGTTAGTAGGCTTGTTAGAGCTTGGGAGTAGGTGGGAGTAGAGTAGGTAGAGATGGCTTGGAAGGGAGGGGGTGTAGGTCCTTTTATAGTGGATGAGAAGAGGTAAGAATAGGTATGGGACCATTAGTGACATCCAGGCCGTCGCTGGAAACGTCGCTGTAGGCAGCTCATGCCCGCTGGCGCCCATAGCTGGCTGGAATGCGATGAATTACTGACAGCTCTAAGCGTCGCTGTAGTCTACCTCACGCTGCGCTGGCGCCACGCTCCTACCTTGCCCCGCGCGCGTGCACCCATGCACTGGCGCTACGCTGCGCGCCCGCGCACGCACTCACGCTACTGCGCGCATGCGGTGCTGTGTGCGTGTGCTGGCGGCTTAGGCTGCGCCATGTGGCGTAGTCTGGGTCGTCCATCTTCTTGCTGTAGGGGCTGCTACAGAGGTCAGATTGAGTCGATTTTCATGTCGTTAGGCTGTGATCGTATCCTCGAATCCATCCGTGCGGTCGGATTTATCATTTGAAGCTCCGAATTATGTCTCCTAGTCCCTTGGCCGTTGATCTTCTTCGGACTGCATATGGTGCTACGGGACTTCGATTGAGGCGATTTGAGAGGCGTTGGACTTCGATCGTCATCTTGATCAGATCCGTACGGCCGGATCATCAATCCAAGGCTCCAAAATAAATATGCTTCTCTCCTAACCACAAAAAAGATGCAATTAACCTAAATTATATACTATAAATGCAGAATGATGCATGCTATGCAATATTTATAAAATGAAATGCAAATCTAAGCCTAGGAACTTGCATGAATAGGCATTTTACCCTCAAGAAATGTGTTTACATCATACCCCCATACTTATCTTTTGCTAGTCCTTAGCAAAATTAAATTATATGTTTCGTATAAAAGTAGAATTAGGATTAGATCACTTAGGCGTAAGTTATTTATTAACAATAGAAAATTTCAAGTAAGGTCCTAAACTATGAAAACTTAACAGTACCCGGTGTCTGTCAGAATGCAGGTTGCCTAAGTTCTCGCCTTAGTTGGGAAGGGAAGATATATATATATATATATATATATATATATTTATTTATTTTTCTTCTTTTCTAAATTTTTTGTACTTTTGGAGTTTGAGAGTTTCGGGATAACTTTTTGCGGCTACCCGATCTACCCAAGACTTGAAAAGGACTCTAAGTACTAAGTATCTTTGTGAAAAAGTGAGACTCACAAAATAGTCGTTAAGACGGACTTCAGGTTTCTACGACCCTAGGTGACCTTGCTTAAAGGCTTATCTTTACGATAGGTAGCTTTTTCCCTACTTTTATTTATGGGGTCAACACAAGGGCAAATCTAGTGTATCTCCTTAGTTTATTCTACTTCCCCACTTCTTCCCTAAGTATTTTGGGAATTATTGTGCATTTTTTTGTGAGCTGGGTTCTGGACAACTGACCGATGAGCTATTACCACCGACAACTTGTCAGCCATACTCGTGTGGTGAAGTGTGGTTTTATTTGTTTTTTCTGTTTTCTCCTTTTTTTTCTTTAAGTAGGTGGCTTTTCTAAGATTTACCTGAAGGCAGTACAATGAAAATGATCTTGTGGCTGGGCTCTGGACAACCGGCCGATGAGCTGTTTTCACCGACAACTTGCCAGCCATACCACTCAAGTTGATCCATTAGCTACCCAATTTCCGTAAAAATCGTCGAAAAGTGAGTTAGTGCAAAAAAAATGTGTGCAGATGCTTAGGCTTAAAGTCCCCCCAAATCAGAGGGCGGGTTGATAAGTCGCATACTTATCATCCCAAATTATCTACTAAATTAAAATGAATTTTAATTGGCGAGGACTCGAGACTAAATCCACATTTGAGTGGACACCCAGGCTAATTAAGCCCGAAGACCTAAAGAGTCTAGGTGTTTAGGTTCTCTCGTATCATTTCCTAAAGTTAATGACTTCTAAATGCCTAAGTTCTCTCTTCCTAATTTCTTTTTTTATCTTTTTTCAAATTTTCAAATTTTTTTTAATTTTATAAGAAACTAAAAGAAATTCTACGGAGTTAACATAATGATTTCAGGAATTGATTATCCACCCCCTATGCCTAAATGATACAATGTCCTCATTGTAAAAATAAAGACATGAAAAGGGCAGAGTAAACAGAACATCACCTGAGTGTCGTGAAAATCTGGTCAGCTCCGCAGAGAGAAGAGTGTATACACACGTGTTAAGTTTAATGCCTTCAGCTAGGCATAACATACATACAAAGAAGAAACTGAGAATTCACAAGTGCGGGTTAGAATCAAAATCAAAAGGTTGATCTTGAAACCCGTCCACAGAAGATGTGCATAGATGTGGACGAGATTATGGTGCAGACCCATGCCCTAGGGTCTAGTAGTTCTCAGGTTCTGGATGAAAATCACCAAGAACCGAAGGTTGTTGTGTTTGCGGGGCCGGGCCTGTGGTTTAGTAGTGTGCAACCCAAGACCAAGGCGTCGGACAACGGGTAAAGATGGTTCAATAGGTGCGGTTGTCCACTTAACATCTAGCTCAAAGAAATAATCATTTATTTTGAGCTTTGGTTGCACGTGAAAGATATCGTAAGGGTCCTGGTAGAAAGTAGGTGGTTTTAGGTCAATTGGTATCTTTAGATCCAAAATCAAACTTCCCTCAGAATTAGCCTCCCAAATTTTTATTTCAACAATTCTATCCTCCAAAAATTGTGGTTGAATCAAGATTGACTTGGGCATAAAGATCTCAGAAGTCAGCTCTTCGAGGTGCAGATGAGGACTGGGGTCACTGATTGAATCATCAAGATTCGGATCCTCCAAGTTAACCCCAACCAAATCCAAATCTTCAATGAATGGGATATCAAATGGTTCATCAGATTCCTCATGCCCGTTTGTCTCACTAAAATCATTTTTCTTATATTCAAGTGAAACTTCACCTAAAGATTCTTTACCCTCAGAGTCAAAGAATTGATGATCCTCATTTATATATGTCTCAAAATCATAAATCATTTCATGATCCAAGGAGACATAATTTTCTTCGTTTCCTGACTTGGGGATCTCGGGTGAATCAATCGATTTATCCTTAAATGGTTGCGCTAGCCTAACCTGATCATCCCCAGTCTCAGAAAATGTATCCCCCCTGATAGGCGCCTGAGCGGGTTCAGACATTGGCTCTCCTGAAGGGGGTTCATCTTGAGAATCATCCCAAGATTTAACTAGTGTAACCACAAATTTCATTCTCAACCTCGATAATTTCCCAAAAAGAAACTCACCTAAGTCCCTATTCCTAACACGTTGGAGCAAATCCAATAGAGAACTATTAAGTTCATCAATCATTTTGATCATAGGCTCTAGCGCTTCAGTGCATGGTGTTGGCTGGGCTTCTAAAGATTGTATGGTGTTCCTCAAATTAGCCAACACTATCTTGGATCTGGTTCACCTGAACTGACTGGTTCGATTCAGGTTTGGGTGGGTTTCGGTTGAATCTAGGGGAGTCTAAGATGTCGAGGTTCTTGGGTCCCTCCATGAAAATAGGTCATTTTAGGTTGTTCAAAGGATGGTGGCGACCTATATTCAGTGGAATACTGGGGAGGGTAGGTGTTATAATCATGATATCCTTCCTGATTGTAGGTCGGGTTGGTTTGGTCATCAAAGGATGGAGATCCATAATCATTATAGCTCTAGGAAGGATAATAATCATAGTCTTGTTGTCCAGGGTTAGGCCCTGGATATTGAGGTCTGGATTCATATCCCCAATCAAAGTCATCTCGGCTAGTGGATGGGTAATTACAAGTCAAGTTGGGATAGTAATCATCTTAGGGATAAGTGGTGGTAGGAGGATAGGATGTGAAATGTGTGTAGGATGTGGAAGGGTACATGGTGAAGTAAGGAGGGAAATCAGAAGAGAAAGGAGCCCTGCAATACAAAAATATAAGCCTGTCCTTAGTTTGGGTAGCCTAAAGGTTTACAGACTCTCAGAATCCATCCTAAGATTATAGACGATTTACTCTACTTATGTTCAGGCAATCCAACCAGTTAGAAGGAGGGACTGGGGAGAAGGTTCTTCCTTCGGCTTGCACCTCCAGTTCTTAATGTACCCCCCAGCCGCGGTCATTTGACGCTACTCTCTTAGCTAGACATTAGATTGACTAGTATAAGCTGGTTAATTGTGAACAATCTCAATTTGGATCCCGACGAGCGAACCGGTCCTTAGGGCCAACGTCTAATCAATTTTAGTTAGGCTTGGGACAATGGTGCTTCAGGAATGTGATGGGCCCTTTAGATGGGTTGTGCCCTTAATGATCAGTTAAAATGTGTGTGTGTACACAACCAGGGTTCTCAAACAAGGTTATTTGATGATGTGTCTTTTAGGGTTCAACCTTGTTTAGTAGCTTTTAGGGTTTAATTCTTAGGTTGGTTCAATCAAGGTTTAGTAGAATACTCCAAGTTTTGAAAGCACGGGTGATGATATGTTCCTTTAAAAATAAAAAATAATGTGGAGTGCCTGGTTCAGCCCTAAGAATCAACCCTAAGTGGCAAGCTACTTGATGGATTAGTTTTAGATTGGGTGCTGCGTTCCAAACAACCCAATCAATTGGCCTATTGCACCACTTAGTTAAGGAACACAAGAATGCTTAACCTATTCAGATTTCTACTAACTTATGTGTATTTAGTTGAAGTGTATCGGGTCCACAGGTCAGATCCCGGTTAAGTGGTAGAATCAAAGTGATTGTGCGCCTTAGGATAAGAAGTTGTGGGTGTTAAGTGAGTAGCTTTCAAAAAATCCCACAATCAGATAACACTTTTTTTTAGTTTTTTTTTATTTATGTGGATGGCGAGGTGAGTGGAGGTGGCAAACAAGCAACCAACTCTATCCTAGGGTTTATAAAAAACACCTAAGTTGATTTGGGTTTAAGTTATTTGGTTATGGAATGAAAACTAAGGTAGGGGTGGTGTGGGGGACACTTACAAAACACTCTACCCGCACTTTACTCTGGTCTACTGCACTTGGATCTCCATGCTAGGGTACCTGCAAGACAGTAGATCAAAGACAAGTAGGGTTAGTGCTATGTAAATGCAAAGAAACGTAATAAACAATAAAGTAAATTTCGTTGCCTCCCCGGCAATGGTGCCAAAATGGTCATGCGTGTTTTGCGTATTTAGAAATCAGGGTTACAAGTAACTCGTCGTTGTAGTTGCAAGACACGTCGATCAGATAAAATTTATACCGAAACTCCAAGAGAGTTCCGGGTCGAACACAGGGAGGCGACGTTTACTTTATTGAAAATCATGCTTCGATTCATTTCTTTTTTGTATTTTAGGGTTTTGTTATTTTTTTGTGTTTTTGAAATAAAAGACAAGCAAATAAATCACAAGATAGAGATGTGGAATGAAAATGGTATTTATATCAATCCAATGTCTTACAATCTACTATGAAAGCATAAAAAGAAAGGGAGGTGAGAGGAAATCTCCCGAATCGGCTGTTCGGTGAGAAGAGGCAAAATTAGGTATGGAACCATTAGTGACATCCAGACCGTCGCTGGAAACGTCGCTGTAGGCAGCTCATGCTCGCTGGCGCCCACAGCTGGCTGGCATGTGATGAATTGCCGACGGCTATAAGCGTCGCTGTAAGTCCAGCTTATGCGTCGCTGTAGTCCACCTCACGCTGCGCTGGCACCGTGCCCCTGCCTTGCCGTGCGGGCACCCACACGTTGTTGCTATGCTGCATGCATGCGCGCCTGCGCACCCACGTTGCTGCGCGCGTGCGATGCTGCATACGTGTGCTGGCAGCCTGGCTGTGCCACGTGGCGCAGTCTAGGCCATTCATCTTCTTGTTGTAAGGGTTGTTAAAGAGGTCGGAGTGAGTCGATTTTCGCGCCGTTAGGTTGCGATCGTCTACTCGAATCTATCCGCATGGTCGGATTTATCATTTAAAGCTCCAAATTATGTCTCATAGTCCCTTGGCCGTTGATCTTCCTCGGACTGCATATGGTGCTACGGGATTCCGATCGAGGCGATTTCAGAGGCGTTGGACTCCAATCGTCATCTTGATCAGATTCGTACGGTCGGATCGTCAATCCGAGGCTCTGAAGTAAATATGCTTCTCTCCTAACCACAAAAAAGACGCAATTAGCCTAAATTGTATACAACTACTCTACATGCAGAATGATGCATGCTATACAATATTGATAACATGAAATGCAAATCTTAACCTAGGAACATGCATGAATAGGCAGTTTACCCTCAACAAATGTGTTTACATCACTAGGCAATTTGCATAGAAACCCAAATTAAGGTAAAATCCCGTTTAAAACTCTACTTTAGGTCAAAATAGGTTCAGATAGTCAAATTAAGGATACCAAACTTCTTAGAATATTTTTCTATTAATTTTTGGAGGTTTATATGAATTTTATCTTGTCGATAACCTCTTTAATTTAAGCGGGTTGATAGTTTGAGTTTTATGTGCTGTTTCGATTCTCGAAATGTGTTAAACCCCATTTCTATTAGTGTTGACCTACTTTATGGACTTTTGAGCTCATTTAACCTTTATTTAACCCCTGAATGACTCCACGGTTAATCCATATTTGTGATGCACTATTAAAATTACAGAATTAACTCTGATTTTCAGTTCTTTTCTTAAATTAAATTGATAGAGTTACGACTCTCAGATGATTAGGTAAGAGCTTTTATCAATCAAATTTAACTAAATATGGCTAATTAGGGCCCATGATGGGTTCCCGTCAATTTTCATGCTGCACATCTACACGTTTCTGGTTACCCTTTTGCATTAGTGTACGTAGTTATTGTTAGTTTAGTTACTATGATGTAGTAAAAGCTGCCTTGGCTCTATTACCAGTGTGATTGGTAGATCAGATCGCTTATAGATATGCATTAAGGTTATGACAATAAAATTGAGCTCATTCAATTTTATATATTATTTCATTAATAAGTTACATATACAGTCTAAGTGGGAGATTATTGGATTAAATCTAATTTATGGACTTGTATATGTAACTATATTTGAATGTAATCAAATAGCAATAAGTATTGTGACTATCATCTAATTGCCAATCTTTTAAAGTGATCAACTACAATTATTGTGTTAATATGGGCATAAATGCAGAATGATTAGTGTGGTTTTTAATTGTAATGTGCAGAGATCATTTATGATTAGCATTTCCTCGATGAGTGGAAATGCAAATCACCCTTGGCAATTAGTGTAGTTAATTGCCATTCTTAGGGGGTTATGGTCCCCATCAGACCCACCAGCATTCTCAAGTGAAGTCACCCCTATCGTGACCTAGAAGAAGAAAATAAAGAGACTCCAAAAGGAGTAGAAGGGCGACTGGAGAAGATTGGATCATCTTCTTCATGTGCAGTCTAAGGATTTAAGGTGGGATATGTTGGAAGACCTATCGCACAGCCTCTTATTTTATTTTTCAAGATGAACATAGGTACGATTATCTTCTATAGGGAGAAATCAGGTTTAGATACTTATGCATGATGTTGAGAACAAGGTAATATAGTGTGTTTGCATATTGGCGTTTTAGTTTTGTAAGCAAATCTATAGTTCATTTCTTTGTTCAGATAGTTTGTTAACTTTAGATTTTCGATTAACAAAGGCTCGTTAGATCTTTCATATTCTCAAAAAATGTAGAAATTAATTCGTAACTGACGCAAGTACCAGTACTCATCATAAGTGCTGGTACATGCATACCATTGTATGAGCTCCAGAATTCAAGTCTTAGGGTATTGTAACTCACTAGTACCGATACTAATTGTGAGTATCGGTACACATGTGTTACAGACAAGATATAAGTCATCTAGAACTCAGGACCTATAACTCAGTAGTACCGGTACTGATCATCAGTACCAGTACCTGTTGGCCACAGGTTAACTAATACTAAACAAGTATCTGTACTCGTTATGGGTACTAGTATTCATTGAGATAAGTTAATTATGGAGTTATACTAGTGCATCATGTGTATCGGTACTTGTCTCTAGTACTGGTATATGATGAGTACTCATCTGAGCTTGGGTTTCAAGCTGTAAGCTGAGTATCAGTACTCGACATCAGTATCGGTACTCCTTTGGATATGGAACTAGAACCTGTCAGTCTTGGATACTGGTACTGGTTCATCAGTACCGATACTCAATCGGTACCCATTTAGTATAAAGCTCAATTGATATTAGTTAATGTTCAGGTCCATTCTAAGTTAGAGATGGGTCAATTATGGATTAACCCCAACAATGTGTTTTTGTTTGAAGTACTCTATAAACTACATATTTCTTTAATCATGTTACACAAATTAGTATGGTTCTTTATGCATTATTACTTGAGTGCATAGCCTAAATCTTGTTTTTAATTTGGGAAAACAAATTTTGTCTAGATGAAATGGTCTAACTTTTAGCCATCAATCCAACAAAACCTTAGTTTTAGCTTTAATCATTCAATATTTAACCAAGTGGTCAAACAAAATCTATATGTAGAGTGACGATCAAAATTGTGTCAATCGATTTCTGTCACAATTCTTTAGTGAAAAGGGAAAAATTCAACTAGGATTAACCGGTAACCTTCCTTAAAACACTTAATTGGATTTAGAACTACCTATTTTAGGTTGAAATTTGTCTGTAAAAAGAGTCCAACACAACCTTTGGATAGCATAAGACTTAGAATAAAGCTTAGACTACCATACTTGAGAGAAGAAGCTTCTTATAAAGTAGAATATGCATGATTCATTGTACAAACAAGCTCTTGCCGCTATTGTTATTATGAAGAAGGATAAATAAAGAGGTTATTGGAATATCATTAGTATTGCATATGAATTGATCTTTCAATTTAATGGATGTAATTTAGTGCATATCAGGTTGTTTATAACATGAAAGAGTAAGATATCGATTTCATCATGACCCAGACTTAATTTGATGATGGAATATGCAAAATGAAGATTGTAAGTGAAGAAACCTCGATCCTCCCTATAAATTTTCTTTGCTAGGAGATATATATTGATGAGTATGTCCTCCAATATATCATAGGAATAAAGAAGTATGGAGTTAGCTTGGATCATCTTTGTCTCCTAAATGGAGTTATGCTTGAAGAGATTAAGACTAAGGATGGAGATCAATTTCGTAATAATCCTTTCTTCTCCTATTATGTCAAGCCCAGTACCTGAGGTATTACAAAGTTGATTGCATAGAATATTCTCCATAAGCCAATGATTTGTGGTCAACATCCAAGAGATGCAGTGTTCTTGGCTTATTATTTAGGTAAGTATGTTCAAGGTTACTTAGGGTGCTAGTTTTTGGCATCAATCCAATCATGTGATTTGAATGATTTTTAAACATCTGTTTTCACGCCTTCCCGATGCCCTGGGTCAATGTGATCGAACCCTATAGTGGTATTAGAGCTTTGGTCAGTTCAACTTTTGCGAAGAGTCTCGGATTAGGGTTTTTATTTGCACTAGATTGTTAAATCGAACATCTAATGCTATAGTCAGATGTCCGACATGACTTGTGTTAGACGTCTAACTTGTGAAGCCTCGTACATTGGATTTATGAAATGAAATGCACGAAGCGATGTCAAGTAATCATCCTCCAAGTCATTCAATTCTTCTCCTAGGACAACCTGCATATTTTCACCCCTATCTGTAAAGTCCAAGTCCATTCAGTCATAAGTAATCACATCAAAATTGGTTTTATTAATTTCAGGAATAAATGATTCAATTTTAAGTTCATCGGGTTTAATGTGATCAGGAGGCAAGGTTAGATTTCATTCCCAACAGTTGTTCAAACTCCTCAACATCCTCCCTCATGGACTTTATGATTGCCTTCCAATTGATTTTTAATTCATCACTAAGATCAACATTAAATTCTTTGATTTTATCTTCAAGAATGGAGCCTTCATTCAATGGAAAGGAAAAATGATCAAAGTTGATTTTAGTCTATGATTGATCCTCAAAATAAAATGTCTCATAATCAATTTTGCTTTCTATTCCCATATCAAAGTTTCCAATGGGAGATCTTCAAAAGTGAACTTATCAAAATCAAAGTCGGAATTTAATTGATCCTTGAAGTGAAATTTCTCATATTCAGATTTGCTTACAATCTTTGAATCTTCATTAAGTTCCCATCTTCTAACCAGGCATCCTCAATGGTAGGTCCTTCGTCATCAGAATCAAAGAATTTGTCATCTTGGAACATAAAGGTATCATAATCAAATTTATTTCCAATGCATATATTTTCATTAGTCTCCAAGTCATTTGATGAGATTCTCATTCTCATTTTCTTCAAGATTAAGGACCTTAGGTGCAAGGATCATTTCTTCCTTAATTTCTTTTTTTGAAACTAAATTTCTTCCTTAATTTCATTTTTAAATTTCATGGTCTTAATGTCCTTATCATCTACATCCTCTAAATCAAGGCCACAGTCTAGGGTCTTATTAATGATTCTTTTAGATTCAGCTAAATCTTCCAACATTAAAGCATTAGGAACACCAATAGGGGGTTTAGTTGGTTTATTAAATTAATCAATCAGTTTTAGGCCTTGTTGGAACACTTTCATAAAGTCAAGATTTATGTTTAGAAATTTTTGTTGGGCCTCTTTGCCCAATTGTTGCAACGTATTCATCACTAAGATTTTCATCTCAATCAACTTCAAACTTTACTTCATAGCTCCAATTGTCTAGCCTCATATATTGATTGAGTGACTTCAGATTGATCTTGGACTTGATTTATGTTAAACCTAAAATCAAGATTTAACTTAAGAGGACATGGGTCAAGATGTTGAAGATTAGAAGGTGTAGGATAAGAAGGTTCTGAACAAGAATCAGTGTTGGCTCTACAATTTTTTAAGTGGGTCCTCTATCCGATCATTTTTTGGGTCTAGTTCTTCTAGGGTCACCATCTTTCTCTTAGTTTTGCTCCAAAAGAGTTCCGGTTCTAAGTCATCCTCCTAGTCAGATTCTTCATCAGGGGACTAAGGTTGAGGATCAGTAGGGTTGGTTAGCCCTTCCAAATAGTAGGTTAAGTAAAAGTAATCAATTGGCTCCGGTGACCCATTTTAAGAACCATCTTGGGTAGGGTAAGGGCTTAGCCATTGGGGTCCAGAATCATCATTAATTCCCTAGTTAGGTTTGAGATTCTACTAATTTTAGGATGAATAAGGTTGATTCAAATTGGGATTAGGGTTCATGGTACTTTGGGATTGTCCTCCTTGGTTGCAGGTCATATTGGAATGCTCATTAAAGTTTGATGATGCATTTTGAAAGTTCCTTTGCAGAGGGTAAAAATTTTGGTCATGCCATTGGTATCCCAATTGGCAAGTAGATCACTAAGGTAGGCATATCCCCAATTTGTAGATTGGCAGAATCGATGTAAATTGGGATCAAGGTCATAATTAGTTTGGGGATAAGAATTTTGATCCTGATATTGCCTCCATGGGGTATGTCCCTAATTTGCAGTTGTATTATCCCAATGTGTAGATTGATAGGATTAACTTGCGTTGGGGCAAAAGTTAAACTATTTTGGGGATAGTTGAGGTTGGAGGGTAGGAATTGGAGTCTATGGATGTGTTAGAGGCATGAGAAGTGTTGTTAACCACACCAATGTAAGGGCAGTATTCAACTTTAGGTTTGTTTTGATAGGCCATCTCAAACGAGTCCACATCAAGCAATCAAACACCAAGCAACGTGGATTCATTTACTTTGATTTTTCAAGCTTTGCATTATTGTGAGTAGGTGATCAAACGAGTTATCGAACAGTTACACACCCTAAGCCAACCTACAAAGTGCCTTAAAAAGACCTACAACCAAAAACCAGATGATCTTGAGTCAAGCTCGCTCGCTTCTAGACTCCCCGAGGTACGGGCAAGACGAACTTGTTATTCTGTGGCCACCTTTTTCTTGGGATGTAAAGAGAAGCAGTAGAAAGACCAAACCTGAGTCAATAACGAAGTTAATCTCGAGTCGAGCCCACTCATCTCTAAATTCATCGAGGTATGGGTGAGACGGACTTGTTGAACTCTAACTCCCTCTTGGTGACCTTATATGCATGCACAGTACGAGAATATTGTGTCAATCAACACAAGCAGTAAAACTTGCATTCAATGTCATTTAGCACTCGTGAAGCATATTTTAGGGTTTCACCGTTGATTGATGAATTTTAAAATGTTTTTACCTTAAGGTATTTTCAATTCAAACAAGTGAGATTTTCAATTAAGTCCAGCGGGAGGTAGAAATATGTGGTAGGTAATTCAAAAGGGTAGGAAGTGCGTACCTGGCTCTAGCAATCTACATGTTGCTTTATGCAAGTCCTACTGTGTATGCCAAAGGGTATGCAGCTTCTAGATAAGCCTGAAGGATTTTTTTTATATGCAATATGCAAGCAAACAAACAAACTACTACTAAAGAGTTTAGAAAGAGAGTCCAGAGTTATTATAGTCCAAAAAGTGTCACTCTCTCACCAAAACTTAATACAAATATTCTAAAAGAAAATGAAAATTGCCTAAACTATGCAGTGCCCCATTCGCAACCTGCCTTCGTAAATCTCCACCTCTGCGACCCACTTTCGCATCTCACTAAGACTTCGCTTCATGTACTCAGTACCTGTCAAAAATAGGAAATATGAAACTCATGGATACATAAAAATGTATGGCAGGAGAACACCTAGAGCGTGTGCTTCTCTAGTAACGATGCTAAACACTGATCATGAAATCGGATAAAAGATAAATATGCTGTCGTACATGAGAAAACATGCCGTTTAAAATTTATAAGACATTGTCCGTAAAATAAGAGTGTAAAATTAAAAGTACGGGTCGTCTTACAAGGAAGCTATGATTTCTAGATGTTTCCTAACCTAACTAAGCCAATTGAGATTTTTTTGGGATTTTTTGAATTTTTTATTAGAACTCAAGACAATTGACCTACCAGACCCCTAACTAATGACTTTACTGGACCTTAACCTATGGTCGTTAGAAAATTCATCAAATTTATGGGATATTCTCGATTTCAAGGTCGAACTACTACAACTTGTTTCACACAATTTGGATGAGTACAAAATTCAAGACAAATCAGGGAAGTCAGAAAATATTTGCTCCAAAATTCACTTTGAACCCCTATCAGTGCATGAATTTTTAAAAATAAAATATAAAGAGTTACACTGTAAGTGAAAGTATACTTCAATCCTTATCAAGCGGCAAAATTTGGTGATTCTATGATTGCATCACACGAAACAAAATTTTCAAAATTAGACTCAGGCTTTGAAAATTGTATGAACTCCTAAATTAAGAACCTAAGGGCTCTTTTTTTTTGGTACTTTTAGTAATAAAGCAAGCATAATAGAGAAACTAGGAAGTTAAGAAGTTATATTACAACTCAAATCAAAGTACTACAAGAATCAAGTAGTACAATAAGCAAATAGAAAGAAATAGAAGAAGAGAATGAATAAAGAGCAAGTAGTCGAGGTGCAGTTGCGCCTTGATCGAAGAACTTATGACGGTGGTGGAGAGGTCCACCTAGATCTTTGAGGTGCGAGGAAGATGTAGGAGAAGTCGAAGAAGTCTAGAGTGTGCGAAGATGAACTTGGAGAAGTAGACAGAGAAGAAGAATAAATATGTGTAGAGGAATGCTTTTAAAGAAACCTAAGGGAAATAGGAGACCTAAGAAAGCTAATGGACCTAACTAGAGTCTAGAGAAGGCGGAGAAGGTGGTTGGGCATGTGGAGGAAGGAAGGAGGAAGAAGGTGGACGCTAGGGTTTGTAAGGAAGAAGACAAGGAAGAAAAAGACCTAAGGAGCACAAATGGAGGATTAAGGAGCAAAGGAACCTAAGGAACTAGAAGAGGGCCAAAGGAGACTAAAGCAGATCTAAGGTGCTAGGTGAAGAGGTGATTGCGCAGCAATCATAGGTCTTAATTGACCTAAATTATGCTAAGACTTAGCATAAGTTAGGGTTATCCATGCATGCATACGCATTATCTGCATTTTTACTGCTTTTCTTTAGCTATGCATAAAATAATGTTATAATGTGCTGATTAATTGCATTATGTCGATTGCAGGGAATAAGCTGATCAGGAGCTGGATCTGAAGCTGGATCAGGAATAACGGGAGTTGTAGCAGAGTTGGAGCAGAATGCCTAGTTTAGATATAGGAATAATAATGTAAGTGGGTTAAAGGTTTTCTATTCTATTAAGTAGAAATAAAGTAGTAAAATGTAAAGAGCTTAGGTCCATCCTAGCCCTAGGATAGACTAGAGACTTCCCCAAGCCTTAGCCACCCTTAGATTAGGTCACAACACCCTAGGAAGCCCTAAAACCCTAGTTCCAACCCTTCTCTAGACGTCCAGAGAAGTTCTAAGACGTCCAGGACACTTAGCCAACTCCCGCACACTTCAAACCCACTTCTGCAGTGTTATTGGACGTCCAGACACTTTGTCAGACGTCCAATTTCTGCAGAATACCCAAAACAGAACCCGAAACCCTTCCTGACTCTGATTGGACGTCCAGACAACAAGTCTGGACTTCTAATTTTTGAGTATAAGATGTCTGATTCTATAATTAGACGTCTGATACTGCTCTCCAATTCCTGTTTTGAGATTTAAGCCTTGATCTTGGATCTCTAGGTCCCTAAACCCAATTCCAACCGCATAGGAACCTAAATTAAGGTGCCCTAACCCTAGTACATCACCTCTAGACCTCCCTAAGGACCTAATTAGGTCCTCACTAAACCTAATTGACTTGGATTTTAGTCAATTCCATCAGCCTATTCAATTGGACTCATTGAGTCCAATTGAGCCCTGATCTCAGCACACACTGTCTAATTGGACTCAGTGAGAGTCCAATTGACCTAGACCTGACTTAATTGAGTTGTTTTACTCTCAATTAAGTTTCCACACACCCAATTAAACTTGTATTAAGTTTAATTGCACTTTACCTTAGTGAATTAGGGTTTATAACCCTAATTTGAGACCTATCTTGACCTAAACCCACTAGAACCCAACCTAATCAACCTAGCCACCTAAGTTTTGACCCCCACACACCCACACACACCCACACACACCATCCACACGAAAATATCTAGCCTAGAGTTTTCTAGAACTCTCTACCATGTGTGGTTGCCTTGGTTGCCAAAAATAGCAACCAAGAGCCATTCAATTTTTAGATCCACATTTGGTGGATCTAAAAACCACCATCCACCCTCTCTCTCTCACTCTCCCACGAGCTCCAACCATAGGCCTCTCTAGAGAATTCCATAATTCTCTAGAGGGCTTCCCTTAGGTCTATAAAAAGACCCCTTAGGTGGCCATTGGCACCCATTCACTCCCTTGCCAATTGCTCTCCAATGGTACCATTCACACCACCTCCACTTAGCCACTCACTCCACCTCCACGAGCTCACTACCACCACCATGGAGGACACCATGTTGGGATGCTGGATCAACCCTTCCTCTCTCCAAGGGTCGGCCTAAGCTACATTGGCCGCCCCTCATTCTCTTCTCAACCACTCCAAGGCCATCAGGGACCACCCCTGAATGCCCTCTACTCTTTTAGCTCTAGATCATGCTTTTCATAATTTTTACTGCTTAGTAGAGTAGTTTCTCTTCTCCCCCAATGATGCATGCGAAATCCCCCCGTCGATTCTTGTATGCAATCGTTTTCTGGTAGCTAGGTTTAATTTCAAACATTCCTGTATAAGCTTTCCTCTAGATTTCCTGTACAAACAACGCTCCCCCAATGAATGAATGAAAATGCATTTATATATATATATTTCTCTTTATGTGTTTGAAATCACCATGAGCTGAATGATTATTTTATTTGCGTGATTTAAGTGCCTGTTCTTTAACCGCCTATATATTGCGCACTAGAATATTAAGTAGAACGGCTTTAAGATCGATTTCAAAAACAGAAACACGCCTCCCAGAGACGAACGACCGGGACTCAAAGTCTCGTTATTTTCAAAATAATATTTTTGACGAACGTTTTTGCTCGACTATACTACGACTTTCGACGACTTTCAAATGCGCAAAAACGGCTTTCTGTCAAATGGCGCCGTTGCCGGAGAGGCAACATCATTTTTCTTGATTTCGATCTTTTACTTATCATTGACAAATCTGCCTCTACTTCAATTTTGATGTGCAGGACAACACGGAACGAAAACGGGATCTGCGCACACACCGAGCGTGGCGAAGAAAAATCAAGTGCACATCATCTATCTTAGATTAGGTTTCTCTTTCTGAGCCCTACGACTAGATCTAATTCCTGCAATATCTTTTGTAAAAAAAAAAAGATTTTTCTCACTTGTGTAAAAAAATCAAAAAGAATTTTTTTTAAAAAAAAGTCTATATTAGGTTTCCATTTGAATCTAGGTTAGAAAAAAAAAGAAAAAAAGAAAAAGAGATATTCCCGTTTGAATCTTTTGAAAAATTCTTTTAAAAAAAAATAAAATAAAAAAGAGTGCAAAAGATTAAAAAGAAAAAAAAAAGCATCTTTGGTGGAAGGCTTGAATTTCAAATTCAAACCTCTTTAAAAGCTTTTCTACCACCTTCTGATTTTCGGTTAGATTTCAAATCTCACTTGAAAATTCGATTGTCGAAAAATCTATTAGCGAAAAATTCTTAAATTTGGGGAAAACCTTCAATTTCAAACCATCTTTAAAATGCCACTGTTACTTTGAAAAAACTCAAAATATAAAATTTTTAAAAATTCGCGAAGTGCACGGGGGTTAGATTGACCCAGATTTAAAAATTTTCAAATTTCAAAAAGCAATTCCGAGAAATCTGCGAATCTGTTTTGACTAAAAATGGTGGGGTTTGAAAGCTGATCTAATTGGCTTTATTTTCCATATTTTTCCCAAATTTTTGAAGATCATTTGATACTGTTTCAAGGAGAAAAACCATCCAGGGGTCAAAGTTCTAAATCTGACCCCCTTATATTTAAAATTCCCTAAAAATTCGATTGAAATAGTAAAAATTTCAAAAAAATATTCTCTAAAAAACAAATTGAAAAGTGAATCTACTCGCAAAATTTCAAATTAATTGGATTCCAATTATTATCAGAGAATCTACATTAGTTTTGTGGTCTGTTGAAATAAAAAAAAATCCCCAGAAGTGCATGCAACTTAGGTTGAACCTGTAGGGTCACAACTAGAGACCACACTTTTGGCTAACCTAAACTTAATCAAGTCTAGTTAGCTGGTGAGCTTGGTCACCTTGTGGGCCTCTCACCACAACCCCACTGAAGAAAACAGGTTAAAAATAATTTTAAAACACGAATTCAACCCGAGTTCGTTGTCGTACTACTGAATGTATTTAATCTCTCTTGCCAAACCTGGTGACTAAGTCTGCGGGGTAGTGTCAAACGATCGCGGCTCGGGGGTCAACGGAACTGGAGGCGTAAGCCAAAGGAAGAACCTTCCCCTTAGTCCCCTCGTAACCAGATTGGTTGGGTTAGCTTGAGAGGCGGGATTCACGTTCAGTCGGTTGTACGACGAAATTACCTTCAGGAATTCAAATCCCTAACGAAAAAATCTGGTCACCTGATTTATAAGGACCATTTGATTGACAGGGCCTTAGCCTTGTCTTGCGTGGCTACACCAACCCAGGGGTTGGGCGGTGTATGCACGGAAGGAGGTCACTTCGACCTCACTTGGTTGAACCTTGGGAGCCACTCCCAAGGAGGCGAGTCACCTCGCCCGGACCATCTTCTCCCCCCATTTCTTCTACTCTAAGAGCCACCATGGCAAATCCTGGACCTGGACCTAGACTGGGTCAGGACATTGAGAATCTGGACCCGATGGCTCGTCTGGAAGCCCGGGTTGCCGAACCTGAGGAGTGGCATCAGCAGAGCATGGATCGTATTCTGACGGTGCTTGACAGGATGCAGCACCCTCCACGAGGAGAACAACTGTGGGATTTTTATGACCCAGCCTCACCTATTGTCGCACCGCTAGTCAGAATTCCCGCAGGCGGAGATGCATTTGAGCTCAAGCCCAATGTAATTGGGTTGATCAGCACTCATTTTTACGGGAACTCAAGCGAAGATCCATTCCAGCACCTTGAGGACCTGAGTTGACTCGCTGAAACGATCCGACCCAGGAATATTGATCTCGGGATCGTTCTGATGAAGCTTTTCCCGTTCTCTCTAATGGACAAAGCTTCATACTGGTTCAAGACTATTGGGAAGCCAATTGGAACCTGGCCGGAATTACGACGTGAATTCCTGCAAAAGTTCTTCCCAATCGGTCGAACAAATGCAATGCGACGTGCAATCACGACTTTCTCCCAGGGAGCTGGGGAGAAATTACATGAGGCATGGGATAGATTTCATGACCTTCTCCGAAAATGCCCGCATCATGGTATACCCAGATGGCACTTAGCTCAGATTTTTTACCATGGTCTAGATGACACACATCGGTATCTAGCCGATGCATCTAGCGGCGGGAATTTTCTCGCAAAAGACGAGAATAGCGCATTTGAGCTGTTCGAATCATTAGCGGAGAACTTGATGAATGCCGCATCTATGAACCAGTTCTAGCGGCCTGGTCAGCAGCGGGTTGGTGTCCACGAGGCTCACACCGATTCTATTCGAGCTGACATGGATATCATCGTCAAGCAGCTGGATAGAATGAACCTGATTCAGAAGAAGATTGACCAGATCAGTCAAGGTCAATCCGACTTGAGCTCTGTTGCCGCAAGATCCTCTTATGCATCCCGAGCCCCACCTGCTCGAGTTAATCTACTCACTCGGGATGCACCTTCTCCATATTTACGAGATCCCGCATATCAGGATCCCATGAATAATCCGGATCTGGCACCCTACGACCAGGGCTATGCACCACCTGCAGATTATAATGCATATCCCCTTGACGGATATACGTCTCAGACATCTTCGGCCTACGAGGATGTCAGCGCTATCCAAGGATACGGGCGTAGTAACCCGTACTCGGAGACGTATAACCTTGGTTGGCGCCAGCATCCAAATTTCTCTTGGTCTGGTAATTCACAGAGACCACATCAAGATCCACACTACCAGACCAGGCAATACGAGAATGCGCAAAACACGTATCCTAGGCAGCAGCCATTCCCGCCTCAGCAGCAGCAACCCCGCTCATTATACCAGCCGCTGCACCAAGCTGCCAACCACCCTCCAAAGCGGGCCGACCCTTTGGAGGCGCTGAAAGAGGAGCTGCAAGAATCAATGAGGAAGTCTACACAAGATAGCTTGCAGATAATGAATGCGATGGCTGATCAGATTCAGACCATACAAAATGCGCAGAACCAGCTGTTGCAGGAGCATAGGACTCAGGGAGCCTTGCCATCCCAACCCGTCCCAAATCCTCGATATGTGCAGAACCAGGGTGCCCTGCCTAGGTTTCAGGCACCGCAGGGATAGGCACACGCCATACTACAGGCGCCTCCTGCACCACCTGATTACGCGTAAGGCCAGCCGCCTTTGCAGAATCTCGCATATTCTGCCCCATCCGCTTCCCCACCACCTCATGGACAGCAAGCCGATGCACACGCTGTCTCATTGCGGAGCGGAAGGAAGACATTCGACCAACCACCTAGGCAGGCGGGTTCTGATTTTTCCCACCCTTCATCGCAGGCAGATTCAACTCCCTCAGCATCTCAGGAGCCACCTGTGGTAGATAAGGGTAAGAGGCCACCTAACCTTGAGATTCCCGTCCCTTTTCCTGAGGCTCTGACACGAAGTATAGTACGGAAAAAGGACACGCGGAATTTCGAGGACCTGAAAGCGATGTTTAAAGTACATATTCAGGTCCCCCTCCTCGAGGCTATCGACCACATTCCCGCTGTCGCTAGGTTCTTCAAGGACTACTGTACCCCGAAGCGACAACCGAGAGTTGGACGACAGGCGGTACTATCAAAAGAAGCTAGCGCCGTGATTCTAGCTGACCTACCGCCAAAGAAGAAAGACCCTGGCACCCCACTCATATCTTGCTTTTTGCAGGATTCTTCATTTGATCGGGCCCTTCTAGATTTGGGTTCGTCCATCAACTTAACTCCCACCGCCGTATTTGATCGATTTCGATTTGGGGAGTTGAAACCCACCTCGGTTACAATTCAGCTGGCTGACAGATCAGTCAAAACACCGAGGGGGGTGGTTGAGAACGTGATTGTAAAAGTCCGCGGGTTCTGCTTTCCCGCAGATTTTTTCATTCTTGATATGGAAGTTCCTCCTAATCTCTGAGATGCACCAATTATTTTGGGTCGCCCATTTCTGGCGACAGCTCGAGCGAACATCGATTGTGCATCCGGGTGTATGGAGATTGCCCTAGGCAATGAGCGACTTCGACTAGACATATTCAGGGCAGCAAAGAACTTCAATTGTGATCGAATAGAGGAGGATGGTGAAGACGAAGATTCGGCTTACTGTGGTAACATTGGGCTCCTTTGTGACGACCCAATGTCTCATTCGTCTTCACTATTAGGGTTCTCGGACCTCAATCCACACGGGATTGAAACTACCGCATTACACATATCTCCTCGAGGATCCAACTGTTTGGGGTGTGCTTCTGACCATAGCACCCCTGAATCCAGCTATCTTGATCCATATAGTACTGAATCACCCCTGTTATCACAGGAAGACATGACTACAGCTAATGGGTTTCCCGTTAACGCAGTCACAACCGACTTCACAGGGAGCGACTCAGTCGGAATTCACGTGCACACGGATCAGCAGATTCCCACCCTCGATTCTACTCCTCCCACTCTAAATTCTGATTCTTACCCACCCGTAATTGAATTGAAGCCCTTACCTGGCTCACTCAAATACGTGTTCTTGGGTGAAAGTGAGACATATCCAGTCATTATCAATGCCCACTTAACCCAAGAACAGGAGCATCAATTAGTTTCTACACTTCATGACCATAGGGTTGCTATCGGGTGGAGTATTGCTGATCTCCGCGGTATTCGCTCCTCGTATTGCACTCATCACATTTACACGGATGAGGGGGTGAAACCTTCGAGACAACCTCAAAGACGGCTAAACCCGAATATGCTAGAGGTTGTTAAGAAGGAGATCATCAAATGGTTGGATGCAGGCATTGTATATCCAATCTCAGACAGCCAGTGGGTGAGTCCGATTCAGATAGTGCCCAAGAAAGCAGGACTCACCGTTATAAAGAATGATAAGGGTGAATCCATCCCAACTCGCACTGCGACATCTTGGCGGGTCTGCATTGACTACAGGAAACTGAACACGGCTACCCAGAAGGATCACTTTCCTTTGCCGTTCATTGATTAGATCTTGGAACGGTTAGCCGGACGCAGTTTCTTCTGCTTTCTGGATGGATACTCCGGGTATAATCAGGTAGCAATTAGCCCGAAAGATCAGGACAAGACCACATTCACATGCCCCTTTGGAACATTCACCTTTAGGCAGATGCCCTTTGGCCTCTGCAACACACCAGCGACATTTCAACGTTGTATGATGGCTATCTTCTCTGACATGATTGGGGATTATGTGGAGGTATTCATGGATGATTTCTCTGTTTTCGGAGATGATTTCGCATCTTGTCTTGATAACCTCACAAAGATCTTGAAACGATGTATTGAGGTGAACCTAGTACTATCTTGGGAGAAAAGCCATTTCATGGTGAGGGATGGTATAGTACTAGGGCACAGGATCTCCAAAAATGGACTCGAGGTCGACCAGGTTAAATCAGAGATTATCTCCCACTTACCGCCACCTAGCTCGGTCAAGCAGATTAGATCATTCTTGGGCCATGTCAGCTTCTATCGGATATTTATATGCGATTTTTCAAAAATTGCGTGGCCTTTGACGAATCTCCTGGTTACCGATATCCCATTTGAATTTAATACCTCATGTCTCAGCGCCTTCGAGACTTTACGAAGCGATGTTTCCAACTCCCCGATTCTCCAACCACCCGACTGGTCGCTTGACTTCGAAATGATGTGCGACACTTCTGATTTCGTCGTCGGTGCTGTTTTAGGCCAGCGTCGGGGGAAACAACCTTTTTTCATATACTATGCTAGCAAGACGCTGAATGAGGCTCAGTGCAATTATACTGTCACCGAGAAAGAACTGCTAGCAGTAGTATTCGGGTTGGAGAAATTCAGATCATATTTATTAGGGTCCAAGGTCATAATCTTCACTGACCACTCCGCCCTCCGGCACTTGTTGGCAAAGAAGGATGCCAAACCACGACTAATTAGATGGATCCTTCTATTACAAGAATTTGATATCGAGATCCGCGACAAAGCCGGGAAACAAAATGTTGTGGCAGATCACCTATCCAGATTGGACCCAGACCACATTCCTTATTCCCTGCCTATCCATGAACAATTTCTGGATGAATCACTTTTGGCAATTCATTCTGTTGAGTTCCCCTGGTATGCAGATTTCGCGAACTACCTTGTTGCAGGCAAAATTCTTGCGAACCTATCCAAAGACCAGAAACTCAAATTCATTGCGGAGGCCAGATACTATCTCTGGGATGATCCACTGCTCTTCCGCATTGGAGTAGACCAGATTATTCGCAGATGCATCCCAGACGCTGAGATCCCCAGTGTGTTATCTTTCTGCCACAATGATGCATGTGGTGGCCATTTCTCAAGACGGAAAACCGCTGCAAAAATTTTGCAGTCGGGATTTTTCTGGCCAACCATATTCAGAGATACACATGATTACGCCCAACGCTGTAAACGATGTCAATCGATCGGTTCTATGACTAGGAGAGACATGATGCCACTCCAATCCATCATGGTCGTAGAAGTGTTTGACGTCTGGGGCATAGATTTTATGGGCCCTTTTCCGAACTCACATGGCTTCGAGTACGTATTGCTAGCCGTTGATTATGTCTCGAAGTGGGTCGAGGCCATCCCGGCAAGACGGGTTGACCACAAGACCGTCATTTCTTTTGTACGGCAAAATATTTTCGCGAGATTCGGAATACCCCGTGCTCTGATTAGCGACGGGGGAAGCCACTTCATCCACATCCATTTCAGGTCGTTATTAAAGAAATATGGGGTACATCACCGCATAGCCACCTCGTATCACCCGCAGACCAATGGGCAGGCTGAAGTGTCTAACCGTCAAATCAAGCTGATTCTCCAGAAGACGGTTAGACCAGACAGGAAGGACTGGCCCGACAAATTAATCGATGCACTCTGGGCATATCGGGCCGCATACAAGGCCCCACTCGGAATGTCACCATATCGCATGGTATATGGCAAGGCCTGTCACCTTCCTGTAGAGCTGGAACACCACGCCTTTTGGGCGGTGCGAAAATGCAACCTCGACCTCGATGCAGGAGGTCGAGAATGGAAACTCCAGCTCAGCGAATTAGAAGAAATCCGGCGGGTGGCCTATGAGAATGCATTAATATACAAGGACAAGACCAAGGCCTTTCACGACCGCCACATCCAGAGGAAAGTATTCACGCCCAACCAGCGAGTCTGGTTATTTGATTCAAGACTGAAACTGTTTGCAGGGAAACTTAAGTCCAAATGGACTGGCCCGTATGTTGTGATGCAACCATATCCTAATGGGGCAGTCCAGATCAAGGACCCCAAATCTGGGCATAGATTCACGGTAAATGGCTAGCGCCTCAAGCCATTTTTGGCCCAGGAACCTCCTCCACCTGACGAGACTATTCATCTTAGTGAGGACATAGATCAATGATTGAGTGCTTGCCCAGCTGGAGGCGTTAAACTCAGCACGTATAAATACCATTTCACCATCATCTATACATAACCATTTCTATACATAGCATATTTTTGTTTTAGCATATTTCCCTTTTGTATATTGCATGTTAACAGGTTGGCCGGTGCTGAATATAATTTCAGGAGCAATTCCAGGTGACTTCTACCCACTCATCCTATGTCGAATTTATTTTCTTTTATATTCATGCATGAGGACATGCAAGAACTTAGGCATGGGGGGAGGTAGTACAGCAAAAAACTGAAAAAAATTTTATGCCAATATTTAGGAAAACCTCGGAGCTACATGTAAAACGTACTTTAGGACCTTAAATAAAAGAAAAATCGACTCCATCTCCAATGCTCGCATTGGAGGTAGAAATCGTTCGCAATAACCAATTCCGACCCACCCGTTCACCTATTCTAAATTTAGGGTCAAGATGATTTTAACCCGATACGGGAATTTCACGAAGTACAAATTATATGAGGTTAAATGTTTATAGTATATATAGATATTGCACTCATGAATAAGATTATTTTATTAAGAGAATGCATTAGGGATTTTATCCTTTAGTTATATGAGGTTAAATGTTTATAGCATATATAGATATTGCACTCATGAATAAGATTATTTTATTAAGGGAATGCATTAGGGATTTTATCCTTTAGTTGATTTCTGTAATCTGGAATCCAGTACAACTTTTCACACACACATGTAGAATTTGCAATGGATTCACGGTGAAGGCTGATAAACATCTTTAGTCTGGCGAGAAGAAGCAGTGCTTCTTCTCCTGAACCCTTGGACAGTGTTTTAGGAGTCAGGCTGATTTTCTTCCAAAAATCCACCAAATAGTGTGAGAGTAGAGTGTATTGGTGCTCTAAGATTAGTGCAAGGAATCTGGAATCCTAGATAATTAGGTGATGATGCTCTGAGATTAGACATAGTTTTCGCTCTCGATTCCCGCGTATACATTTTTGTGCAAAATTTTGAGAGCCACCGAATAAGGCAAATATGCGGAGAGCGAGTTTTCATAAAACTAGGTCTAAGGTGGATGGTTACGACCATTCTTTACGGAATCCTTGGCTGAAGGAGGGTATTGATGTCAAGGTCAGAAATACACCGTCCTATCCGTCTCTTCCGGTGCCGTGAGTTGGCACTTCCACCAAATAAGCCACCCAATGTCTCTTGAGTACCACCAATCCCTAATAATGCCTCCTTAATAAAGTTCATGGATGTATGCCAGTTGTGTTATGCTGAAAAAAAAGAAAAATAAAGAAAAAAGAGAAAAAGAAAAAGAATGATGAAAAGAAAGAAAAATTGAAAAAAAAAAAATTAGAAAAAGAAGAAAAAGAGTGTGAATATTTAGTATTTATTTCATTTGTATTGAGGCAATACCACCAAACAAAATTGAGCTCCACCAAATATGACCTTAACCTATTTTTCTTATGTTTCTGACCGCCCGAATACTGGCTGAGGAATCCCGACTTAGTGTTAGGGTTATGAGAACTCAATTAAAGTGTTAATGCCTAGTGAGACCACCAAATACAGATCATATGTATGAATCTAGTGAGATAGTGAGCTCTAAGAAAAAGAAAGAAAAAGAGCAAGAGAGAATGAATACAAAGGAATCAAAAGGGAGCATAGTTTTTCTCGTCTTTCTCTAAGCTGAGTTACTTAGTAATTCGGGAATCTGGATTCTGTAGTACTAGTCTTTATATAGCACCAAGTGAGAATGAGCCACCAAATATATAATCCTTTCCCTCAAAGATTCTCTATCTAAGCCTAAAGCAGGGGTGAAATTCATAGAATATCTTGAATACCTCAAGGGAAGAAATCCGCCTATCCCGCTAGAATTTTTATTAGGGGTCAAGTACAGGCTTTAGAGGTGTATTAGTTTTCACTCGAATCCGTTGCAAAAGCTACATAGCTGCACCTTCACGATTGTCAGGATTTCTAGAGCATAGGATGAAAACAAAAGTGAGAAAAATCTCTATGCAAACACTTGATAAAATAACCAGTCCCTTAGGGACCCTTGCTGTAAATAATTTAGTCTTGCATTTGCTAGGGACCAGTAAGATTTAGGCATGGGGGTATGATTGCGCAGCAATCATAGGTCTTAATTGACCTAAATTAGGCTAGGACTTAGCATAAGTTACGGTTATCCATGCATGCATACGCATTATCTGCATCTTTACTGCTTTTCTTTAGCTATGCATAAAATAATGTTATAATGTGCTGATTAAGTGCATTATGTCGATTGCAGGGAATAAGCTGATCAGGAGCTGGATATGAAGCTGGATCAGGAATAACGGGAGTTGTAGCAGAGCTGGAGCAGAAGGCCTTGTTTAGATATAGGAATAATAATGTAAGGGGGTTAAAGGTTTTCTATTCTATTAAGTAGAAATAAAGTAGTAAAATGTGAAGAGCTTAGGTTCATCCTAGCCCTAGGATAGCCTAGAGACTTCCCCAAGTCTTAGCCACCCTTAGATTAGGTCACAACACCCTAGGAAGCCCTAAAACCTTAGTTCCAACCCTTCTCTGGACGTCCAGGACCCTTAGCCAACTCCCGCACACTTTAAACCCACTTCTGCAGTGTTATTGGACGTCCAGACACTTTGTCAGACGTCCAATTTCTGCAGAATACCCAAAACAGAACCCGAAACCCTTCCTGACTCTGATTGGACGTCCAGAAAACAAGTCTAGACCTCTGATTTTTGAGTATAAGACATCTGATTCTATAATTAGACGTCTGATACTGCTCTCCAATTCCTGTTTTGAGATTTAAGCCTTGATCTTGGATCTCTAGGTCCCTAAACCCAATTCCAACCCCATTGGAATCTAAATTAAGGTGCCCTAACCCTAGTATATCACCTCTAGACCTCCTTAAGGACCTAATTAGGTCCTCACTAAACCTAATTGACTTGGATCTTAGTCAATTCCATCAGCCTATTCAATTGGACTCATTGAGTCCAACTGAGTCCTGATCTCAGCACACACTGTCCAATTGGACTCAGTGAGAGTCCAATTGACCTAGACCTGACTTAATTGAGTTGTTTTACTCTCAATTAAGTTTCCACACACCCAATTAAACTTGTATTAAGTTTAATTTTACTTTACCTTAGTGAATTAGGGTTTATAACCCTAATTTGAGACCTATCTTGGCCTAAACCCACTATAACCCAACCTAATCAACCTAGCCACCTAAGTTTCGACCCACACACACCCACACACACCCACACACACCATCCACACGAAAATATCTAGCCTAGAGTTTTCTAGACCTCTCTACCATGTGTGGTTGCCTTGGTTGCCAAAAATAGCAACCAAGAGCCATTCAATTTTTAGATCCACATTTGGTGGATCTAAAAACCACCATCCACCCTCTCTCACTCTCCCACGAGCTCCCACCATAGGCCTCTCTAGAGAATTCCATAATTCTCTAGAGGGCTTCCCTTAGGTCTATAAAAAGACCCCTTAGGTGGCCATTGGCACCCATTCACTCCCTTGCCAATTGCTCTCCAATGGTGCCATTCACGCCACCTCCACTTAGCCACTCACTCCACCTCCACGAGCTCACTACCACCACCATGGAGGACACCATGCCGGGATGCTGGATCAACCCTTCCTCTCTCCAAGGGTCGGCCTAAGCTACATTGGCCGCCCCTTATTCTCTTCTCAACCACTCCAAGGCCATCAGGGACCACCCCTGAATGCCCTCTACTCTTTTAGCTCTAGATCATGCTTTTCATAATTTTTACTGCTTTCATTTACTGCTTAGTAGAGTAGTTTCTCTTCTCCCCCAATGATGCATGCGAAATCCCCCCGTCGATTCTTGTATGCAATCGTTTTCTGGTAGCTAGGTTTAATTTCAAACATTCCTGTATAAGCTTTCCTCTAGATTTCCTGTACAAACAACTCTCCCCCAATGAATGAATGAAAATGCATTTATATATATATATTTCTCTTTATGTGTTTGAAATCACCATGAGCTGAATGATTATTTTATTTGCGTGATTTAAGTGCCTGTTCTTTAACCGCCTATATATTGCGCACCAGAATATTAAGTAGAGCGGCTTTAAGATCGATTTCAAAAACAGAAACACGCCTCCCAGAGACGAACGACTGGGACTCAAAGTCTCGTTATTTTCAAAATAATATTTTTGACGAACGTTTTTGCGCGACTATACTACGACTTTCGACGACTTTCAAATGCGCGAAAATGACTTTCTGTCAAGAGGAAACCTAAGGGAAGGGAAAAAGAAGAAAACTTAGAGGAAGGCTAGATGGTGGTGGATATGGAGGAAGGGGGTATTTTCAAAGATTGTTGCAAGAGCCTTTTAGGATTTCCCTGAATTATCTTGAATTTTCAACCTATTTATGTTTTAAATTTCATATTGTAGATAAATAAAAAGTTGTAGCCTTTGAAATCAGCTTTCAAATGCAACTTGAATTACTTACTTTGGTTTTAGAATAAAAAGGTTATCACTAAGGTACTAAAGGTGTGCTAGGTTGTCATGAATTCTGGGATTAAGATTAGAATTACGATCTTGATTGGCCAAAATCATGAGACGAGGGATATGGAGTGTTCTTGGATGTGAATAGTATTTGAAAATTAATTATAATGAACATACAAGGGTGGTGGTGGGTGTGTTAGAGGCTAAGGCATGGGCTTTGATGTAACACCATCATCCATCATAACTAGCTTAATTTAGCCAAAATCAAGTGTTAAATGCTCCTGAGTAACCATCCAGAGGTCATAATTCTGTTCTGAGCTAATTGCGAGAAGACACGAAATTGGGTTCATTCTGTTGTTTGAAAGAGAAATCATTAAAGTAGATTAACTGAGGGGATAATTGGTGTCTAATGTAAGGTCAAATGAACTAAAATTTCTAAGAAGTGGGCTTGAACCGATTGAATTAAGGTTTTTTGGAATTTGAGAATTATTTTATTAATAAAAATTCTAAATATAGCCTCACTTCAATTAAATGGGTTCTGGTAGAAATAAATACGAACTAAGCCTCCCAAACATTTTAAAAATATTCTAAGAGAAGATTGCAGCCAAACTGGAATGTTGGAACATCAAGTACTTATCCAAAGGGGGAAGATTGATTTTGTTGAACTCGGTAATTACATCTATGCCAGTGTTTTATTTTTCTATTTTTAAGGCTCCCAAGTCAGTGTGGAAGAGATTGGATATTATGAGAAAAAGATTCTTTTGGAAGGGTGCTAAATATGAGGGGAGGTTCCTACAACATGTGAAATGGAGGCATATATGTGTACCTAAGGAGCACGGGTGTCTTGGGCTAAGGTCCCTAAAGGAATTCAATGATGCCTTATTGCTGAAATAGGCGATCATAATTTTTGAAGGTGAGAAAAAACTTTGGGCAAATTTGATTTGTGAGAATTATGGGGAATCTAATGCAACAAGGAATAGGCTTCACCCAGTCAAAGCTTCTCCTTTTTGGAAATCTGTTATGGCTACGTTGAAGGAGAATTGGAACTTCTTCAAGCCAATATGTAGGGATGGCAGAAACTTTAGATTCTAGGAGGATAAGTGGTCATCGATTGGGGTGCTCCAAGAGAAATTTCCAAGAGTATATGGGTAGGTGATTGACAAGGAGGCACTGGTTGATGCTTACTGGTGTATAGCTGAAGATGATTGGTGCATTCCTAACAGTGGCTTCAGGGGGGGCTATGCATTGATATGGAGAGAGTGAGGATGGTGCAGATCCTTCAAGCTTTCAAATCGGTGGGAAGTGAAGACAAGTACTGCTGGATGGAAAACTTTACCCGTCTAAAGCCTATGAAATCTTGAAGTAGGCACATGGCGAGGAGGTGGATGCGATTTGCGTGAGTCTGTGGAAATTGAAAATTCCACTTAAGGCTCAAATTTTTCTTTGGCTATGTAGGAGAGATGGTTTGATCACAGGGGATTTGAGGCACAGAAGAATGGGGACTTCTGCTCAACCTTGCCAACTTTGCAACTTCGATACAGATAATGCGAAGCACATTTTTACTTGTGTGATTACAGATTATGTATGGAGAGAGGTGTATGGGAGAGCTATGTCTGTATGGGAGGAACTGTGGGGTGATTTTCTTGTGGGTGGTAAGCTGCATATTGCTATGACAGCTATTTTATGGAGCATATGGCATATGCGTAATATGTCTTTTTCGGGGGAGAAAGGTGTGTGCGAGGCAAATCATACATGAGTGATCTCTCATACGAAATTGGGAGTTGTAAATCTATTTTTTTTATTTGAATATAAATGAATTTCTGGATTGCTATCTTATTAGATGGCATTCCTTTTTTTCTCAAAAAAAAAAAATTCTAAGAGGTTTGTAACATTCACTTTGACCAAAGGAACCTATTTTGACCAAAAATAGACTCTGATGGGAATTTATTCTATTTTGAACTTCTATGTAATTTACCTAGTCAAATATGATCAAAACTTAAATCTAAGGCCAACATTAAATTTCTTGGGTCCAAATTAGGTTAACCCCAAATTTTGAGCCTAATTGAAGTTCATCTTGACTTAGTTTGCAAGTTAGCCCATTTATCCATGTTTATTACATCCAAGCCCCTAAGTTTCAATTTTCATTACAATTGAGTTCCTCCACCATCATCATCTTCCTCGTTTCAAAGAAGTAAATGCAGTAGCCTTGGACCCAAATATAGTGAGATTTGATTGGGAAATTACCCAATCAAATCTTCGCCAAATCTCACAAAAATTGGTGAGAGTATCAATCAGAGCATGGCCGATCCATTGACCCATGTCTCGAGATCTGATTTGGAACAAATCTCTTCAGCAAGGTTGAGAATCGTGAGATCAAAGACATGCCAAAATCGCAAGTCTAACTTGCATTTCTTGGCCCAATTGCATTGGAATTTATCTCTATAAATAGCCCTCAACGTCTAAATGTCCAATTCGTGCTCAATTGATCGGTTCTCCCTCTCTTCTTCCTCCACGTCGGTGAACATTGAACAACTACCAAAGCTTCTTCTTCTTCACCTTCTACCACATACAATAGGCAGAGGGATTTTCTTCGCTGTGCTTCCACAAAGCATCCCACGAAGCTTGGGCCTCCAATCCCTCTTCTTTAGCTTTGGTAACTTCTCCTTCATCTTCGGTGCACCACCGATGAACCCCTCCCCTCATCCTCTCTTCAAATTACCTTAGGGTTTCTTATCCTCTACCCTCCAATTAGGATTAGGGAGCTCTATAGCTCCGTTCATCATCCTTTTCTTCTTCCCCGACACCACCCACCGTCATCACGACCACCTTCATTGACCGCCCTCCTCCGCTTTCCCCTCACACAATTACGTTGGGCAAAAGGTCTCCCACACCTCCACAAACCTTTTGCCTAAGGTAATTGCACTTCAAATCACTTCCACGACCACTCACCATCGCCAGCGAAGAAGCTCCTCCAAAGCTTCTCCGCCATGCACTGTAGTTCTCTTCTGCACCCAATAGACCTAGGGTTTAGCTCCAACGTGTCTTGCCAGAGCTATTGGTGTGATTAATTAGAGCCAAGGGCTCATATTCATCTTTGCAAATACTCAGCCCGAGTCATCTCTGACGACGTCAAGCAACATTCGACGACCTACGGCAAGGGTAGCTCCTCTAATAGCTGCAAACTCCTTTGACGAACACACTTGGGTGGTCACATTGGCCCTTCACGCCTTTAGCTACCTCAATTGCACCAAGCATCTTCCAACTGTAGCTTGCAACAGCAACGAAGAAAAAGGGCACAAGATAGTCCCACATCATGGGAAGTTGGTTTTGAAGTGCCTTCATCAGGCTTTACGCTTGTTAGCTATTTGCCCATGAACACTGGGGTCAGGTCCCCTATGCATGCCCCTACGCACACCCTCACCCGCCACTCACACCTAGGCAGGTCTAGGTCCGATTCTGGATTCGATTAGAGAGAGAAGAGAAAAACATTTGCTCTTGCTCAGAGAGTAGAATGGTCGATTTTGCTGGGTGGAACTTGGGTCTGGACTTGCATCTAGACTTGGATCTGATTTCTAATTTTAAGTCATCTGATTGGCTTGAAAGATGTCTAAAGTGTTAAAAAGGGCTCTTGTTCTTAGTTGAAAACCAAAATTTTTGCTCTTGTGCGCTTTACTTTTTGAGATTGAGAGTGCATTTTTTTGGTCTATCATATTGACATTGATTGCAGGACATATTTCTTTATATTAGATCATTGTGCTCATTTTATGTTAGATTAGTGTTTGAATTGCGCATTAATTTGCTCCCTGAGATGACCTCGGAACTCTTTTGATTTCGAGTTATAAATTTTGAATGTTGATATGCTTTATTCACTATAGTATGACCCATTCTTAATCTTTGACGAAAGCGTGTTAACAAGCTTGAACGTGCATCTAGAATGTAGGGCAATTGCAGCCTAATTGTGTTCACATTAGATTTGGTTTATATGAAATTAAGGAATGTGATTGGCACCAAATTTAAATGATTGATTAATACTTTTTATCGATTAATTCCAAGAATATTTGATAAAATTTTAGGTGCAGAAAAATCATGTGACACATGGATAAGGTAATGGATTCCAGAAGGTAGCATTAAGACTGGAATGAGGAGAGTGTCACTAGGAGTGTAAGTTGGGTTTTTAGGGATGAGGTATAGCATTAGAACTCGAGTTAAGAGAGCTGAGGGGAGTTGGTTAGGGTTTTAGGAAGATAGGTGAGATGATTTCTTCTACTCTCCTCTCCTGCAATTTGAATCACTCTGACTAGATCGGACACATACAACCTATACAGAAAAGAGCCTCAATAAATAAGCAATGAATAATTAAGCTCAATAATGCAATCCTAACTTCTATCATGCATGCATTCAATTATTTATAATATGCTCTAATTCTAATGCAACTCATGCTACAAAACCAACAAAGTTAAGCATGTTAACATGTAAATATGCATACATATCAACCCCATAGTTGTGTGTGTGTGTAAATATATATAAAAGTAGAAAAAGAGAGAAATATATATATATATATTTGTATATTCAAATATGCACTATTTCGAATAAGGTTAGGTGCCTCTTACGACATCATCTCGAGATGTGGGAGTGTATGACATAGCCAAGAAGGTGCCTCTTATGGTGTCATCCCGAGGTATCAGAGTACAGGGTTTTCCACGTAGATATATAGTAAATATATGGCGGCGATGATTCCATTTTTGTAATAAGGCAGATCTAAAGTGAAATAAGTGGGATGATGGGTAAATTCAGTCTTTGAAGAAAATAGAGTTTTTGACCCAGTTGTCCACTTGTCGAGTCATTTCATGAGTATAGATCCTTAGCATTTTAATTTCTCACCAACCTTAGGTGGACTTGTGAGCTGTAGAAACTACTCTAAAAGCTGATGACTACAGGTTATAAGAAGCTAAAAGGATTTGGCAATGCATATTTAGGGCGATGGTCTAGAGTTGTTGAGTCTCGGTGTATGAATTTTCCTGCATGTTTCTATAATTGGTGACTCATACCCTAACCCTCAACCCTAAAGTGCCTAATTTAGCTAGCCTAACCTCATTCCTAATCCTAAACCAAAACCTAAACACAATCTTAAAACCCCTACCTTAATTTTCTGATATCACTAACCGAAACCCTAATCTTAAGACACTTTCTAGAAGCCTCCAAAAATATTATGCACCACCTATATCTTTCAACCTCTAAAATCCAATGATAACCCTTGGTAATCACCTAAATATAATTTAGTATCTAATTAAACCAATTAGGATCCAATCAATCCCTTACTTGTCTACCCAATTAGCTTAGTGTGAACATGAACCTATTATGAGCATCCCTCCATTCTAGAATCTCCACCTAAACCCCATGTCCAACCTTCTCTCCACATGATTTCAATGCAGCTCAAGCCTCCCACCATGGATTCACGCAAACACAACTCCACCTTCGACCAAAATGCATGAAATTGAGCATCCCCACATTCTAGAAACCCAATCCCATCTCAATGACAAATCCTAGTTTCCTAAAACACCTAAACCAAATCCTACCATAAACCACTAAGCCTTGCCTTTCCCTTTAAGCAATCACCCACCTCTTGGCCATCCCCCCCTTGTTCTATAAAAACCCCAAGCTCCATGCAACATGGCCACATCTTCTTCCTCCAAGTAGCCTCCACCTCCTCCAAGAAAACCCTAATTCCCCCTACCTCCTCCATATTCTATATGCCACCTCTACCTCCTCCACCTTCCACCTTCTAGCCATCCCCCTCCCCACCTTCTCCTCCACCTTCTAGTGCCTCCCTTAGGTCCCTTTTTCCCTTAGGAATCCCTCTATCTAAGTAGCTTTCTCCATATCAACACCTTCTTCTTCATCTCCTCCACCATCTACTTCTTTAACTTCCACGCTAAGGAGCTTTGCATCTACTCTTCGGACTTCGTGAAGTTCTCTACATCTTGAGGATTGTGGCGAAAAAGTCCATTGCCATCACAAGTCCTCTGTCTTCTTTGCACTTCACTACGAGTTCTCTCTAGTTCTCGTTCTCCTTCTCCTTCTCATTATCCTCTTTTGTTTTGTCAATTGTCCTTGTAGAAACTCTCCTTTAGATTTAATAAAATTAATATTTTGCTTGTTCCAATCTCTTGTCTCTTTGCTTCATTAGATAGTTTATATTCCTTGCTTTCTTACATAAAAATGCCAAAAAAATAGAAAAACCAAAAATAAAAAGTGTTTGTTGTGTTGAGTTCCACAAATTCACAACCACTCTTTCATGCCAAGTCCGCAAAATCATTTCCCAAAAAAACTCCATTAAATCCATGTTTTGAAGATTCACCAAATTTAATAGATATTTAGGGATCAAGTAGCGAATTTGGCTACAAAATTTAGGGGAAAAAATTTATTTCTAAAAGTTTACAAAATTCGTGCATTGACGTGAGCTCTGTGGCTAATCGAACCCTGAAATTTCATCACTCCCAAATTTTTAGGGATTTTTATATACCTTGTATTTACATAGAATCACTTGTAGTAGATTTTTAATTTGATTAGTTATCTTAGATAAATTTAGCATAAATTTAAGACATCATTAGATTTAGGGTTTTTTACATAAATACCATTACAATTGTTTGAATTTATTAAAATGCCATTGATTTTTGTATATTATCGGATTTGCCACTGAAATCGTTGATCCATTAACGGAATTACCCTCATGTTTAACTTCCGTCGACATTAAGTTAGTAAACATTAACAGTGTAGAGATGTCATTGGAGTGGAAGAATGTAAGAGTTTTTTGGCAGTCATTTGTAGGCGTTAGTTGATAGTTGTTGAGGAAAACTCGAATAGACCAAATTACCCTCTAATAGTTGGATTTAGGCTTTTTATGACATTTTCAGTCTTTACCATCTAACGGTTGGGAGAAGTTTGCCTATTTAGCACTTATTTCGAGGGTAAATGCAATGAGAAGTAGACTGAAAGGAAGGAAAATAAGTGAAAATATTATTGAAGTTGTAAAGAAGATAAGTACATGTTAGTCATACATTTTGACACATGTTCACACATTTTGACATACATTTGTATTTCACATTTCACTTACTGAAAGAGTACATACTGAATTTTTTTTTACATAGTAAGGAATTTCTCGACATCTAAAGCCTGAAATGGAGCACAATCAAGGATCTTCACTTCAATCATTGCAATCTCCACAACTCTTTTGCTTTTGTAAGGTTCCAGCGATAAAGAGGACATCTTCAAAGCCTTGGAGTTGTGGATGCAAGTTTTTCACTTGTCGAACCACGGCTTGTAAGTTCTTCGAATGGGTGTCCGACGAAGATATCACCTCACAAATGGAAGATAAAGACATTGCTGAAATTAGTGATCTGGCTGACATCAAAGAAAGGGTGAAAGAGCTAAATGCAAATGTTAAATGTATGTAAAAGCAAGTTTATAAATTAGCAATGTATACAAAAGGAATTCTAGCATGTATACCAATGAAAATGTTCTATGGGAAATTACCTAATCCTATTTATTGTATCCTTAATGTAGGATGTTGCTTCATGGTCTCCTTCCTGTGCTGTAAGTGCAGCTATCTATAGAAATACAAAAGAGATACCCAAAACAAATAGGAATACAAAAAAGAAAGTAACTTGACATAATTGTCGACATTCACAAACATCCAACAACAAGCCAAATATACATAGTTCACATAACAACAGAAGTTTTTTCCACATCCAATAGCATAAGGGAATTTTCATCCTAACTGAATGTAGATCCTACTATAATGTATGCAAGAGAAAACATCACTTGCAAGAGAAAACACCACAATGATCCTACATAACAACAGAAGTTCTGTCCACATAACTGAAACTATAATATATGAAAGTAGATCCCACTGAATGTATGGAAAGAATGAGTATAACTCCATGTTCTGACAAGCAAAACACATGGACAGGCATGAAATTAGGACCAATATAGTTGTATATGTATATGTAAACTTCACATGAACCTGCAATATGAAAAACATGACACCAAGCTATAAAATTTCAAGTACATACCTATACAAAAAAGTATCTGTAGATAGTTGAAAAATGATTCCATGTTTTGACAAAAAAAACACATGGTGTGTCATTAAATTTGATAACTTGCAATGTGACCAAAATGGTAGATATTATGATATGCACTGATCATAATGTATGTAACATTTAAAATACATACCTTCGTAAAAATCAGTCAATTGACATGAGGAAAATAACATAACAGATGAGTTGGCTATCTATGTAATTAAATATTAGAGCATCATCGCAATGTGGTAATAGGAAGTAAATAAAATGTAAAGATAGATGGGTACCTTAGTCTAAAGGGATTGTTAGACCATGATGAGAGTCTTATCATGAGCCATAACTAGCTCAGTTTGACCTATGAAAGAGAATAAGAGCTCCTACATAATCTGGAGAAGGACCTAATTCAAGGAATTAATGTTCTGAGAAGAAAATATGAAACAAAGGTTAAAACTGTAATTTTACCATTGCAGTACATAAATGGGATTTCTCAGAGGCAAAACACAGGTCAAATGGTCTGAATCAGATAAAAAGTGAGTTGGTTCAGTCAGAAATGGGGTATTGTGCAATCCAAGAATAAAATGACATTCTGTAACCCTAAAAAAGATTCGCTTAATTCAACAAGGTTCTGGTCATGATAAAATTTAACTAAGCCCTCTAAAATTCATGGAAAAATATCCCCTAAAGTTTAGAACATTCAATTCGGCCTTTGGAACCTCTTTTGACCTAGATTGAGATCTCAGCTCATTATTTGACATAATTTGGATTTTTGTGTAAAATGTCCAGTCAAACGTGATCAAACCTAAAATCCAACTTCATCATTGAATTCCTTAGGTCCAAATTAGGTTTGTACCAAAATTTGGACCTAAGGGGAGGTCATCTGGACCTACTTTGCAAAATACTCTACCCAATTACATTCTTTCTCTCCACTCTTACAAATAGGTCCCTCCTCCATTAATGGGGAGAAATCCTACTTTGGCGAGGAATGGAGAGGGAGTACTCCTTGTACCCTCAGAGATCTCCCAAATTTGGAAGGGAGATTCTCTGAGAAATTTCCTTCCATCTGAATTTGATTACAATCTCTGATTTGCACCCAATCTCTTGTGCGAACGCACAAGAGATTTGGGTATCCAACGGATTCCTTCTCTGGCGAGGACTCTCACGCTTGGAAGCTTGTCTTCCAAGCATAAGAGCCCCTGCCAGCATCTATAAAAGGATCCTCAACCCCGGCTGTATCTCTTCAGCTCGACTTGGCCAGAGATCCACCCTAATTTCATCTTCTTCTCCTCCGGTCTGGAAGTCCAGCGAGCTTCGGCGAGCCTCCCTCCTCTTTCTTGTCGCTCTACCACACTACTAGTAGCAGAGTTGCGCTCACCATCTTCCTCCACGTCGCGCAACACCTACGCGCGCACCCTTAGACCCTTTGTCGTCGTCGCTCTCCCTCTCCTGGACATCGTCTTCTCTGACGACAGCAGGTACAGCCAGTAGCCACCTCTCCCCCTTCGTCCACTTAGGTTATAATTACTCCTCTCTATCCCCTCTTAAATTCCCCTCTCTCTATTTTCCCTTTCGACCCCTCGTAGCCAGTGTCCACCGCCATCTTCTCCATCTCCGGCCGCCCACCGGCGATGCGCTTCCACTGCTCCACACCTCCACACGCCTTGCCAGACACCTCACCACCTCTGCCATCGTCCACTGATCAGCTTCTGCTCATCCATCGACCACCATCACCTCTCTAAACGTCCCCCGACCAAACCCATAAGCACGGCCACAGGGTGACCTAGGCATGCCTACCCAAGGTGGCCTACCACCTACCGTCCCACCTTCGCTTTGACACGGCGAAGATTCCCATGTGTTTTAATGGGACCGCTAGGTTGTATTTGTGTATGTCAGATTTGAGCACCTACCGCCATTGGAGCACGCAGCAAGGTTGCAAGCTTTGCTCCAGGTTGCAAGCTTTGCTCCAGGTCGCACGCTCCTGGTGTCAAGGTCCCAGGTAAAGCGGGTTGGTCTTGCGCATGTACGCAGCTAGGCAATTGGCTTGGCGAAGCAAACCAGCAGCAGTAATTGGCGAAGGTCTCTTGCGGGCCTGAGCGAAGAAACAGGTAGGACATTTAGTCCCACCTCGTAAACCCACAGGTGAGTGGCAACACTTAAATTGTTTTTGTGCCTTCAGCTATTTGCCTCAAGTCACACAGGGGTGAGGTCCCTCGCCCTCACGCTTCGTCCGCGACTTGCCATCGCGGATCTGGCACCCGACTCGTTTACCTAAATCTAGCACTCCTCGCGGACCACACCCACACTGGTGCGTCTGGACCCGGGTGCACACCCGACCTGATTACCCAGCTCTGGGTGAGCGCACCGAGGAGAGAGAGAGAGATGCAAGGGAGAGTAGGGGATAGGTTTTGCTTCTGTGTGTGCATGTGCAGGGAAGAAGCAGAGAAGGAAGAGGAAGGCATAGCTAAGGCAAGGTGAAGCTAAGACACTTAGCTGCAAAAAGGAAGAAGAAGGCCAAAGAGAAGAAGAGAAAGTCAGAGGAGAGCTAAGGCTGAAGGAAATCAAGGCAGAAGCCAAGGGAAGGAGCAGCATTGTAGCACAGGTGCGGCTGAAGAAGAAAGAAGAAAGAAAGAAGAAGAGAAGTAAAAGAAGAACAAGACAAAGGAACATAAGAAAGAGTAACTAAAGAGACGAAGAAGAAAAGTGAAGAAGAAAGAAAGCAGAAATGAGAAGACTCAAGAAGGAGAAGGAAATAAGAGCTTAAAAAGAAATATCTTTTTAAGACGTCAGATTCCAATTTTTCTATTTTTGTTATAATTGATTCTTAAATTCTTGCATTTATATTCTGAATTAAGTTTTGAGTAACTCTAAGTGTTCAATTACATTATTGAGATTAGTGAATAAATTTCATTTGCTCACTGTGTTTGACCTCAGATACTTAGGTTTTTGAGTAATAAATTCTTATTTGTTATGAACGCTTGGTCACCTATGCTACAATGCGACTGACTTATACTCATCTAAAAAGCCTGACAAAGCGTTACAACATTTTGACGCCGTTGCGGGGAGCAACATGCAATTTATCACTAATTTCTACATTCTTTTTGACTATATTGAACACTAACTTGCCCTATTTATTTTATTGTGATCTTGCTAGGTGTTTCAAGAGAAGAAATCTCCAGCGCAAGTCAACCTCTCCAAGGTAGGTAACCTCTCTTCTCTAAAATCCATCGCCTAACCCTTGAAAGACAAAAGAAAGAAACCAATTTACGAATCAATTGCCTTCTTTTTATAGTAATTACCATATTTAAGGCAAAGATTTCCTGATTTTGCAAAAATTTTAAACAACTTATTGAAGTGGAAGCGATTTCTTAGAGATCCTATCCCACAAAATTCCTGTGCCTAATAGAAATCATGCTTAATCGCTGCAGACAACACACTTCTTGTTTTTCAGTTCAAAGAGAATTTTTGTGAAAAAGAGGATTGGAAATAGAACTAAATTAGGGTTTCAACAGTAGAGTTTTTGAAGTGCTAGTCACACATGCCTATATAAAAGGAAATGAACCCTCCCGCATCAGTGTGCTACCCAAGCTATTGATTGAAGAGATCTAAACAAGACAAACCCTAAAAATTAAGCTCTAACAGCACTTGAATCTTAAAAAATCTTGGACCTAATAAACTAGGAGTCAAATCAGAGTGATCACTAGGTCCCAAGCCTAGAATCATTCTGCCATCTTTAGGATAAGTCAGGTAAAGTTGAACCCTTGGGTCAACCAACCTCCAAATTAGGTTACAACATCAAAACATCTAAAGTTTAAGTGAAAACCTTAAAGCACCTTTGAAATAAAAGTGGTAGATTTAAGAGGTCAAGGTCCCCATTCTGGTCTACCTGGAATCTCAGTGACAAGAGAGGTCGGGTGGGGGAAACCCTGTAACCCGTGGGGATACTCTACTGTGTAGGGGTCTTTGCGGGACTCTCCCTCTCTGGCTGCCAGGTAATTCTTATGTGGATGACCTTCTGATCCAGGGGTATCATTAGCCCTGAACCTCCATAGTCATCTAGCATTTTTGGGTGCCTCGATTGGGTCAAAAACATTTCCAGTCCCTCATCTTTTCTCTTTAGAGCACACACATACATTTTCAGTGGAACTCTTTATTCAGATTTAATCTCTTCATAACTTGATTCTACATCTTGATTCAAACTCCGATTCTACATCTTGATTTCACCACCTGATCCAAATATGCAGCCAAACCACTTAGGAGTACCATTCAAGAAACCTGAATATCGGAGATCCATGAGAGATAGGATGATTCAGGATGCCCTGAAATTCTATGAAAAAGAAGACAAAACCTCAACATAAATAGAAAACATTCAGGTTGATGTTCCAACAACCACAACCTTCATCATAACTTGTGCCCAAGTGCTATTGGCAGAAGCCACAAAAGGATCAACCCAAGATATGCTCATCACAAGATACATTGAGATAGAAAAATTGCACAATCTTGAATATCTTCAATGCATGACAAATCCTGTACTTTGAGAGCAACACCAAGATGATCTTGGAAAATGGGAAGAGATAATGAGATTATTAAAACAAATTATCGACAAGAAATACCCGTATATGCCACAAACAGAGGATGAACCATCTTGGGACAACATCGAGGATCAATCTGATCTCGGGTTTGAGGTACAAAATGGTTGTGGATTCCCAACCCAGATAGAGTACAATGTGCCTGATATTGAAGAAGGTTGGGAGGTTTCAATTGCAGGAGAACATAATGTTGAGCCAACCCTAGACCATGAATCATCAGGCGTAGAATTCCAAAACTCCTGCAATCATGAGATTAGAATTGAACTTCTCGATGGTGTAAATTCTACCCCTTATTCTGATAATGTGACCCTCGAAGGTTATTCAGATCTAGATTCTAGTGATTCAACCCACATCCTAAGCCTAGAATCTAAATCTGAAACCTATTGGAAAGATTTTGAGGCCCCATATGAGGAAGATCAATTTTTCAATGAAGAATATGATTTTGAGCTTTTATTTGATGAATATCCCTCGCCAACATCCTCAGAGAAACCAATCGATTTTTCGGAAGTCATGCCAATTTACGATACAGAAACTGAGTTGGACGAGTGGGGTTTCAATTGGGTCTGTCTTACCAGCTTGGAACCTGAGCCTCTACAGATAAGGACACCTTTTTAAGCTCAGAATTGACATCTAGGCTAGACACCAGTCAGCTGCTGAATCTACAGCATATGATTTATTCTATGGTGGAACTCATGATCTTGAATCTCATTTAGATTTTAATTTTCGCAAACTCTCCGATGATTTCGAATCTGACCATAACATCGGAGAAAATCTGCTTCCTGATTATAACAAGCCAATCTACAACCTCAGCTCACATGACTCATTTTCTAACTCCGATTCAGAAGTCCTAGTTCTCGAGATCACTGATTTCAGTTCAGGTTCCAGTAACATGGAATCATTTCTTTTCAATCCTTAGGAATTAGAACCAGCAAATGCCGAGAGTGATTGCAACCCAGAATACGAATCTTTTCTTGACTCTGATTTCCAGTATCCCATACACACTCTCCAGGCATTTGCTTTTGATTTTGAAAGTTACTATGAGGACTCTCTACATGAGATCACCTGTCATTCCTTTCTGGAAGAGCCCTCATACACAATTCTCATTGAAGACAACTCTTCCACACATACAGAACCAATCAAAACCTATTTTCAACCTCGACCCACAACTGAACTCAATTTCTATTCTGATTCACCTCTCACTGAGTCGTTTGCAGATGATTCAACTCCACATCTATACTGGGCGTTGGGTATCGATCAGATTGAAAAACATGACCTATCATTCTCTGATCACCCCTGTAGGGTTTCCACACCATGCATGGATTATTTTTCAGAACCCTACTCTGACCAGGCTGATTCAACTCATCCTAAACCCAAGTTTTCATTTCCACATCCATCAGAACTTCATTGCATATGGTGGGTTCCACATCTGTTGATCTACATCTATCAACCCACCAGACTAATTGGGTTTGGGCTGCATCATCAGCCTACTGATCTTAACAAGCACTTAGTTGGACTAACCAGGCTCTTAATCAAGGTGCTTGTTTTACAAAATTCCGTTGAGTTGACCACTCCCTCTCCACCCCATGTTCCGCTCGGCTGAAGGCGTTGAATTTAGCGCTTAACGGGAGGCAACCCGTCATTCCAAAAATAGAGACTCGTCTGATTATCTGTCTGTACTCCACGTCCATTACACCTTGAGTTCAGCCTTAGACAGTTGATTCCACCTCTGGTACACGTACCAGAGCTTGAAATCGTCCGCATCAGTCATTTCCGACCCATTCACCCACCCGATGTATCTTGTTCTAGGTCCCTGACCTCAAAACTATTTCACACCCTCCGTTTACAATGAGGACATTGCAAAACTTACGCATGGGGGAGTGGTAAAGTGCATACATACAGAACCAAGAAAAAGAAGGATTCTCCTAAAAAATTTTCACATATGTCAAAAATACAAAAAAAATAAAAAATTATGAAAAAGAACAAAAAATGGAGGGAGGAAATTTTGTGAGCCACATAATCATGAGGAGAAAAAGAACAAAATGACAAAAAGGAGTATAAAATGAAAAAGAGATAGTCATTAGTAAAAGATTAAGGAATTAACCGAAATTCTAAACCACATCAAGAAAAAATGAGAGAAAAGTGCTAATGAGACAGAAAAAATTAGTTGGAATGTTGATCTTAGGCCTTCTGAGCTAGACTCTTAAGCTTAAAAATTCATGTACCCGCTAAGATCTGGATAATCCTCAAAAGGTTGGGGAAAATGCAAAGCTTAAGTATTAGGTCTAAGGCTTAGAAAGTATTTGGCCTCGTTAACTGACTTTCGATTTGCGGGGCTTGGTAACCTAAGCACCTCAATCCACACACAGTCTGGTTCAGTGTGCATAACTATCAAAATCACGCAAAAGCGTTTTAATGCTCTGAAAAAGTTGCCTAGATTAGGAGCGGCTGAGCAACACAAGTTGATTTGGATGAGTTCCCGACGCGAAAAGGTGGGAAGTTCCCCTCGAAGATGCGTAACAACATATCGTCTCCTCGGTGCTTGTCTCTTGGGATATTTAAAAATCCTACCAGGGGCATGAAAGCACTCTGCTGGTTCAGATACTATGGGTGGCATTATCGCGAAATGTCGATTGCCAGGGTCTGGATTCGGCCACGGAACGCCATGGGTAGTACTATCACGAAGCATCGATTGCTAGGGACCTTTGAGGATTGATGATGGGGATGAGGAATCCGATACAGACTGTGTTGAGAAGCCAATCGAAGCTAGAAATAAAAAGAAAAGAGAGAGAGCTCTCCAAACAAATAAATCCTCTCTTACAAAAATGCACGGCAATCTGAACCTAGTCTAAAAATGTCTCAAGCACGGGTGCTTTAACCGCGGAGTCCAACGAACCGTAGGATAGTTTTTGCGGGCCTTAAAAACCTTTGCGGAGGACTGAGGCTAAAGCAGGTCAGGTCCAGATTTTGGTTGATACTTGAGTACCTCTAGGCCTATTGTCAGCATTCTTAACCTAATCAAAAGGAGAAGAAAAACACTTATCATAACTAGTAACAGACACTCAGGGTCTAGAACAGAAGTTAAAATCTTGAAATTTTGCTAAGGGACTAGCAAAAACTAGGCATGGGGGTGTGATGAGAGCCTCATCATGAGCCCTAACTAGCTCAGTTTGACCTATGAAAGAGAATAAGAGCTCCTACATAACCTGGAGAAGGACCTAATTCAAGGAATTAGTGTTCTGAGAAGAAAACATGAAGCAAAGGTTAAAACTGTAATTTTAGCATTACAGTACATAAACGGGATTTCTTAGAGGCAAAGCATAGGTCAAATCGTCTGAATAAGATAAAAAGTGGGTTGGTTTAGTCAGAAATGGGTTATTATGCAATCCAAGAATTAAATGACATTCTATAACCCTAAAACAGATCCGCTTAATTCAACAAGGTTCTGGTCAGGATAAAAATAACTAAACCCTCTAAAATTCATGGAAAAATATCCCTTAAGGTTTAGAACCTTCAATTCGGCCTTTGGAACCTCTTTTGACCTAGTTTGGAGTCTCAGCTCATTATTTGACCTAATTTGGGTTTTTGTGTAAAATGTCCATTCAAAAGTAGTCAAACCTAAAATCCAACTTCACCATTGGATTCCTTAGGTCCAAATTAGGTTTGTATCAAAATTTGGACTTAAGGGGAGGTCATCTAAACTTTGCAAAATAGTCTACCCAATTACATTCTGGCTCTTCACTTTTGAAAACTCTTGCGTAGACCCCCATAACTTCCTCGCCACTCCTACAAACAGGTCCCTCTGCCATCAATGGGGAGAAATCCTAATCCGACGGGGAATGGAGGGGGAGTACTTGTTCCCTCAGAGATCTCTCAGATTTGGAAGGGAGATTCTCTGAGGAATTTCCTTCCATCTGAACTTGATTGCAATATCTGGTTTGCACCCAATCTCTCGTGCGAATGCACGAGAGATTTGGGTATCCAACGGATTCCTTCTCTGGCGAGGACTCTCACGCTTGGAAGCTTATCTTCCAAGCATAAGAGCCCCTGCCAGCATCTATAAAAGGATCCTCAACCCCGGTTGTATCTCTTCAGCTCGACTTGGCCAGAGATCCACCCCAATTTCTTCTTCTTCTCCTTCGGTCTGGAAGTCCAGCGAGCTCCGGTGAGCCTCCCTCCTCTTTCTTGTCGCTCTGCCATACTATTAATGGCAGAGTTGCCCTCACCATCTTCCTCCGTGTCATGCAACACCTATGCACGCACCTCTAGACCCTTCATCGTCGCCGCTCTCCCTCTCCTGGACGTCGTCTTCTCCGACGACAGCAGGTATAGCCAGTAGCCACCTCTCCCCCTTCGTCCACTTAGGTTAGAATTACTCCTCTCTATCCCCTCTTAAATTCCCCTCTCTCTATTTTCCCTTTCGACCCCTCATAGTCAGTGTCCACCGCCATATTCTCCATCTCCGGCCGCCCACCGGTGATGCGTTTCCACCTCTCCACACCTCCACACGCCTTGCTAGACACCTCACCACCTCTGCCATCATCCACTGATCAGCTTCCGCTCATCCATCGACCACCATCACCTCTCTAAACGTCCCCCGACCAAACCCATAAGCATGGCCACAGGGTGACCTAGGCATGCCTGCCCAGGGCGGCCTACCACCTACCGTCCCACCTTCGCCTTGACACGGCGAAGCTTCCCATGTGTTTTAATGGGGCCGCTAGGCCGTATCTGTGTATGTCAGATTTGAGCACTTGCCGCCATTGGAGCACGCAGCAAGAAGGTCGCAAGCTTCGCTCCAGGTCGCGCGCTCCAGGTGTCAGGGTCCCAGGTGAAGCGAGTTGGTCTTGCGCATGTACGCAGCTAGGCAATTGGCTTGGCAAAGCAACCTAGCAGTAGCAATTGGCGAGGGTCTCCTGCGGGCGTGAGCGAAGAAATAGGTGGGACATTTAGTCCCACCTCGTAAACTCACGAGTGGTAACACTTAAATTATTTTTGTGCCTTCAACTATTTGTCTCAAGTCACACGGGGGTGAGATCCCTCGCTCTCACGCCTCGTCTGCGACCTGCCCTCGCGGATCTGGCACCCGACCCGTTTACCTAAACCTAGCACTTCTTGTGCACCACACCCACGCCGATGTGCCTGGATCTGGGTGCACACCCGACCTGATTACCTGGTTCTGGGGGAGCGCACCAAGAGGAGAAAGAGAGAGAGAGACGCGGGGGAGGGTATGGGATAGGTTTTGCTTCTGTGTGTGCATGCGTAGGGAAGAAGCAGAGAAGAAGGAAGAGGAAGGCGTAGCTAAGGCAAGGTGAAGCTAAGACACTTAGCTACAGAAAGGAAGACGAAGGCCAAAGAGAAGAAGAGAAAGTCAGAGAAGAGCTAAGGCTGAAGGAAATCAAGGCAGAAGCCAAGGGAAGGAGCAGCACTGTAGCACAGGTGCGGCTGAAGAAGAAAGAAGAAAGAAAGAAGAAGAGAAGTAAAAGAAGAACAAGACAGAGGAACATAAGAAAGAGTAGAACTAAAGAGACGAAGAAGAAAAGTGAAGAAAGAAAGTAGAAATGAGAAGACTCAAGAAGGAGAAGGAAATAAGAGCCTAAAAAGAAATATCTTTTTAAGACGTCTGATTCCAATTTTTCTATTTTTGTTATAATTGATTCTTAAATTCTTGCATTTATATTCTGAATTAAGTTTTGAGTAACTCTAAGTGTTCAATTACATTATTAAGATTACTGAATAAATTTCATTTGCTCCCTGTGTTGGACCTCGGATGCTTAGGTTTTCGAGTAATAAATTCTTATTTGTTATTTATGCTTGGTCACCTATACTACAACGTGACTGACTTATACTCATCTAAAAAGCCTAACAAAGCATTATAACAGACCATTAGGGAGAATGTCAAGTGGTCCTTTCTTGGGCCTGCCTTTTTTCTTTGAAGGGCCAATCTTAGGTTCTTTATTCTTCTTAGAAGTCAAGGTTGGTGGCTTGAAGGACACAATATTTGAAAGTAAAGTAAACTTTTGTAAGGAACATAAGTTTCATAATATGAAATTAAATGAGATAAGTGTTAATGTTACTTACCTTCTACCTGCAAGGGATAGGACAATTGGGTCTATAGTGTCTCCTACAGCTGAGTGTTGTGTAGATGGTTCTCCATTTGTAGCTTAAGGTTGCAAGGTTTGCTGTAGGGGATTTGCTGGGTTAATGGGTGTCTCACAACTATTTCAATGATAACCAACAACACCACACCTTCTGCATTTATGAGTTCTTTGATGAAGATCCTCATCTTTAGCTCTTATCCTATTTTTCTTAGGTTGTTCTGGAGGCCTTACTACTAGAAAAATGGGATATGCCATCTGTTCCTTGACGGCAAAGCTATTTTTACCGTTGCTTAATCAAATAAGTGACAGTGAAGACATGTACTTGACTTACCGTATATTTTTACCGTCGATTAGTGTGCAAAGCGACAACTAAAAGACGGATAAAATTAGCACCTAAAATTTAGGCGGGTTTAGTGGGTTAATTTTGACTTATGTCATCGGTTGGTGGAATAAGCGACGGTGAAATGAAGGTTAACATTAGCACATAATATATGGGCGGGTTTGATTTTGACTTCTGCCGTCGGTTAGTGAAATAAGCGACGACAAAAATATGTCGTCGATCAGTGAATAAGTATGGTGAAAAGAAGGTTAAAGTTTCCGCTTAAATTTGGGCAGGTTTGATTTTGACTTCTGCCGTTGGTCAGGGGAATAGTAACGGGGAAAAGATCGGTTAAAATTTCTAGCCAAAATTTGGGCGTGATGGAGGGGGGATTTAATTTATACTTTACCATCGGTTTCTGATATAACTGACGGGGAAAATACCAGTTAAAATTTCTAGCCAAAATTTGGGTACGATGGAGGAGGGATTTAATTTATGCTTTACCATTGGTTTCTAATATAACCGACGGTAAATATCTGTTCATCATACTTACGCGCAGAGTCCTCTTCTCCCTGCACAACTGACAAAATCCCTTGCCGCTCCTCTCCTGATCCTCCTCACCGATTGCCCTCCGTTGTCTGTGCGTTGCTCCTCGCCCTCCATCAGTCGTCGGTGTTCCTCCTCCTCAGGTAGCTCCTCGCCACTCCACCCTCCTCCTCCTCTTGATCCTTGCCCTCCACCTCTCGTCCTCCTCCTCCTGCCGACATCCTCCACCATCCCTGACCCTTGGCCTGCCACCCTCCTCCTTCCCAACCCCCTCCTGCCGCCCCCTCCTCCTCCCCTCCTCCTCCTCCTCCTCCCCCTCCTGCTATCCTCCTCCGTCATCCCTGACCTTGACGTTTACCACCCTCCTCGTCCTTCCCGACCCCCTCCTGCCGCCCCCCTCCTCCTCACCTCCTTCTCCTCCTCCCCCTCCTGCTGTCCTCCTCCTCCTCCCTGACCCCTCCTACCGCCCTCCTCCTCCCTAACCCCCTTCCTGCCACCCCCCTCCTCCTCCCCAACTCCTCCGACAATTATTGACAGCTGCTGTTTATGCTAGATCTGTTCATACATGTTGTGATCCCTCAATAAAATATGCATACCGGGGGAGTAGGTGGGATTTTACTGGGAACTGATGGTAACTGTGATGTTTTCTAAAGCATTGAGTCTTGTTAAATGTGAATTGGGTGGAGTTCTATTGTGGGAGATCAGAGGAAGTTGTCTTATGATGTTGTGATATTTGTGTAATGGAGATGCTTTCAGGAGATATTGTATAAATGAAATGAGGAATTGTCGATGTGTCAAAATTCAGTTTTGAAAAGATTATATAGTGTGTGAAAGGGCAAATAGAAAATTTGAAATTTTCATCAAAGATTGGTTCTTGATTAGAGAAAATTAGGCCTTAATGGAAAAATTGTGGGTTGGCAAAAAGGTGGTTAGACAAATGATTTTAGGTAGTTTGTGTTGCAATATGGTAGTACTGTATTTGTATCACATTAAGGCTCATTTATGCACATCTTAGACAATTATATTTAACAAGGGCTAGCCTTAAGTTGCATGTCAATGTTCTTAGTAGGAGAATTCCCATGCCCACAAGTAATGCTCGGACTTCTAATTTGAATAGTTAACACAAATTTCATGGAATTGTCTATATCAGATATCATTTCCAGCAAGGTCATAAAAATTAGTACTAGGTGTTCATTGGGTGTGATTTTGACTAGGGAGTATATGGAATGTGGTGAAATAGTTGGGGATAAATTGGTTTTGAAAATAGTTTAATGTTCATAAGCATGCAATAAGTATAGGGATGGAATCACAAGGCATTCTTTTGCCACATTAGAGTGAAGAAGAAATGGGATATTTTCATGTTGATGAGTAAAAGGCATATGAGATATTCAATTTCACTTGAATATTTTGTGCAATGTCAATATTTTTTTGCCTGAGTGACATTTCGGCAATGTGTCTACTCTGCATCCAAGGTTATTAGGTGGCTCTAGATGCAGATGATGTCTATACAAGTTTCAAGAAAATGTTTTCTTCTATTCTGTGCAATTTCATAACAGCTCTATGTGATCACTTGATTGAACTTATGCCTTGGGATGTTTCATTAAAATGTTGAAGTTGTACAATAACTTTTTCTTGAAGGATATTGCTGTGCAGTTTTGCATAGGCAATTACTTTGGTCACTTAATTGTTGTTCATCTTGGCAAAGGGGTGAGCCTTGCATGGTAGATTAGACATACTAAGCATATATCCTATTGTAGTGAAACTTGAATTTGTTTATGAAGTTTCAGCAAACTTTTGGGAAGGTGTTGCTAAACTTTTATGGACAAAAAGCATAATCTTTTAAAAAATATTCGTCTTCCGTTGTGGAATGCAGGCGATCTTTTTTTGAAAAGAGACATTACTAAAATGTAAGAGGAAACAATTCCTAGGGTTTTCTCTGGATGGCAGAGTATGCAGAATAAGGTTATTTTGTCACACAGCAAAGCCTGATTTTACATTATATTTCTTTTCAATTTTTGGAATGGATGTAAATGAAATTACAAAATCTATTGATGTGGTGGCATCTTGGATGTATCTCTCTTTAATTGTTGTTGTTTGACTTGCTTATCCTATCCTGTGGTTAGGCCATTTTCCGAAGTGATTTGATTTTTGTAATATTAAAATACTTTTTCACTTGTCTAGATGGGAGAACCTAACTACTAGAATGGAGGTAGAACTTAACTTTTTTAATCTAGTTAGCCAACTTCCATTTGAATAACTTGTATTTACTTTGAGTTGTAAATATGAAAGTTTTTGTATTTTGTTTTTGTACTTTTTTTTTATATGGGATGTGCCCACTTTAATTTTAATATGCAGATTTATAGAGAAATCTCCTAATTTAAGAGGAAACTTCGTCGAAATTTTTAAATATTTTTTTTATGTTTGGTAAACCTTTTTCATTAATGATTTATATATTAATGATTTTCAATTATATTAATTATTGCATTTTATATTTGTTATAGATGAAGTTGTTTAAGAAAAATCCTAAAAGAAAGGATCCTCCTGAGATACAACCATCCACCCAGCCCGATTCATTTCCTCAGGCTCAGCCACCCCCTAGACAGTAAGTCTAGCCACCCCCCCGGCACTAGGCTCCCCCCCAGTCATGTTTCATACGTCTCGGGGAAATGACACGTTTATTACATGCAAGGGGGAAGGGAAAGGGAAAGGAGATTGCTCAGACCTTGCCAAAGCGAGTAGAGGATAATCCAGATTATGGAGCATCCGATGAGAAGGAATGGGAGGAAGCGGGAGAGGAGGCGGAGGAGGCGGAGGATGAGATGGTGGGGAGTACATCCCCAATTCATATGGACCACTTAGTGGTGGACACAAGTTTTGGTAAGAACTCATATACCTTTAAGTCGTAAATTACTTATATATTTTAAAGTTTATTATAACTTTAGAAATATATAATGAATATGATTAACGTTTACGCAGGTAAACTCGAAAGAGGACAGGGGAAGACAAAGAATTTAGACATCCAGCGTATCCCTAAGGGCTTGAGAATAACGATTAGGCTTAGAACTACATGAGAGGTGGAGAATTACCCAAGCTTCATCAGTCAAGTGGGCATAATTGTTAAGTCCATTGTACCCATTTGCTACTTCGACTGAAGGAAGGTGTTCGCAGAGCTTAAGAAGTAGTTCCTCCGTCAGTTAGAGGTAATTTCATTTATCAAAGTTATTTCTTTTATAACTTTATCTTAAAATTATTATAAAGTAAGATTGACATATTTTTTTTAAAAATTAATATAGGCAAATTACAATTGGGATGACGACCATAATGCCTCTCAATATATTCTTAAGCACGTCGTCAAAATCCACGGAAATTGGAGGACAGAGACCAAGATAAATATAATATTTTTTAAACATTTACATTTTTAGTATATGCATAATTTCATATATTATTTATAACAATTTATATTTGGTATTTAGTTCTTTTCGAACTTCAGTTCACCTAAGGAGGCAATGGAGAATTATCCTCCTGATGTCATACTTGACGATTGGAAGAAAGCATACAAGCATTGACTAGATCTGAAGATGGAGGTTAGTAAATGATTAAAATTTATTTTATTAATTTGATATATCTTAAATTCAAAAAAAATATTATTGTATATTGATGGGTTCATATTTGTGGGCTATTCATGTATGTTAATGCTTTGACATTAAGTTAACATATACATTTATATAGCATACATTAGAATATAAATAGGGTAACATAAAATTGTCTATTTCATGCATTTCATGCATTACATGCATTGATAATATCATTTAGAATAGCATACATTAGAATAGTTGATCAATTAGGTATATTACATGCATTGTTTTGTTTTAATATAGAAATTAAGGGTTTGCACATAAATAAGCCATCATTTCTTTTTCATTTTCTTTTCTCTTCTTAATGATTGCAGGAGTTGCAGCCATTGAAGAGCAACAACGTGGGCGATCAAAGTGGATCTTGGTTGCACGTGTTGGTCGACGCTCCATCTCCTTCTCCACCTTCCTACAGCGTAAGAAGAGATCTTCGACGACTCAGATAAGGAGGCCACCATCTCACTCCACAACTGTGCAGGGCTTCAAGCTCATTATCTCACCACTGTGGGCCTCGACCACTGCAAGAGTTCTACTACCGTGGGCGTGAGGGGTAATAGGCAGCATTGCCATCTACAGATCCTCGCAACACCACCGTAACCGCTACCATTACCGCACCAGCAGCCATCGCTGCGCCTTCCATGTGCGGTCACAGCCATGCCACCACACATGCATGCTTCGCATCCATCCTCACCGTGCCATTCCCTCCAGTTAAGTTATCCGAGAAGGTTCCCGAACGTCTAAAGACCCAACAACACCACCTCCATCTTCACTTCCTCTTCGTTTCTTCTTTTTCCTCTATTTCTCCTCCACCTCAACGGAACCCATAGCCACCTCCAACAGCTCACCATCACCACCTCCAGCAGGCAGCCGTAGCGCCCACCTCCTCGCCGGCCAGCACCTCCGCCCACACCCCTCACCAGTGCTCGATGCGCCACGCACATTCCTCACGCACCATGTGCGGTGGTCGGGCAGCAGCTACAGTTGTAGCAACCCACTGTGCACGTGCACCTCCCGTGCACCACCTCCCCGATGTCCTTGCATGCGCACGCACCTCCCGCGCACTGCCTGCTACAGCTGCGCATGCGGGCTTCTCCGTGCACTCCTCCAGTAGCGCGCGATCGTCTTTGCAGCTGTGTGCAGCTGCTATTGCAGCCACCAACCACCACCGATCACACCTCCGTTCGACTAGCTCCGACCACGCCGCGACTCACCGCCACCACTGTTGCAGAGCTCTAGCTCCCCTCGACCTCCTGTGAGCTTCTCACGATTGGCCATCCCTTCCACGACGTGCACGAGCACATGGAAGAAATACTCTGTTTCGAGTTCAATTTTCTTTTACATTCACTGCCATTGCCACTTTCAATATTAATTTTATAAATATTTTATTGTGGCACATTTGTGGGCACGTCCCTACTCTTTTATGAAAAGGCTATTTCTGCATGAATTCACACTATCTCTTATTGTTACCCTAATTAAAAAGGGATTTTGGCTAGCTTTCTTTGGGAAACCATTAGTGAATAATAATTTTTTATTCTTGCAAGTTAGTAATAGGCATTGCCTCCCTGTGGATATGACATGCTTCATCTGTAAGTGGTTAATTTTAATTCAATATTTTGATTAGTCGATTTTTCACCACTTAGAAATACAAACGACAAATCGTTTTAATTATCATCCTATTAAGTGAAAATCGTCTCGCCAAATGACGCCATTACCTGGGAGACAACAAGCTTGTTAGATACTCACATTTATTTATTTATTCACATTTTATTTGGGGCATATTTGACTCTTATCTTCTTTTGGTGTGAGGTACACGTATTTGGAGATATCTTGCTACATCAGCCTCAGAGATTAGGTGATCATTGACGTCGCCAGTGGGTCGCACATTGGGAGCATCATAACCACCATGTGCACAATTGAGGTGGATCTTGAGCTACGATTCAGAGGAGAACATTTCGAGAGTTGCAACTGTCATCTCCTTCATTTTGAGTAGATAAGATTTAGGTTTTAGAACTTTATTTTGTTTTCTTTATTTTTGCACATTCATTCAGTGGAAGACCCTTGTTCTGGGGTAAATTTTGACGAGTTTGTTCCCTGACTTTCTTTTAGGCTCGTGTTGGGTAAGTTTTCGGAAGTCTGTTCCCATTTCTTTTGACTTAGGTTTTTATTTTCTTTTGTGATCATTTTCCTTGATTGTGCATAAGTAAAAAAAATAAAAACACGAGTTGTTAGAAGCTGCCTGTGCCTTGGGATGATCATTTAAGATTGTTTGAGCAACATTTAGACTTTTTTTGCATTGCGTGCATTTTTGCATTGTTGATTGCTGGAAGCAAGGTACGTATCCTCTTACTTTGCATCTATATCTTGATCACGCATTTGCATCTGGATTTAATTTCATGACCACCTAATTGTCTTGAAATGATCTAATAAGGTAGTCACATTAAAGCTTCCGAAAAGGACTAACTAAAGGAGGAATATTAAAACCCAAGGAGTTGATTTGAGATATTGTGCTGAGGTTCAAAATTCAAACTCAAACTTTTACGGTGTATGCACACCTGTTTGATCTTTGCATCAAGGCACGCATTTAGACACTCCTAGGTTTTTGAGCAGTTAGGAATGAACCCTCCTACCGTTGAATACCAAAATGCTTGAAACTTAAGATCAAAAGTTCTGTAACTCTAAAGAGGGGGATACTCTGTCACGGATTTTTGAGGATAGTTAAGAAGCACCACAAAAGCACAGCATCAAAGGACGACTTAGGCCTACTTGCATCCCTCTATCTTCCATCCTTGGATTACTTTATCATTTGAACTTTAGAGCAGAGCACCTAAGTTCCAACTAGGTCTTCATTAAGGCATTTCGTAGGTTGATAATAGACATGTAATTGATTGGGCAATTTATATTGTCACATACAACTAGATTAAAATTTCAAAGGCCTTAATTGATTAAAGACCTAAAAAAGTCCTTTTGAATTGTGTTTGTATTAGTGTATGCTTGGTAAGCGATCTCTGAGGAGACAACTTGTGTTTAATCTAGAACTTGAAGGAATCCTTAGGAAAGTCAACCAAGAGAGAAGAGAGATAGCCGAAGAAGGAGAAAATAGAATTGTGGAAAACCAACGATCTTTGAGAGACTATTTTTTCCCTACCAACCAACGTGGCCATAGACTGAGAAGACCTAGGGGGAACAATCCTTATGAAATCAAGAATAGTACCATATCTCTCTTGCCCTTATTCTATGTTACTTCTAGGGAGGACTCCTACAGGCATTTGGAGAAATTCACCACGGTTTGTTCTGCGGTGAGACTGCAGGGTGTTACTGATGACGCCCAAATGTGAACCATCTTGTCCTCCCTCAAGGATAAGGCGATGCATTAGTATTACACTTTAGATGATAGAGTGGATACTTAGGATGCCTTGAAGGGAGAGTTTTTGAAAAAATACTTCCCTATGAGCAACACCAATCATTATAGGAGAGAAATCATAGGTTTTGCTCAACAAGATGGAGAGTAATTTCATGATGCATGGGAGCGCTTTAAAGATTTATTAGCTTATGTCCCCATCATCAGGTGCCAAGATGGAAACTTGTAGAAAGGTTGTACACTAGGTTAAATACAAGCACATGCAAACAGTGGATAGTGCCTGTGTAGGAACCTTTCTCACAAAAGCTAAAGAAGAGACTTGGGAGCTTTTTGAGATGTTGAGTGAATTCTGTCCACCTAAATTCTACCTATTTGGATAGGAAACCCACTCTTATGCAACAAAATATTGAGGCAAATGAGGTTAAGGATGCCCAGAATTTAGCTTTCCAAATCAGTTGTTGAACCAAAAATGGAAAGGCTTATGTCGGACCCTAACCAACTCACGCCAAATGCTTAAGTTTCCTAAGCTTCAGAATGCTCCATTTGTCAAGGCAATACGCACGCCACTACAGGAGGATTTGAATGTTGCCTAAGGGTTCCGTCCCTAACCCCGTAATGATCCTTTCTCCAACACTTATAATGAGGGTTGGAGGAACTACCCAAACTTTTCATGGAGATAAGGGAATGTCTCAAATTCAGGAAATTATAAACCACAACCCTTTCAAAACCAACAAATTCAGGAGATAAGGGAATGTTCTTTTTGAGAGGGTGTCTGGTAAGCTGCAGGGCTGGAGTAGTAGATTCCTTTCCAAAGGTGGAAGGTTAATCCTACTTAATTCAGTCATAACAGCCATACCAGTTTTCTATTTTAGCATTTTTAAGCCCCCTAAGTGTATTTGGAAGAGATTCTTCTGGAAAGGTGTAGGTCATGAGGGTGGATTCATGCAGCCCATCAGATGGAATTGTATCTGCAGACCTAAGGAGATTGGGGGGCTGGGAATTAAAGCTCTTAAGGAGTTCAATGAGGCCTTGTTGCTGAAATGGGCCATCAGGATTCCAGATGGCAAGGAGGGGTTGATGGAGGACCTGATCAGGGACTGCTTTGGTGAATCTAATAGCAGTTTGCAAAGGCTTCAGCCGAAGAAGCCTTCTCCCTTTTGGCGCTCAGTGATTGCTGCAGTCACCAGCTATTGGCATCTGTTGCAACTAAAGCTTGGAGATGGCAGAGGCTTCAGCTTATGGAATGAGCGATGGTCTGACTTGGGCTTGCTGAAAGAGGCCTATCCGAGGGTGTATGATGCTGCTGCAGATAAGGCAGCCACAGTTTGCAGTCTGTGGTCTTAGGAAGAAGGATGCTGGCGGCTGGAAGGACTGCAGCAGTGTAGGTCGGGCACTCGTTTGTGGGAGGAGAGGCAGAAAATGATGGCGAGTCTACAACAGCTGTAGCTTGTGAATAATGGGACAGATACTTACTGCTGGCAGGGCAATTTTGCAGTGAAGCAAGAGTATGAGAAAGTTATTAGAGCAAATAGTGAGGTGGAATGGGACCCTATTGACAGAAAGATTTGGCTTCTAAAAGTTCCTCTAAAGGTTCGGATCTTCTTGTGGCTATGCAGACATGATGGGTTGATCACTGGTGATCTGAGACACAGAAGGATGGGGACTGTGCTAAATGCTTGCCCTCTTTGTGGGTTTCATTCTGATAGTGCATCACACATTTTCTCTTCCTGTTTGATCATGGATAAGATATGGAGGTTGGTTTGTTTAGAACCCCTCCCCTCCTGGGATGCAGTATGGCAGAGGTTCATCACTCCTGGTCGGCCCGTGGGAGCTATGGCAGCTGTGTTGTGGTGTGTATGGAGGGCGCGTAATGATAAGCTTTTTCAGGAGAGATCGGTGAGATGTGAGAATATTATAAAGGAGTGTTGGTCTCTCATACATAGTTAAGCTTCTTACCTGTAATTGCTTTTTTGTTATGGAATATACTACCCTCTGGATTGCTATCGGATCTTGATAGCAATCGTCAATGTTTCAAAAAAAAAAAAACCAACAAATGAACCAACCTCAGACCTTTGCCCAACCAAAGACTTTTGAGATGGATGAATTGAAGGCAATGTTGAAACTATGCAAGAAAGTCAAAGTGCCATCATTCAATCTCATGACAAGGCTATACAGGAAATCAAATCATAGATAGGACACCTTGTCAAGGCTGTTAGATGGAGAAAGACTGGGAAGCTTCCCAGTGCTGCTGAGGAGAATCCTAAGGGAAAATGGATTGTTTTTAGGGAGCATGCTCAGGAGGTGACTATTTTGAGGAGTGGGAAAGAAATTTCCAAACCTGATCCTCCTATAGTCTCACCTTCTGAAAACCCATCCACTTCGACTTTTGCCTCCATTGGAGAAGAGCTGCCCAACTCTCCACTTGAAATCACCTCACCGGAAGAGGTTGTCCCCGTTCCACACCTTACCTGACATGATAACCCTTCCACCCAGAGATCGAGAGTGCCCTTTCTTGAGCACTTATCTGACTCTAGGCAGACTTCTGCTGGCTCATTTGGAGCCAAAGATAGACTGGACAAAATCATGGAGACTTTCAAGCAAGTGCAGATTAACCTGCCTTTGTTTGAGGCTATCAGGCAGATTCCGTCCTATGCCCACTTTCTAAAGGACGTGTACGAAAAAACGGCAATCAAGGAAACAGGTCCAATCAAAAGTTGTCTTACCTAATTCTGTTAACTCAATTATACAACACGGGACACCCTTGAAGCTTAAGGAGCCAGGAGCCCCATACATCTCTGTGGCTGTTGGTGACCTACATATAGACGAGGCTCTGCTTGATCTGGGTGTGGGGGTAGGCATCCTTCCGAGCTACGTATATGAATAACTTAGAGGCAATCTAAAACCTTCCCTCGTAATCCTCTGTTATTCGCTCTGAAATGGGTTTTAAATTGTCGCGTTGTAATATAGATCGAATTAGTGCGAAAAACAAATAAAATTTATACTCGAATGAAAGTCTGAGGTCGTTTGCTGAGAGCAACTGGCAATTCAATACTCAAGATCACAATTTGAGTCAAAGATATAAGAAAATGCAATCAAGACTTAATAAAAATGAAGCTTAGTGATGAAGTGCAAAAAGAATGGGTTAAAATGATGATTTGAATCACCAAATTAGCCCCACAATTTAACCATAATTATTTCAAATGTTTGCACAGTATTAACCACAATTAGTTCACTCAAGATGAGTAAACAATAGATCCTGAGAGGCTTAGATATGTGAAATCAGACGATGGATGCGTGGATCAGACGTCTTAAACAGCCAGTTGCTATAGTGACTCCAAGAGACTCAAGGGTCTCTTCTGTAGCTTTCCTTGCCTTGGTGCTTTTCCTCTTCTCGCGATTAAGTGTCGCATGACTACCTACAAGAGAAAAACCCCCCTCTTCCTTCTCTCTTTTCTTCTTCCTTTTCCCCTCTCAGATATATGCTAATCAGATCCAGCTATACAGGTAAGCGGTTCGAAGCTTAGACCTGCGTGGCGTGGCCGCAAGCGAGAGTGTGCAATGGGCATGCGTATTTGGACCTCACCCTCTGTGTGTGCTGAGGCGATAAGCTAGATGCACAAAAGCAATTTAAATCGTGCGGGGGAGTCTGCTCTATCAAATATGGGACTATCTCGTCCCTTGTTCTTCGTGAAGCAGGTAGCAGTGAACTTCATTCATTGAATAGGAGCAACTGCTGTGTTCGAGGTCTCCAATTGAGGACCTGGCGACCTCCCTGGAGTTATTCCGCGTCACCTGGAGCAGATGCTTGGGAGCAAAGGCGCAAGAACACCACCTGGAACTCCTTGAAGAAGCTCTGCTAATGGCGGCTTCACCTGTGGCATAAAAACAAGAACAAGGCCTAATGGCCACGTCAAAACAGCTCTGGAGTGGTCGCCGGAGCACGGCAAGTGCAACGGTGGCGTCGGTTTGGCATGTGAGTGTATGAGGAAGTTTGTGAAGTCAAAACGAAGGTGCGGTGAGGGTGGTGTTCGAGGGACTCGAGTGGCGAATCAGTGAAATAGACAGAGAACTTTTGCCCTTCGTGTGATGGTGGAGCTCATGGTGGTGAGAGCGGCAAGAGTCGAGCGGTGAAGCAGCATGTAGGCGTCACCGGAACAGATGAAGATGAAGGCATCGAGGGAGAGTCGGTGGTCGGAGGTGAGATGTGAGTGTAGGAAAAAGATGTAGGGAGATAGAGAGAGAGATAGAGATACTTAGCGATGAGGTAGAGAGGTGGAGACAACCGATTGTGGTAGACCGACGCTGGAGGAGGAGAGATCAACGAAGTGACGACGGTGAGGTAGGCAGAGGCACGTCCTCCCTTTGGTTGGGGAGGATCGCGACGAAGAGGAGAGTCGAAAGGACTGACCAATTTGGTCGTTAGACGGCTGGAGGAAGGGGATCAAAGAAGTCACCAAAGCAGTGGTCGTTGGTGGCCGGAGAAAGAGATTCAAGGGCTTTTGGCTTGCCAAGACTTGCTGAGAAGCACAGTTAGGCATTGGTCGTACTTATATAGGCCATAGGAGGCCTTTTCAAGCTTGGAAAGAAGTTTCCAGGCTTGTAAGGTCCCCGTGAAATAGGATACCTGAACCTTCAAATGATTTGCATGACCTTTTGGGAGAGAATTGGAGCCCAAAATTGGCCCCATGTGGAAGGGAATTTCACAAAGAATCTCCGGTTCAATTTTGAGAAGGTTTGATTGAGAATCGAGTAAGAAATCTTCGCTCGAATCTCACCAGAGCTCGACGTGTTCACACTAACGGCGGTAGGATCGGTTTGCAAAGAAGATGACAGAAGTTAGGGACCTAAATGATAATTTGTATGAAAGTTAGGGGCATGGTTGTGAAAGAAAGAATCAGATAGGACCAAAATGTGAACTTGGTCAAGATGATCTCTGATTGGGCCTAAATTTTGGTATAAATCTAATTTAGGCTTAAGGAATCCAACGGTGTAGATTTTGGTTTTGACCAAGTTTGATTGGGTAATTTGCACAGTTACCCAAATTAGGGTAACTTTCTGTCTGAGACTCTGTTTTAGGTCAAATTAAGTTCTGCTGGTCAAATCAAGCATATCAAACCCTAGAGAATATTTTTATATGAATTTTATAGGGTTTAGGTGGATTTTATCTTGACTAGAACCTCATTGAATTAAGTGGGTTTGTTTTTAGGGTTTCAAATGTCATTTAATTCCTAAAATGCGTGAAAATCCGTTTTGTTTTGCATGAACCCTCTTGTTGGACTCTAAAGCACCCTTTATTTGACCACTAAAAAAACCTACAGTTATTCTATTTTTGTGATAGAACGGTAAATTTGCAGAAATAACCATGTTTTCTGATGACGTGGGTTTGACCGGGTTGAGTTATGTCGTTGTAGTAAAGCCGGTTGTCACCAACGTTTCATATAAAAATTTTTATTACTCGGAAAACTGAAAGAGTTCCCGAGGTCGAACTCAGGGAGCAAGTTGTATTCTAGAGATATACAAGTTCTATTACAAAAATAAAGAGAGAGAGAGAGAGATGAAAATTTGGCTTCTTCTTCTTTTCTTCTTTCTTCCTCTTTGTCTTTGGTTCTTCCTATTCTTCTTCTTCTTCTGCTTTCTTCAGATCTTCCCTCGTGCTCTTCTTCTTCTGTCTTCTGTTCTTCCTTGTTTTCTTTCTTTCTTTTTCTTCAGATCTTCTTCTTTTCTTGCTTCTTGCTTCTCTTCATTTCTTCTTCTGCAATCGTGGTGCTTCTGCCTTCGGCTACTAAGTCTCCCTTCCTTCTTCTTCAGCCTGCCTTCTGTGTTGCTCTGGCTGCTGACTGTCCGTCGTCTGGCCCGGTGCTTCGACGACTTAACTGAGCAGTTGCTACAGTGCAGCTGCTTCTTCTTCTTCAGCGGGTCTGCTTCGTCTTCTTCTTTGGCCTGCACACTTCAGAGTTTTTTCGTCAAGAGGCAAAAACCTACTCTACCCCCCTCCCCCGCGTATCTCTCTCTCTGAAATCACTCTTCGGAAGCTCTCCCAGAGCGCTATCGGGTAATCGGGTTCGGGTCAGGCCCGGGTCCAGGCCCACCGGCGTGCGTGGTGGGCGAGGAGTGCAGGTCAGTCTAATCGGGTCGGGCCAGGTCCGCGGAGCGTGGTCACGGACGAGGCCGAGTCGGGTCGGGTCGGGTGAGAGGGACCTCACCCCGTGGTAACTGAGGCAAACAGATGGTGGCACTTTTGCAATTTATGTGGGTGTGCGGCTTCAGAAACTCCCGAGGTGGGACTATCCGCGCACCCGTTTTCTCTCACGCCTGCAGCAGGGCTGGTGCTTCCAATTGCAACAGCTGTTGAGGCGCGCAACTCCAATTGAGGGCCAGGGTGTGTGCGCAAGATTCTTTCGCGCTGGCCGTGGCTTTTCAACCTGGGATATCTCGGCTTGGAGCAACCTCGAGCAAGCTTCGAGCTTCCTCGCCAATGGCGGTCAAGGCCTGGAACCTGAAATCAATAGCACGGCCTCTCGGCCAAATCAGACAGGCGGGGGACCTTCGCCGTGGCACGGCGAAGGTGGTCAGGGGGTCTGCAGGGGGCGAGATGGAGCTATCAGGTCGTCCTAGGTCAAACTGTGAGCGAGGGAGTGGGTGTGTTCGGTGGGTCTGCAGAGGGTGTTTGGTGGGAAGTGGAGGGGCGGAAGAGGATCAGGGTGAGGAGGCGGAGATTCTGCGGTGGTCGGCGAGCCGTGTGGGTCGCTGAGGTGATGGGAGCGGCTCGCCGGAGGGTGGTCGGAGGCGGAGAGGGTGAGGGTGAACAGGGTCGGTAGAGGGCTTAATTGACTAAATCGAAAGCGGGGAAAGAAAGAGGAGGAGAAGGGGAGTAGTTCTAACTTAACTGCAGGGACGAAGGGGGAGGAATAGGGCGACAGTCGTATCGACTGTCGCCGGAGAAGACGGTGCCCAGTGGGGGAAGGACGGCGGTGACGACGGGGCAGAGGCAGCGCGCGCCGGTATTGCGCGACGCGGAAAGAGCAGGGGAAGAAATCTCTGCTGCTGGTATTGCGGCAGAGCGAAGAGGAGGAGGAGGAAGAACCGCCGGAGCTGGTGGGCGTCTGCCGGAGTGAGAAGAGAGGAAAATTGGGGGTTTTCTCCGTCAGATCCAGGCTGCCGTCGTCGGTGGAGCGGCGGGGGGTATTTATAGGGATGAAGCAGGGAGGAAGGCGGAGGGAGACGGCGTGTCTCCCTCGCCGGAGCATGGTCGGTATACGAACCCATACCGTCCGTGCGTTCGCACGGCCGGTATGGGGGGCTGCAATGATCATGGGGGTGCTCCTGCGACGGCTGACGACGCAGGGCACCCCCGGTACACATGCCAGGTCCTCCACCTTACCCTGCGCGGCGCCATGCTCCGCGCAAGGTCGCCGGAGCATGGTGCTGGCAGGGTTTTGCAGGAGGGACCTGTTTGCAAAGAACGAAGGAGAGTTAGGGGCCAAAATGCGAGGGTTCAAAAGTTGAGGGCCAAAGAGTAAATATATGAGGACCAAAGTGTAAAGTCGGTCAAGGAGGTTTCTTCTTAGGCTCAAGTTTTTATACATGACTAATTAGAACCTAAGGAATCTGATGGTAAATTTCATTTTCATATTAAACCTTGTTTGACCGGTCAATTTGCGTAAAGACCCAAATTAAGTTATTAATTGGGCATGGTTCTCAATGTAGGTCAAAATGGGTTCTAAAGGCCAAATTGAAGGTTCTAAACCCTAGAGATTATTTGTCTATGAATTTTAGAGGGTTTATTCTATTTTTACTTTGCCTCGAACCTTGTGAATTGAAGTGGGTTGTTTTAGGGTTACAGGTTATCATTTGGTTCCTTGGAAGTGCTGTAGCCCTTGCTAGATCATCTCATCCCACTTTTATTCTTATTAAGCTGTTTTGACCTGTGTTTGGGCCCTGAATTACCCTGTATGCAGATTATACTGGTAAAATTGCACTTTTACCCTTATGACTGGTTTTCTTCTCAAACTCAGAATTCTCTGAGTTAAGCCTTTCCTTGAGATATGTAGGAGCTTTTATCCTTTGTATTGGGTCAAAATGAGCTAGTTATGGCTCATGATGAGGTTCTCATCATACCCCCATGCCTAGCTTTTGCTAGTCCCTTAGCAAAAAAAACTTAAGGTTTCAACCCTTGTTCTAGACCATGAAGTTTTCAATGGTTTTAGATAAGTGCCTTTTTATTTGAGCATAAATTAGGTTAGAATGCTGACCATAGGCCTAAAAGATACTCTAGTACCAATCAAGATCCAAATCTGTCTAGCCTTAGCCTCAGTCTTTTAGCAAAGGTTTTTAAGGCCCGCAAGAACTAACCTAAGGTTTATTGGACTTCGTGGTTAAAGCACCCGTGCTTGAAATGATTTTAGCCCTGGCCCAGTTCGCAGTGCGTTTTGTAAGAGAGAGATAGAAAGTTTTTTCTGTTTGGAGAGTTTTCTCTCTCTTTTTCTTTTTAGTTCTAGCCTAGGATTAGCTTTTCAACACGGTCTGTATCAGATTCCTTGCTCCCATCATCAATCCTCAAGGGTTCCTGGCGATCGATGCTTCGAGATAGCACCGCCCATGGCAACCCCCGGAACCCTGGCTATTGAGATTTCGAGATAATCCCATCCATGGTATTCCGTGGCCGAATCCAGACCCTGGCAATTGACACTTCGAGATAATGCCATCCATGGAATCTGAACCAGCAGAGTGCTTACATGCCCCCCGTAGGATATGTAAATATCCTAAGAGACAAGCACCGAGGAGATGATATTTTGTTACGCATCTTCGAGGGGATTTTCCGCCTCTCTGCGCTGGGAACTCGTCCAAATCAACTTGTGTTGATCGGCCATTCCTATTCTAGGTGTTCTTTTCAGATTTTTGCGATGCTTCTGCGTGATTCTGATTTTTACGCTTACTGAACCAGGCTGTGTGTGAGATTAGGGTGCTTAGGTTACTGAGTCCCGTAAACCAAAAATTAGTTAACGAGGCCGAATACTCCCTAAGCCTTAGACCTAATACTTCAGCTTTTCATTTTCCTCAACCTCTTGAGGAGTGTCCAGATCTTAATGAGTACTAAGAGTCTATTCAAGAATGCCTAAGGTTTGCATTCTTACTAATCTTATTGTGCACTTTTCAGTTATTTTCTTGAATGAGGTCTAGAACTTAGGTTAATTCCTTAGTTCCTTACTAATGACTATCAACTTTTCTTATAATTTTGTGCTCCTTTTTCATTTTGTTTCTTCTCTCCTTCACAAAATTCTCCTCTTTTCCTCTTATTCTTTTTCGAAAATTTTTTTAATTTTTATGGTATTTTTGGCATATGTGAATTTTTTGTTTGAAACCTTTTCTTACGAGTTTTTGCACTTTCATACCCCCCCATGCCTAAGATTTGCAATGTCCTCATTGTAACCTAGGGGTTTTTATTCAACTAAGTTCATACATTAGGACAGCTGTTTTGATGAGTGAATGGGTCGGGGTGACTGTTGCGGACGATTTCTAATCTCAGATGCAAGCACCTGAGGTGGAGTCGGCTGTCCTAAAGTGTGAACTTCAAGTGCAAAAAGCTGTCAGAACAAGTTTCAGGTTTTCAAAGAGAATGACGGGCTGCCTCCCGTTGAGCGCTAAATTTGATGCCTTCAGCCAAGCGGGAAATGCGATGGAGAGGGGATGGTCAACTCAGTAGAGTTTTGTAAGACAAGCACCTTGATTAAGAGCCTGGTTGGTCCAACCAGGTGCTTGTTCAGATCAACAGGCTGATGATGCAGCCCAAACCCAATCAATCTGGTGGGTTGATAGATGTGGATAAAAAGGTGTGGAGCCCACCAGAAATTATGAAGCTCAGATGGATGTGGAAGTGTAAACGCAGGGTTTGGCTGTGCCGAATCAGCCTGGTCAGAGTAGGGACCCGTAGGATAATCAGTGGTTGATGCAGGAACCCTACAGGGGTGATCAGAGAATGATAGAGAATGGTATGTAGTCTGATCAATGTTCGAAACCCGATGTGGAAATGCAATCGGCTCGGTGAGAGGTGAATCAGCATAGAAATTGAGTCCGGTTGCGGGTCGGGGTTTGGGAGAGGTTTTGATCCGTTCTGTGTGTGCGGATGAGGTGGCCATTGTGTACGAGGGCTCTTCTAGAAACAGATGATAGGTGATTTTCTGTAGAGAGTCCTCTGGGTAACTATCAAATGCCGGAAGAGTGTTTGTAGGATGAAAGAAATCGGATTCGAGAAAAAATTTGGATTCTTGGTTGCAATCACTCTTGGCATTTTCTGTTTTTGGTTCCTGAGGATCGAAAAGGAATGATTCTGTGTTATCGGTGATCTCGGGAATCAGGACCTCAGAGTCAGAGTCAGAATCATGTGAACTGAGGTCGTAGATAGGCCTGGCGTGTTCAGGAAGGGGAATCTCTCCGCAATTATTGTCAGATCTGAAATTGTCGGAGAGTTGGCGAAAATGATCATGAATTCCACCACAGCAGAAATCATCAGATGTGGAATCAGCAGCCTGACTGGGTTCTAGCCTATATGTCAATTCTGGGCTCAAAAAGATGTTCTGTTCAAGCTCTAAGCTGGTAGGATAGACCCCATTAAAACCTTGCTCATCCAAATCCTCAGTTTCTGTATCATAAATTGGCATGTTTTCTGAAAAATCAATCAGATTTCCTGAGGATGTTGGAAAAGGACATTCATCAAATAAAGGCCCGGAATCATATTCTGTAAAAATTTGATCTTCCTCATAAAGGGCCTCATAATCTTCCCAATAAGTTTCAGATCTAGGTTCTAGGCTTAGGATGTGGGTAGAATTATTAGAACCTAAGTCCGAATAACCTTCGAGGGTCACCTTATCAAAACAAGGGGTGGAATTTATATCCTCCAGAGGTTCAATTCTAATCTTGTTATTGCAGGAGTCTTGGAGTTCTAAGCTTGGTGATTCATGGCCTAGGGTTGGCTCAGCATTGTTTTCTCCTGCAACTTCCCAACCTATTTTAATGCTATCTTCTACCTGGGTTGGGATTTTACAACCACCTTGTGCCTCAATCCCGGGATCTGGGAAACTGAATGGTTCCTTGATACTGTTCCAAGATGGTTCATCCTCTGTTTCTGGTATATACGGGTATTTCTGGTTGATAATTTGTTCTACTGATTTCATCATTTCTACCCGTTTTATAAGGGCATCTTGGTGTTGTTCCCAAAGTACAGGATTTGTCAAGCATTGAAGGTATTCAGATTGGTGTAATTTTTCCATCTCAATGTATCCTGTCATGAGCATATCTCGGGTTGATCCTTTTGAAATTCCAGTTAATAGAATTTGGGCACAGTTTATGATGAAGGATGTGGTTGTTGGGACATCAACCTGAATATCTCCTATTGGTGTTGAGGTTTTTTCTTCTTTTTCATAGAATCTTATGGCATCCTCGATCATTCTATCTTTCATAGATCTCCGATATTCAGGTTTCTTGAATGGTAGTCTTGCTAGGTAATTAGGCTGCATAATTGGATCAGGTGGTGGAATCAAAGTTTGAATCAAGATGGAAGAAGGGGATTTTGTTCAGAATCAGAGGAAAGAGGGGCTATGTGAATGATTTCTGCAAAAACAAAGGAGCCGAGGCTTAGCCTCGGGGAGAGTGAATTTCTATAGGAGGTTTCAAGGACCTCCTGAAAAATACTGAAGGGCTGGATGAGATAAGCAGGTGCTGGACCCAATCAAGACACCCAAAAATTGTTGGGTGACTATAGAGGTTCGGGGCAGATGGACCCCTTGATCAGAAAGATCGTCCACCTGAGAATTACCTGGGCAGCCAGAGAGGGAGAGTCCCGCGAAGACCCCTACACGGTAGAGCGTCCCCACGGGTTACAGGGTTTCCCCCACCCGACCTCTCTTGTCACTGCGGTTCCAGGTAGACCAGAATGGGGATCTTGACCTCTTAAGTCTACCAATTTTAAGATCAGGGTACTTAAGGTTTTCACTTGAACTTTAGTCTTTTAAGTGCAAAGAGTGACCTAATTTAAGGTTGGTTGACCCAAGGGGTCAACTTTACCTCTTGTTTTCTTTGAGAGCTTTTAGGTCCTGTCTTTTAGGGTTCAAGTGTTTAGAGAGCCAATTGTTTTAGATTTTCTTTGAATAGGTATTTTCAGACAAGGGCTTGGGCACACTTCATTTGGTTTTCTCAATTCTTGAGTTAAGTAGTGTGTCTCTAAATCCCTAGTGTTGGATCCTAGGTTGGCTCTACTTGGTCCAGTTAATTCTTTGTTGGGTAATTAGGGCTCAAGCAAGAATGTGTTAGCCCTTAAATACCCTTAATAGTGTGCAGAAATAATGAGTTGAAAACATGCAACTTTTATGGTTACTAAATATGGAAGACAGGTTAGCCCTATATTGCTTGTTCTTTTCTTTTCTTCCTCTTTAGAGTGTAGGGGTTAATAGTGAGAGAAAAGATTTTACCTGTCTTCGGTGTGGTTGCTTGTCTTCTTGAGTTCCTATAGCTGCACAAAAGAGAGGAGATTATCAGAACTTAAAAGAAACAGGAATGTTTACCTCTAGAATAGCCGTTGCTCCCCGGCAGCGGCGCCAAAATGATAACGTGGGTTTGACCGGGTTGAGTTATGTCGTTGTAGTAAAGCCGGTTGTCACCAACGTTTCATATAAAAATTTTTATTACTCGGAAAACTGAAAGAGTTCCCGAGGTCGAACTCAGGGAGCAAGTTGTATTCTAGAGATATACAAGTTCTATTACAAAAATAAAGAGAGAGAGAGAGAGATGAAAATTTGGCTTCTTCTTCTTTTCTTCTTTCTTCCTCTTTGTCTTTGGTTCTTCCTGTTCTTCTTCTTCTTCTGCTTTCTTCAGATCTTCCCTCGTGCTCTTCTTCTTCTGTCTTCTGTTCTTCCTTGTTTTCTTTCTTTCTTTTTCTTCAGATCTTCTTCTTCTTTTCTTGCTTCTTGCTTCTCTTCATTTCTTCTTCTGCAATCGTGGTGCTTCTGCCTTCGGCTACTAAGTCTCCCTTCCTTCTTCTTCAGCCTGCCTTCTGTGTTGCTCTGGCTGCTGACTGTCCGTCGTCTGGCCCGGTGCTTCGACGACTTAACTGAGCAGTTGCTACAGTGCAGCTGCTTCTTCTTCTTCAGCGGGTCTGCTTCGTCTTCTTCTTTGGCCTGCACACTTCAGAGTTTTTTCGTCAAGAGGCAAAAACCTACTCTACCCCCCTCCCCCGCGTATCTCTCTCTCTGAAATCACTCTTCGGAAGCTCTCCCAGAGCGCTATCGGGTAATCGGGTTCGGGTCAGGCCCGGGTCCAGGCCCACCGGCGTGCGTGGTGGGCGAGGAGTGCAGGTCAGTCTAATCGGGTCGGGCCAGGTCCGCGGAGCGTGGTCACGGACGAGGCCGAGTCGGGTCGGGTCGGGTGAGAGGGACCTCACCCCGTGGTAACTGAGGCAAACAGATGGTGGCACTTTTGCAATTTATGTGGGTGTGCGGCTTCAGAAACTCCCGAGGTGGGACTATCCGCGCACCCGTTTTCTCTCACGCCTGCAGCAGGGCTGGTGCTTCCAATTGCAACAGCTGTTGAGGCGCGCAACTCCAATTGAGGGCCAGGGTGTGTGCGCAAGATTCTTTCGCGCTGGCCGTGGCTTTTCAACCTGGGATATCTCGGCTTGGAGCAACCTCGAGCAAGCTTCGAGCTTCCTCGCCAATGGCGGTCAAGGCCTGGAACCTGAAATCAATAGCACGGCCTCTCGGCCAAATCAGACAGGCGGGGGACCTTCGCCGTGGCACGGCGAAGGTGGTCAGGGGGTCTGCAGGGGGCGAGATGGAGCTATCAGGTCGTCCTAGGTCAAACTGTGAGCGAGGGAGTGGGTGTGTTCGGTGGGTCTGCAGAGGGTGTTTGGTGGGAAGTGGAGGGGCGGAAGAGGATCAGGGTGAGGAGGCGGAGATTCTGCGGTGGTCGGCGAGCCGTGTGGGTCGCTGAGGTGATGGGAGCGGCTCGCCGGAGGGTGGTCGGAGGCGGAGAGGGTGAGGGTGAACAGGGTCGGTAGAGGGCTTAATTGACTAAATCGAAAGCGGGGAAAGAAAGAGGAGGAGAAGGGGAGTAGTTCTAACTTAACTGCAGGGACGAAGGGGGAGGAATAGGGCGACAGTCGTATCGACTGTCGCCGGAGAAGACGGTGCCCAGTGGGGGAAGGACGGCGGTGACGACGGGGCAGAGGCAGCGCGCGCCGGTATTGCGCGACGCGGAAAGAGCAGGGGAAGAAATCTCTGCTGCTGGTATTGCGGCAGAGCGAAGAGGAGGAGGAGGAAGAACCGCCGGAGCTGGTGGGCGTCTGCCGGAGTGAGAAGAGAGGAAAATTGGGGGTTTTCTCCGTCAGATCCAGGCTGCCGTCGTCGGTGGAGCGGCGGGGGGTATTTATAGGGATGAAGCAGGGAGGAAGGCGGAGGGAGACGACGTGTCTCCCTCGCCGGAGCATGGTCGGTATACGAACCCATACCGTCCGTGCGTTCGCACGGCCGGTATGGGGGGCTGCAATGATCATGGGGGTGCTCCTGCGACGGCTGACGACGCAGGGCACCCCCGGTACACATGCCAGGTCCTCCACCTTACCCTGCGCGGCGCCATGCTCCGCGCAAGGTCGCCGGAGCATGGTGCTGGCAGGGTTTTGCAGGAGGGACCTGTTTGCAAAGAACGAAGGAGAGTTAGGGGCCAAAATGCGAGGGTTCAAAAGTTGAGGGCCAAAGAGTAAATATATGAGGACCAAAGTGTAAAGTCGGTCAAGGAGGTTTCTTCTTAGGCTCAAGTTTTTATACATGACTAATTAGAACCTAAGGAATCTGATGGTAAATTTCATTTTCATATTAAACCTTGTTTGACCGGTCAATTTGCGTAAAGACCCAAATTAAGTTATTAATTGGGCATGGTTCTCAATGTAGGTCAAAATGGGTTCTAAAGGCCAAATTGAAGGTTCTAAACCCTAGAGATTATTTGTCTATGAATTTTAGAGGGTTTATTCTATTTTTACTTTGCCTCGAACCTTGTGAATTGAAGTGGGTTGTTTTAGGGTTACAGGTTATCATTTGGTTCCTTGGAAGTGCTGTAGCCCTTGCTAGATCATCTCATCCCACTTTTATTCTTATTAAGCTGTTTTGACCTGTGTTTGGGCCCTGAATTACCCTGTATGCAGATTATACTGGTAAAATTGCACTTTTACCCCTTATGACTGGTTTTCTTCTCAAACTCAGAATTCTCTGAGTTAAGCCTTTCCTTGAGATATGTAGGAGCTTTTATCCTTTGTATTGGGTCAAAATGAGCTAGTTATGGCTCATGATGAGGTTCTCATCATTTTCTTATTTTCTTCTGAAATCAGTATTTTGTGCGCTTAAGATCTTTTGATGGATACGTAGAAGCTTTTATTCATTTAATCCAATCAAATAGAGCTAATTATGGATCATGATGGTGTTCCCATTGCAGACCGATCCTTGAAGACACTACGGGGCTTGTTGGAGGATTTTCTTATGAGAGTGGAGGATTTCTTCTTCCTCATTGACATCCTGGTATTGGACACTGACCCTACCAACAAACCAACCAAGTCTTCCATAATCTTGTGAGAGTGCCTTTTTCTTGAGACTTATAATGCTCAATTAATTCACACTTGGGCATTAAAAATGGACTTTGGGAACAGGAAAATTCAGGTTAATGTGATTGATGCTTATAAACAAGCTGGATTTGAGGATTGCTCCCAAGTTGAGGTGGTAGATGACCTGATTGAAGAGATAACTCCTGCAATTTTATGTGATGACCTTTTTCAGTATGTCATGCTAAATGAGCATTCCCATCTCTTGGAGGAATGTGAAAGGGATGTACTAGAACTTGAGGAGTTGCATAGAGTTTCTACTGAGTCTCTCTCACCATAATACCTACCTAAGGTAGATCTACTACCTGAGATGGGGACATCTATTATGAAACCCTCAACCATACAGGTCCCCAATCGTGAACTGAAACCCTCCTAGACACTCTCAAGTATGTATTCCTTGGGCCAAATGATACGTTCCCTGTAATCATCTCATCTGCATTATGTGAGGTACAAGAAGAAGCCTTGCTAGATTGCTTATCAGGGCAAAAGGAAGTCATAGCTTGGGCAATCGTTGATATTAAGGGTATAACCTCTACACTCTGCATGCATCACATTTATACTGAAGATTCCATCAAACCAATTCAAGACATGTAGAAACGTCTTAACCCTAACATGAAGGAGGTGATTAAAAAAGAGATTCTGAAGTGGTTGGACGTTAGGATTATATATCCCATTGCAGATAAGAAATGAGTTGTCCAATCCATGTGGTGCCTAAGATGGCAGGCTTTACGATAGAAACCAACGACCACGGAGAACAAGTGGTGACTAGACCCTCAATTGGCTAGAGGGTCTACATAGACTACCGCAAACTGAACAATGCTACCCAGAAGGATCACTTTCTCTTGCCCTTTATTGATTAGATCCTCGAGAAATTGGCAAGGAACAAGTATTTCTGCTTTTTAGATAGATATTCTAGATATAACCAAGTTGCAGTCTTCCCTGACGACTAGGATAAGACAACTTTTACTAGTTCTTACAACACTTTTGCATTCAGGCGTATGCTGTTTGGATTATGTAATGTACTAGCAACCTTCCAGCGATGTATGATATCCATTTTCTCGGGCATAATTAACGAGTGTGTCGAGGTTTTTGTGGATGACTTCTCCATTTACGGCTCATCTTTCAACCAATGTCTCCTGTACTTAGAGAATGTGCTAAAGAGATGTAAGGAGACTAGTTTAGTCCTTAGCTGAAAGAAGAGTCATTTCATGGTACAGAAAGGCATTGTATTTGGGCATGTTGTGTTTGAGGGGGATTTAGATGTAGATAAGGCCAATGTTGATTCTATTTCCAAACTTCCATTGTCCACAAATGTCAAATAGATTAGATCTTTTCTTGGTCATGCTGGCTTTCATAGGTGCTTTATTAAGAATTTCAGTAAAATTTCCCGGCTACTTTGTGACCTGTTGGCGAAGGAAGCTTCCTTCGATTTTGATTCAAAGTGTACCAAGGCCTTTCACACTCTGAAGGAGGCCTTGATCTCTACACCTATTCTCCGAGCTCCAGATTGGGCACTCCCATTCGAGATGATGTGTGATACTTCGAATTACACAGTGGGAGCAGTCTTTGGACAAAGGGTTGAGGGAAGACCACATGTGTTGCACTATGCCAGCAAGATTTTAATTAAACCACAACAAAACTATATCGTCACTAAAAAGGAATTACTTGCTGTAGTTTTTGCTTTTGAGAAGTTTAGGTCTTATCTTCTTGGGTCTAAGGTGGTCATTTTTACTGATTATGTGGCAGTGAAGCACCTCATTGCCAAGAAAGATTCTAAGCTACGACTTATTAGGTGGACCTTACTCCTTCAAGAATTTGACTTGGAGATTTGTGAGAAGAAAGGAGTGGAAAATGTGGCTGACCACCTATCTCGCCTCCCACTTGATGACTCCATCTGGAGGCATTCACAAGACATTTCCCGATGAAACCCTTATGGCGATAACGTTGACTTCACCCTGGTATGCTGATATAGTCAATTACTTGGTCACTGGAGAGACTCCTGGCTCTTAGAATGGGTATAAACGGAAGAGATTCATTTCCCAAGCCATATACTTTCATTAGGAAGAGCCAAAATTATTTATAATTGGACAAGACCAAGTATTGAGACAATGCATGACTGAAGAGGAGCAACAAAGTCTGTTGAGGTTCTGCCATGGACTTTATTGTGGACACCTTGGTGCTAAGAAAATAGCTTTTAAGGTTCTCTAGTTTGATTTTTGGTGGCGTACTTTATTTAAGGATTCTCATAACTTTATGAAGGCCTGTATTAGATGTCAACGGACTGTAATGATTGGGAAGAGGAATGAGATGCCCCAACACCCAATCCAACCAATTGAAATTTTTGATGTATGGGGGATAGACTTTATGGGTCCCTTTCCTTCGTCCCACGGATATGAGTATATCTTGGTAGCAGTTGATTATGTCTCCAAGTGGATAGAGGCCATTCCAACGCATATAAATAACCACTCTATGGTCTTGAAATTTGTGAAGGCCAATATCATATCTCGCTTCGGCTGCCCTAAGATGATTATAAGCGATGGGAGACCTCATTTTCGAAACCACCACTTCAATCGGTTACTCAAAAGTTTGGGAGTAACTTACAAGATCGCTACCCCTTACCATCTTCAGACGAGTAGCCAGGTTGAAGTATCGAATAGGGAGATAAAGAACAATTTAGAAAAGATTGTTAGGCTTGATAGGAAGGGTTGGTCCTGAAAGTTCGATAATTCTTTATGGGTTTATCGAATGACCTATAAAACTGTAAAGGCTACAGTGTTCTTCAAGATAGATCTGAGGTTAGGTTACCACCAGTTGAGGATCAGGGAGACCGATGTCTCCAAGACAGCTTTCCGTACTTGGTACGGCACTACGAGTTCTTGGTCATGCCATTTGGGCTAACCAATGCCCCCGCTTCTTTTATGGATTTGATGAACTGGACTTTCAGGTCGTACTTGGACCAATTTGTGGTGGTATTCATCGACGATGTACTCATTTTCTCGCATGATCAGGCACAACATGGGCAGCATTTATGGATGATTTTGGACACTTTGAGGTGATGCAGGCTGTATGCCAAGTACAACAAGTGTGAGTTTTGGTTGATGCAGGTAACTTTTTTGCGCCACGTGATCTCAGGGGATGGTTTGACTGTGCATTCAGCTAAGTTGAGGCCGTACTCAGGTAGGAGAGGCCACGTACAGTGACAGATACGTAGCTTTCTGGGACTGGCAGGTTACTATTGGCAGTTTATCGGAGGATTCTCACAGATTACGCGTCCTATGACCCAGTTGACTCGGAAGGACGTATCCTTTGCCTGGATAGATGCATGTGAGGCATGTTTTCAGGAGATGAAGGAGAGACTGACTTCAGCTCCTGTGCTCACCATCCCGAACAGCAGTGGTAATTTTGTGGTCTACACAGATACTTCGTTGCAAGGGTTAGGGGGTGTGCTCATGTAGCGGGGTCAGGTTGTCGCTTACGCTTTGTGGCAATTGAAGCCCCCTGAGCATACCTACCCTACCCATGACTTAGAGCTGGCAGCTGTTGTCTTCGCGCTGAAGACATTGAGGCACTACCTTTGTGATGAGACTTTTGAGATTTTCACAGATCATAAGAGTCTCAGATACTTGTTTGATTAGAAGGAGCTTAACATAGGACAGAGATGTTGGTTAGAGCTCCTGAAGAACTATGACTGTAGCATCTCCTACCATCCAGGGAAGGTTAATGTGGTGGCTGACGCCTTGAGTCGGAAGGTGTTCGCCCACTTAGCCAGTGTACAGGCACAGAGTTGGAGGCTTATGGAGGAGTTGAGCAGTTGGTGACCCTGGGAGTCATAGGGATATTGTGGGGTAGTGACAGTGACGCGACAGACGCGACCAGAGGTAATAGACCGCATCATCGCAGGGCAGATGATAGATCCGTACTTACAGACGTTGCGGGACAGAGTGCTATCAGGGGACCTAGGAAACTTTTTTTTTACAGACGAGGTGCTGCACATGAGGAGACACTTGTGCGCTCCCAGGGGCGAGGAGTTGTTGAGAGAGCTTTTGACAAAGGCGCACGGGTCCAGGTTCATCATACATCCCGAGAACATAAAGATGTATCATGATCTGAGACACGACTTTTGGTGGAGAGGGATGAAGCGAGATGTGATGAGTTTTTGCAGCAGTGTTTAGTGTACCAATAGGTGAAGGCCGAGCACTAGAGGCCTGCTGGGCCATTGCAGCCACTTCCTGTGCCAGAGTGAAAGTGAAAGAGCATCACCATGGACTTAGTGGTGGGCCTACCTGTTACTTAGCGAGGACACGACGTAGTCTAGGTGATAGTGGACAGGTTGACGAAGACGGTGTTTCCTATCAATCCGAGTCACCTTGAGACCAGCACAGTTGGCAGAGAGGTACTTTCTTGATGTGGTACGTCTACATGGAGTTCCGCGTGAGATTGTATCCGACATGAATATCCGTTTTACTTCCCAGTTTTGGGTTGAGTTTTAGCAAACTTTGGGGACATGGTTGAGGTTCAGTACCGCGTACCACCCTCAGACGGACGGACAGTCAGAGCGCACCATACAGACACTGGAGGACCTTTTACGCACTTGTATACTAGACTGGAGAGGCTCTTGGGAGGAGCATTTACCCTTGGCAGAGTTTGCATATAATAACAGTTATCACTCGAGTATCGGTATGGCACCTTACGAGGCTCTGTACGGATGAAGATGTACTGCACCCTTGAGTTAGGTTGAGGTGGAGACCAAGTAGGAGGTTGGCCCCAGACTGATTCGGCAGAGTCAGGAGGTGGTAGAGGAGATTCACAGATGACTCTGCACTGTCAGGAGCAGGCGGAAGAGTTATGCTGACCGGAAACGTAGAGAGGTGTAATTTGAGGTTGGGGATCACGGCTTTCTCCACGTTTCGCCCATGAAGGGCCTGCAGTATTTTGGAGTAAAGGGGATGTTTGCACCGAGGTTTGTGGGGCCCTTTGTAGGACCCGTTGCTTACCGGCTTTCCCTTCCTCTCCAGCTTTCTGGAGTGCACAACGTGTTGCACGTGTCCAACCTCAGGAAGTACGTCACCAATCCCGGTCACGTTATGAGCCACGAGAGCGTTGAGGTGGGTGACGACCTGACCGACCTCGAGAGACCAGTGTAGATACTAGACAGAGCCGTTTGGAGTCTGAGACGGAAGCAGGTACCCCGGGTGAAGGTCTTATGGAGAAGCCAGTGGTACAAGGAGGCTACCTGGGTGCCTGAGGTGGCGATGTGAGAGCGGTACTCGAAACTTTTTGAGGGTACGTCTTTTTGGACATACTTCGATCCTCTTTAAGTTTGTTATGCGTTTTATATTCTTTTTCCACACCTTAACTAGTTCAGGTTTCGTTGATGAAATTTCCTTTAAGTTTATTATGATGTAAAGACCTGTCTCACTTTGAACCTTTTAAGATATCTGGAGTCTCAGTCAGACGTCTGTCTAGACATCTGGACCCTTTCCTAGACGTCTGAAAATAAAATTTCTGTACGTGTACTGCGCCTTGCACGCTCGCGGCGCACATGACCTTTTCTCTTTCTCTCCTTTCTCCTCTCCTTGCCGAACCCTAAACCCCCAACCTCTATAAAAGCTACCCTCCCCTCTCCTCTCCACTCCACACACCACCACCACACCCCACCTTCACCTTCAGAGCTGCGAGGGCCATGAGAGGAGGTGAGCGAGGGAGAGTGGTAGGGCGTGGAGGAGAGTGCGAGAGGAGGCCGAGGTTGGGAGCTTCGGTGGAAGCTCGGCGGAGCTCGCACGGCCACCGCGGGCGCATGTGGGAGGAGAGTCGGGGAAGGCATCCTTGACCACCTGTAGCAATTGGGGCTGCGGCAGCGCGAGGTGTGCAGCAGAGAGCGCTGGTAGCGGGTTCTGATACTGGAAATTTTCCAGTATCAGATGTCTGGAGCGGAGTCTAGACAGTTGGCGAAGCATCTGAACGTCTCGAGTCAATACCAGACGCCTGAAAGCTCCTTTATCGTAAAGGTACATTCTTTTTGTGGTTATGGCCATGCAGGCTGCATCGCAAGAGCAACCTTGGGAAGGAGCGTGGAATGCCCTCCCATGCACTTTTGGATGTCTGATTAGCTCACTAGACGACCGGAGTGGTCCGACGTTTGGAACTACCTTCAGATGGTCGCAGAGGAGGCCTAAACGTCTGAGGACACCATAGGAACTTGAAGTGAGGTTCTGTATCTTTTAAGACGTCTGGACTTGTTCCTAGACATCTAATTATGGTCAGTAGACATGTTTTTGATCCGTTTGGTGTTTGATCGAAATCCGTTTTACGCAAACGAAGAATCTGTAGTTTCCTTGCGAGTTTCTCTACGTACTAGAAACCTCTATACATTGTTCTGAATCCTCCTTTGTGATGTATTCCCTGGTATAGGGTTTTGTCCTGCTGCATGTTGGGGCTTGCAAAGACAACTGGGTCTGTAGTTCGAGCCCTCAGTACTCCCGAATTGTTTGGTAGAGTGGTCTATTTCTGGTAATCATATTAAATAAGAATGTGCTTGTGGAATTAACCAAATGAAACCTTAGGATGTGGCATGAACGCTAGGACAGAGAAATGAATGAACCATTTGTACGGCATGATTGTATTTGTATACATTATTAAGTTAAACTGCTAGCAATTGCCTGAATATAGTTGTGAGCTGCCTATTAGAATATGAGTTGCCTGAGATAAATGAACAATTAACTGTGAAATCATCAGTTGCATGTAGTGAATTATGGAAACACGAGCTGCCTGTATATAAACGAGAACTGAATTGTGAATGGTGGAATCTGGATCGGAATAATGTGGTGAACATGAGCATGAACCCTACGGGGAGTTAGGAGTAGAGCTCCTGTGGTCAGATGGAAATCTGGAATGTAGGCGGGAAGTGTGCTAGCCCTTGAGTACTTGGTACGAAAGAGAACAATTGTCCTCTTTTTGTGTAGAGCGGAGCTATCTGCCCTTGGGTTGAGACCCGGGGTTAGGATTGGCCACTCTACACCGACTTCTGTTGGCCCTCATGTACGCGGTACCGAGGCGAGCTACTAGTGTAGAGAGAGGGCTAGCTACCCCACGGGGCCTGGGGTTCAGCTAGCCACCCTACACCGACTTGTTAGGCCCTTTGGGTAAATCAGGGTAGTCAGACGAGGGTGCGCAGACTGTGGAGGGATGAGGCCCCTGTTTGGTTCTGAGGGGCGAGACCCCTGTTTCTGAGAGGGCTAGGCTCTATACTGTTCCGTGCTGTCCTTTGGGCGTACCCGCTAACGGAAATGACTAACCGCGTGTTAGTGCGGGATAACTATCCGTGCGATTATCATGCGTGCCGTAGTCATCGCTATGTCTTGACAGTGACCTCGTGGTGGTTGATTGGATGTAAGACTACCACGGGGGACTCTTCCAGTCAGGAGAGCACCACGTGTACCTTCTACTCTTCGAAAAAGACTGCAATCAAGATCGTTCCCATGAGAAACATACAAGATCAAGAATATCTGGAAGTTTTAGGAAAATGGGTGAAAAAAGGAAATACATATAAAATAAAATAACTAGAAAAGAGAATTAAATCTGTTGCCTTACTACTTTAAATAGTATAGATACCACTCTACTCATCGTTCGCTGACTCTATATTTTTCATAACACTATTCAGGACCAAGAGTTGAGCAGTCCGAGCTTCCGACTACGGAGGGTGCTGGGCCCAGTCGAGCCCAACCGTAGTTTCAGCACTTTCTCGTTGTTTCCCCTTATTGTTGTAGTGAGTTTCAGACTTTTCTTAGCTACTATTGTTGTTACTGTTATTTTCGCTTCCGTTGTTTCTATTGTTGTGGTGGTATCTAATGGAATAGCAGTTTTACTTTTCTTTACTATATACATTTTTACTGCTTAGTTATATTGCATGTGTGAATGTGTTTTACTTTCCTGCTTTTTTGTTATTTCTTGTTAGACAACTGGGTCTTGGGGTTAGTCGAGGCGAGCTGGTCTTGGGTCCTTTAAGGATCCGGGAGCCGGGTCGTAACAAAAACCCCTTTGGATATGTCTCCCTTTCGGATAGTGTACGAGAAAGCGTGCCATTTACCTGTTAAGCTTGAACATAGGGCGCTCTAGGCTATCCGAAGTGTCAACATGGATTTAGAGCAAGCAGGTAAGGCACGATTACTGGAGTTGATGGAGCTTGAGGAGTTGAGGAATAATGCTTATGACACCTCCCAAGCTTATAAAGAGAGAACTAAGGTCTTGCATGATAAGTATATTCTTGGAAAAACCTTTGAACCCAACCAACAAGTTTGGCTTTTCAATTTCGGACTTAAGCTTTTTCGAGGGAAATTGAAATCTCGTTGCAATGAGCCATACATAATCACCAAAGTGTTTCTGCATGGGGCTGTGGAGATCAAGAGCTCTTCCTCTTCAGCAACATCCTTTACTGTCAACGGCCAATGATTAAAATCATTTGTTACTTTGGATGGCCATCTGGTTGACGAGGTCACTTTCAAGGAGCCTTAGCTCCTTTCATTCTTTACCGCAGGTAACATCTTCCCTTAGTTATTTTACTTTTAATGGGGACATTATTTGAACCAAGCATGGGGGGATAGGATCTGAGGCATTCTTTTATAGCATGTATACTTATTGCGTTCATGCATTCATATTACATTAAAAAAAAAGTTTTAATTTGTTGAGCTTAATTGGTTAGTCCCAACAATCTCTGTAGATGAGTTACCTAAAGTTCTAGGCTGGAACGAATGATGAGATAAGACCTTAAATGTCTTACTTCAGGAGATAAGGAAGAGATATTAATCTTAGACCCTTAGGGTTGGGTTGGCTTAAAAATCTAAGTATTTGTTAAGATACGGATTTTGCCTTAAGCAATTAAGGTACTTGAAAAGCTAATGTATTAGGTTAAGGGCTTAGAAAATATAAAACTTCTCTGTTTATTCCTTGGTTTGGAGATCCTTGAAACCGAAGTGTCTTTTTCACTTACACGAACTTTAAACTGGGGCAACCATGTGAGAGCTTACTGTGGGTTCTGTCAGAATTGAGGTTGGGGACTCTAAATTAATGCACCTTAACTTATATTCAAACTTAATAGAGATCCCTGCGAGGTATGGGTGGCATGTCACACGCAGTAACCCCTGAGTGTGGGATGTCCAGAGTCCAATCTTGTGCCCTGAGTATTCCTAGATTTTACTTTGGTGAAGCATTTAGAAAGGATGAAAGAGAGCAACTCAATAGAAAAAAACAAAAAGAAATGGAGAATAAAAAAAATGAGAAGTAGGGAAATAACACCTCGTTACACAGGTGTCATTGAAAATAAAAGTACCTTGTTATACATTGGTACTAGATTTATGAAAATGGAGAAATAGCTGAGGAGATATACACTGGGTTGGCCCTTGTGTTGACCTCAAAATAATAAAAAAAAGGTGAGAAAGGTACGAAGTCTAAGTATGGTTGAACCTAGGTAGGTTTAGGTAGATGAAGGGAAAGTCTGATCCTGGGAACGAATAGGAAGAACAAATGTGGATGCCCATTAATCAAATTATACACTCAGCACTGACACTTTAACCTCTGGGATTTACAAACTATAGGATAAACTTAGAAGTTTAAGAAACCATTGTCCAAGACCAAAATTGAAGCAAATCAAGTCTGAATTTTGACTAGTACTTGGATACCTTAAGGTCTAAGGTTAGTATTTTAACAAATCTCTAGAGGTGAGATATAATAAGGCATCTTGACGGTTAATTCTAGCCTAGAACTTTGGAATTCTTCATAGATGTTGCTAGGGACTAGCAAAATCTGGGCATTGGGGCATTTGATGAGCCCATATTTGTGGGTTATTCAAGTATTTTAATGTCTAGACATTAAGTTAACATGTACATTTATATAGCATACATTAGAATGTAAATAGGGTAACATAAAATTACCTATTTCATGCATTTCATGCAATATATGTATTGATAATATCATTTAGAATAGCATGCATTAGAATAGTTAATCAATTAGGTGCTTTACATGCATTGTTTTGTTTTAACATAGAAATTAATGGTTTGCACATAAGTAACTCATCATTTCTTTTTCATTTTTTATTCTCTTCTTAACGACTACGGGAGTTGCAGCCATTGAAGATCAACAACGTAGGTGACGAAAGTGGATCTTGGTTTCACATGTTGGTCGACGCTCCATCTCCCTCTCCACCTTCCTGCAGCATAAGAAGAGATCTCCAACGACTTAGATCAGGAGGCCACCACCCCACTCCACCACTGTGCAGGGCTTCAAGCACATCATCTCACCACTGTGGGCCTTGATCGCTGCAAGAGTTCTGCTACCGTGGGCGTGAGGGGTGACAGCCCGCACTTCCTTCCACAGAGCCTTGCAACACCACCGTAACCGCGACCATTACCACACCAGCAGCCATTGCTGTGCCATCCATGTGTGGTCACAGCCACGCCACCACGCATTCGCACTTCACATCCATCTTCGCTATGCCATTCCCTCCGATTAAGTCGTTCGGGAACGTTTCTGGACATCTGAAGAACCAACATCACCACCTCCATCTTCACTTCTTCCTCTTTGTTTCTTCTTCTTTTTCCTCTATTTTTCCTCCACCTCAATGGAACCCATAGCCACCTCCAACAGCTCACCATCTCCACGTCCAATAGACAGCCACAGTGCCCACCTCCTCGTTCGCCAGCACCTCTGCTCTTATCCCTCGCCGACGCTCGACCCGCGCTATGCACATTCCTTACCATACGAGGTGGTTGCGCAGCAGCTGCAGCTGCAGTAACCCTTGTGCACGCGTGCACCTCTCGCTCACCGCCTGCCCGACGTCCTCGCATGCGCATTCCTCCCATGCACCACCTGCTCTAGCTGCGCATGGGCACTTCTCCGTGCACTCCTCTAGCAGTGCGCCATCGTCTTTGCAGTTGTGTGTAGCTACTATTTGATGATAACGTCATCATCAGCCATATCTAGCTTTATTTAGTCATAATCAATTGATAAATGTTCTTATATAACTGCCAAAGGATCATAATTCAATGCACATCCTTTTTGAGAGATAAACATTAAAATAGGAGTAAATCTTCAGTTTTAGTTGTATAAATTAATTGTAGAGCGATCACAGGGTTTCTCAGGGATTTATTAAAGGTCAAATAATCATAAATGTCTAATAAGTGGGTTCATACAGATAGAAATGGGTTTTCATGCGTTTTGAGAATTAAATGACATTTGAAACCCTAAAAATAGACTCGCTTAAATAACTGAGGTTCTGGTCAGGATAAAATTCACCTAAACCTTCTAAAAATCATAAAAAAATATTCTATAAGGTTTGTTATACTTGCTTTGACCATTGAAACCCAATTTAACCTAAAATAGAGCCTCAGACAGACAGTTGCGCTAATTTGGCTTTCTACGCAAATTACCCAGTCAAACTTGGTGAAAACCTAAATCCGACTCCACCATTAGATTCCTTGGGTCAAAATTAGGTTTGTACCAAAATTTGGGCCCAATCAGAAATCATCTTGACCTTGTATGCATTTTGGTCCAGTTTGATTCTTCTTCTCTCACTTAAATCCCTAGCTTTCAAAATTATTTGCAAATACCCCCTTAACTTCATCATCATTTTCACAAATAGGTCCCCGCCACCTTTAGACTCCTAAACCCAACTCTGGCGACTTTCAATTAAGGACTTCTCCCTGATTTCTCGCCCAATCTCTTCCAAATTTGGAAGGGAGACTCCGAGAGATTTTCCTACAATCTAAACCTAGTCTTAGGCTCTAATTCTTTCCCAATCTCCCATGCGAATGCATGGGGAGATGTGGGTATCCCACATGCACAAATTGGACGGAGCTTGAAAGCTTCCTTCCATGCCTAGAACCCCTCTCTAAAACCTATAAAAGGACCCATATTGCATTCCTCACCTCCTTAGCGAGGTTTGGGGCCAAAAATCCCTTCCAAATCCTACCTCTGGCCCCTCTTCGACCAAGCTCCGGTGGTCCTCCTCTGTCTTCCTAAGGGCAGCCAACGGCCAAATTGGTTTGCCCATCATCTTCCTCGTCTTCCTCTGTGCCTCGTCAGTCAAACCGATGGCAATCTTCCCCATTCTTCGCCGCTGCCCCCTCTTAGGAGACTTCTCCACGGCACTGGCGAGCCACAATAGGTGCCAATCCTACCCCCTTCGACCAATAGAGTAGGTTAGTTAGGTTTAGTTAGTCTCTTAGATGAGTTTCCCCTATTCAAAAACCAAAGGCAATCCTCGAACTACACACACGCCACCTTCATTCTCACTTTTGGCCACCACTCTAGTGAGGGCTTCCTGTCATTCCACCGCACCACACACCTCGCCGAAACCCTCTACACCTCTGCCACATCACGCCCATCGAAACCCCCATCTTTATTCACCTTTCCATCCACTCACACGACCCCTCGAACAAACCCATCACTGACCACCTTCTTCGAAGTCGTCCGCCCACTACATGCCTTGCCTCATCACATAATCACTGCCATCGCACTCCTCATCCACCAGTGATGCTCGCGAGCTATTTTCATGTGGTCAAAAGGCCGTGTTTGTGACTTGCAGGTTTTACCGCCCACCACTGTCACTGCCATTGGCACTACCCATGTTCTTCGAGCTCCAGGCCACGTTCGCCCCAGGTGCTCTCTCCAAGAGTCACGGAATAGCCCCAGGAACGATTCCAAGTCCTTGATTGGGGACGCTAACTGCAGCTGCCACTCTAATTGCTCGAAGTCATAATTGTAGCCGTGCGCGAAGAAGAGCTAGTGGGATTAATCCCACGTCGTGGGATTTGGAGACGTTTGAGCCGCATAAAGTGTTTTTGTGCTGAGGGCTTATCGCCACAAGCACACCGGGGGTGAGGTCCCCAGCACCATACCCGCATACCCGCTTAACTTGAACCCTTTCACTCCTCGGCTGCGACACTCACGCACGTAGCCCTAAACCCGGGTACACATCCGATTACCCGATTACCCGAATACCTGAGAGAAAGAGAAGAGGAGGAAGGAGAGAGAGAGAGAGAGCGGGGGAGGGGAGGGTTTTGCTCTCTTGAGGGTTGGTTGAACACTTAGCCGTGAGTGTCCCTTGCGTGTTAGGAAGGAAAGAAAGGAGAATTTGTAGAAGAGGAAGGAAGGAAGAAAAGCTAAGGAAAAAAAAAAGCCAAAGAGAAAGAAGGAAAGAGAAGGTTGCCAAGAAGAAGAAAAGAAGAGAAGAAAGGCAGAAGAGAGAAGAAGAATAAGAGGAGGCACTGTAGCTGAAGGCAATTTAAGTCGTCTGATTGGGTGTTCCACCATTTGATTGACTCTGACACAGTGCACTGTGCATTAAGCTTGCATGGATTTAAAGTGGTTGATACTGTTCACTTATTTAGACTATTGAGTAATTCGTATATATATATGCATCTAAGCTAATAATTATGATTTAAATCACCATTATTTTACCTTAGACATCTTTTTACTTCATTAAACTTTTGATATACTCATGTTCTGCATTGAAGATCAATTTTAAGTAGATATTATTAATTGATAATCATTCTTGGCTTGATTCCTTGTGCTCATTTATATATTAATCAAGATTAGTGTGTGAATTCCTACTTGCTTCCTGTGTTCAACCTCGGACTTCATATTCGAGTATAAATTTTATTTGTTTTCATGTGATTTTGACTATATTACAACGAAGTATTTTAAAACCCGATTTCGCGCGTAAGCACTATTGCAGCCACCAACCACCACCGATCACACCTCCGTTCGGTCGGCTTCGGCCTTGTCGCGACTCGCCAGCACCATCGCTGCGAAGCTCTAGCTCCCCCAACCTCCTGTGAGCTTCTCGCGCTCGGCCATCCCCTCCACGACGTTCACGAGTGCATGGAAGAAATTTTCTATTTCAAGTTCAATTTCGTTTTACATTCACTACCATTGCCACTTTCAATATTAATTTTATAAATATTTTATTGTGGCACATTTGTGGGCACGTCCCTCTTTTATGTAAAGGCTATTTCAGCATGAATTCACACTATCTCCTATTGTTAGCCTAATTAAAAAGGGATTTTGGCTAGCTTTCTTTGGGAAAATCATTAGTGAACAACAATTTTTTATTCTCGCGAGTCAGTAATAGGCATTGCCTCCCTGTGGAAACGACCCGCTCCATCTGTAAGGAGTTAATTTTAATTCAATACTTTGATTAGTCGATTTTCCACCACATAGAAATACAAACGACAAATCATTTTAATTATCATCTTGTTAAGTGAAAATCATCTCGTCATATATGTCTACAGGAGTAAGTAAAAAAAAATAAGGCCAAGGGGGTTAAAGCTCCAGCACAGAATCATTGTTAGGTTGAAGGAACATCGAGACGGTCAATAGCCGTTATATAAGTGTTGAAACTGCTTTTTAGTTGAATATTACTTAATTTTAAGTTATTTAAATATAATTGTATCATTTTTATATTTTCAGTCGGCTACACATAATGAGATGGGAATGACTAAGATGGATATCTACGAGGTCACCCATAGTATGGCTGCAGCTGAGGGTGCTCGTAAGTGGATTTATGAGTCATACCAAGAGAAACACGTAAGTTTCTTAAACTCAAAAAATGTATAACTTTATATATATTATTATTATTATATTTTTAATACATTTAGAATCAAATGGTACAATTAGTATATCCCCCCACTGACGAGACCTCCGACAGCGTCCACCGACCTTTGGATCCAGAGGAGGCTTTTAGAAGAGTGATACCACCGGAACACGATGGTTTCGTTCACAGTGCGGGGAGGGCATACACGTTATCCACCTCGTATGGGAGGAAAAGTACCATCTCATCTAGTGTCATCGATCAGCTTTATCAAAAGATTAACGCACTACAGAGACGAGAGGAGGAGATGGAGAAGAAAGGGGCAGAGATGAAGAATAAGATAAATGTCATGGATGATAAGTTTCAGACGCTTATAACGCTTCTTCAGAAGAAGGGTCAGCCAAAGCATCTGTCTTCAACAGACACTGGCATCTATAGACGAGATGACAAAAACTCCATGGGTGGTGCAGGTGAAGCTGGTGGCATCGGGGCAGCTGCATTTTAATTTTTATCCATTTTCTTTTATTATGCTTTTCATGTTGCCTTTTTTGCATAAATATTTCATTTTCAAACTTTTTATGTACTCGACTTTGTATTTATGAAATATAAACTTCTCTTCATTTTCATTACTTGTTTTTCTATAAAAGTAAGTCTTTTTAGTTGGTTTAGTAATAGTTTCCATCATTTTGTAATTTTAAAAAAAAATCCATACATTTACTGTCGCTTACTCAAATAAGCGATAGCATAGATGTGACGCTAAAAATATTTTTGTCATTATTTATCCTAATAACCGACGACATATAAGGTTCGAGAGAATCGCAATTCCCCTTTTATATCGTTGCTTATTATGATAAGTGACGGCAAAAATATTTTTAGCGTCACATCTATGCCATCGCTTATTTGAATAAAGGACGACAAAAATGTTTTTGCAGTCACCTCTATGCCGTTGCTTTTAACAAAAGTGACGACAAAAATATTTTTGTTGTTGCTTATATAATATCCTTAAACGACGACGAAAATAAAGAAAGGGTGTGTAAAGGCAAGAAAAGTGACTTACATATGCTGTTGCTTTTGAGACAACCGGCAACAAATACAATTACCGTCGATTTTAGAACGATGACGAAATATCCAATCCATCAAATGGTTAAACATTGTTTTGATGTCGGATGTGCCCTCTAATCGATGACAAAACAAAACAGTGACAATAATAATGGCATCGTTGAGTTCAGTCGATTATTTCGATTTTGCCATCGATTTTTAACTGATAGTAAAAGTAAAGTATGTTATAGTGCCTCTTGCAATGTGGAGCACCTACAACATATGGTAGAGTAACTTCTTTTCATGCATCTTGCCCTGGTAATGGTGCAATTATTCCAGCATAGGCAGCTAAGTACTTGCAAATTGAGTAATAGTCACTGACATACAACTCCCACCTCACCCCTTTTATGGTGTTTAGTGTTGCAATAGTATGTGGACAAATCATCCGCGTAATCTGCCACTTCTTGCAGCTACACTCTTTAGAAATCAAGTCCAACACAATCCTACCTGAAATTGCCTCAACCTCCGCATTCCTATCATCGACTCTCCTGACAATGAAGCCTTACAGCTCTCTACATAACTGTCGAATGTGTTCCATGGTAGATGGAAACAATACCCCTTGCCACTTCTCAACTATTCTTCTTGTATCAAATTGAAGCATGAGCTTCTGCCTTAGGCAATCAATTAAGTTGCAAATCACACATGACCTTACATCTATAATCCATGCATTGAATGATTAATTGAGGTTGTTTGTGATGTAATGATTGCGTGCATGACTCCCAAAGTTATGTCTACTCCATTTCTCCTTCACCCTATGCAAGTAGTTAAATGTAGCTGGATTAGCCTTCTCAATCTCACGCATAAAATGCATGTATTGATTCTTATCAGATGTCTTCGCTGCACACCACACAAGGCCTTCCATGTCCTGCCTTGGGAAGTGCTTCTTGAAATTGCTATAGAGGTGTCTCATGCAAGCCCTGTACTTACAGTCTGGGAAATACTCTTTAATAGCAGCAGCCAAACCCTTCCCACCATCTGAAATGATGGTTAAACCCTTACCAGTATCAAAACCAATGGCTTCTTTCAAATAAGTCATGAACCATGACCAAGAATAGTTAGACTCATCCTCACAAACTGCAAATGCAACTGGGAACAAACCATTTGATCCATCTAAAGCAGTGGCAACTAGCAAGTTGCCCATGTACTTGCCCTTAAGGTGATATGTATCAATCCCAACAAATGGTCTACATTCATTGATGAATCCATCTTTCATGGCCTTTAAACTCACAAACAGCCTTAGGAATGAATTATCAGGCTCTGTGTAATAGTGTATTACATTACCTGAATTTCTTCTATTTAATTCGTAAACCGAGGGGATCTTCTCATAGGATTTCTCAGTTGCACCAAAAAGCTTCCCCAAGGCCTCCTTGCCTCAATAGATCCTCATGTAAGGAATGTGAATTTTCACTTTAGAAAATAACTTGTCCTCTATCTCCTTTACCGTCAACTTTCCGTTATCCCTCAGCCATGTAAGAGAATGGTTTGCCACCCATTGTTCTATTGCCATCACATTTCCTCTTTGATTAACAGAAGTGCACATATGCTCATTTTTCAGTGACTTGATGGCAAAGGTTACACCATCTTGCAAGGTTGAAGCATGAATCCTCCAAGGACAGCCCTGAGCATCACATACTGCAATCACCTTTCCTTTATCACTCTTTAAGATTATCACACTAAATTGATTCCTAATGCAGTGTTATGATAAAGCTAACTTAAACAATGCATTGTTTCTAAATTCTTTTACCTCATAGGATTCACATATCTGAATATTAATTGCGAGCTCCTTGCCTTCATAATCAAGCATTTCATCCTCAAGTTGGTTTCGACCTTCCTCTTCTAAATCAAGCCTTGACTCACTGTCATCACCTTCATCAGCAGACACATGAAACTCACTGTCATCAGAGCTCTCAATTGAATCATGAAGAAACACATCAGGCATAACATCTCCTCTCTTGCCTATGATCCTCCCACTTCTCACCTCATTACCACTAATATCACCAACATCTCTTGCGTTATCACTGACAACATTAACTTCACAAACTTCATCACTTGATTTTTTCCCTTTCACACCAGTTTTGTCACCATCCTTCCCTTTGTCACCATCCTTCTCTCTTTCACTATCCTTCTTCTTCCCTCCGTCGATATCCTTCTTCCTCTTTTACCATTTGTAGTCTTCCCTCTATTACTACTAGAATTCCGAGTGGTACAAATCTTTATGTTTTCACTTGACCCACTTCTCAACTTTGCTACCCTTAGTGAACATCTACTTCCAAAACTACTGCCACCAGGTTCAACTTCTACAGCTGACTTCCCAACTTTATTAGCAACATCACCACAAAATCTTGGGCTTCTTCTACTGACAATATTCTTAAGACCATTGACTACCTTCTTCTTACGCTTGCCACTTGATTCACTATTGCTTCTCTCAATGACCACACTTGCACATGGGTTAGTTTTATGTACTGTTGTTTGAGTTGATTAACATGACCTTCATCCATTACAACTGTTCGCTGTAGGACATTAATATTTAGCTCTACTTCAAATACATTTTCATTTCTGACATATGTCTCATCTGTAGCTAAAGGTTGGCTAGATAATTCCTTCCCAAGAGTTCTCATATCCATCTTAAATTTCTTTCTTTCATTCAATTTATCAACATAGCATAATGAATCAATGTCATGAAAACTAACAACTAACTCTAATGGTGTTCCATCCATATGACAACTGAACATCTTAAGCATATCAAATTCATTGTTTACCTCAGCATATTTTTGGGGGCATGAATTTGGAACTTTGTACTTCATCATCAGTGCGTTCTCTGTCTCCCATTCATATATCTTCAATAATATTTCTATGAAATCAAAGCAGCAAGTTCTGTCTGGATCAAGGCTTATCACTTATCACCTCCTACATACTTCTCCCCTATTGGTCTCCTCATAGATTTGAAGATTCCTTCATATCTCATATGGACCTCAATGATAGCTTCTTCACCTTCGTACCACCCCATTGTAATTGTTCCCACCTTCACATAAAACAAGTTGCAAATTAATAAAACAACTTATCAAAATAGACATTGCAAGCCCTAAACCCTGATTGAAAATCCTATCAATCCAAATCCTTTCAAACAAACCCTAATCCCAAATATCCACCAAACCCTCACCCTAAAATCCTCATCAAAACACATTATCAAAACCCTAACCATCGTAAGCCCTAAACCTTGACTAAAAAACCTATATACCTTAAATAATTACCTGAACGATAAGATCACTCGCCTGCAAACCACACAAGTCCTTCCATCGTTCGAACTTCCAAGCCCCCTCTTTCGAGCTTCAATTATAATTCCTACTACACACTGACATGGAAGGGACAATGAATCATAACCATGCATTCAAAGAAAAATGAATGACATGTGAGGGGAAAAATGAATGGCAATGGAAGATGGAAAGCAGTAGACCGACATCGTTAATGGGGAGGTAATGCTCTAACCTTGCATCATGAGAGGCGGTAGAGGTCAAGAAGCTTCTTTCTCCCTATGGTTGGTAAGGCACCGATTACTGCCTTCAATGAGGATGACGACCGAAGAAAAGAGCAAGCTCAAAGAACTGAAATGGGAGATTGATGACGATCGCGAGTGCTCGACCGAAGAAGATCTTTGTTTTGCTCATCTCTCCACTTCTCCAACCAACCGCGAATGATGCTTTGAGAAGGGAGATTGATCGACGTAGGGGGGTTTACCCCTCTGACAACGCATCAATCATCACACATCCCAAACAAATATCAGTCGTTCGATTATATCCCAACCCTTCGACCTTACGATGAAATTTAAATACTAGCACGATCGTAGTTACTAACCTTGGTTTGTTCACTGACAGAAAACTAATAGAGTGGTAATTTTGCTAATGATGTAAAGATTTTATTGGCAAACCTGATAATATACAGAAGTCAATGGTATTTTAATAAATTCAAACGATTATAGTGACATTTACGTAAAAAATCCTTAGATTTAGGTTAGGCATACACCTTAAACAAGGGGTCAGATCAGCCAGTTTGCCCTAATCCCAAAGCAAAATTCCAAAAAAAAATCAAAACATCTTCAAAAATATCTAAAAAATCCATGAACACTTAGCATTAGTTAGGAACTAATCTAGCCAAAAACCTCCTTAAGATAAGACCTGGATCCTTAAGCGATTTTCACAGATCACTACTTCATTGGGTATCTGAAATATAGTAAACCAAAAGGGTATTCGTATCTAGGCATGTTAGATTCCTGAAAGATGAATTCCTTGATGGTCAAGATAAAAATGAAGGGAGCTTATTGAGTTTGACGAGACTAATGAAGTCCATAACCCAGAAGAAAGAGGTCAACCAAAGACTAGTGAAGCTCTATTCCACTTAGAAGAAGTTCTAGTGCAGTGCATCCACTTGAGTGATATGGATTCCATGCCTTAGAAGAGTCTGAGATTTGGTGTGTGTCGTGCTCAAGTTGGAAAAATAGCGCACTAGAATTTAAAATTGACTTAATTATAGCAAATAGTGCGAGTTAGGTTGAATCCTCGATGAGATTATATGGTTGTATTCTATGATGAGTTATAAAAATTTAGAAAATTATTTAGTATTTTTGGAAATATTTTATGATTTTTTTGGAATTTTCTAAAGCAAGTAAGTTAGAAGAACTATTCTGACCCCTTTCTAATGTACAGACCAAACCCTAAATCTAAGGACCCCAAAAAAATATGCCTAACTTATCCTTGACACTGGACTCAACAAGGAAGTAGTCATTGATTTTGCATAAACCAGAATTGTAGATAATTCTCTAAAATTCTACTAGTCAGAAATTTTACATTCTATTTTCAGTGCGACCTCTGGTTAATGCTCAAATGTTTATCTTATATCTATAATGAACTACGGTTTGAAATTCAGTACAAAATTTTAAGACCTAACTCCATACAAAATTTGAAGAATTTTAGACTCCTAATATCTATTGCAAAAATTTTAGAAAATGGAAATAAGAATTAATGCAAAATCAAAAAAGTGGAAGAATGCGAAACAGACTCCACTCGATGTGAAACTTCGCGGCGGGTTTTAGAAAAAAGTATCAACTAATAACAAGTAATTAGACAAGTCAAAACAATTGATGATTGCTCTCCTTTAAGCTTGTCTCATCCCTTACAAACTCGTTAAGGCTATAACCCAACTTGGATATGAAATCCTAGGCTTAGACTATCCTTTGCAAATTTACGTGCACATGAAACAACTCAGTTTTCTAACCATACAAGAGCGATGAAAACGTATCTACAATTAAAGCATGTAAATTCTACACCCCTTACCCACACACGAAATAAATTAGCCACTCATGGACGTAACAAGAATGCACATCATCTCAAAATAATCATAATCATTAAAATAATCAAGATTTCTACAATGAATAATAACAAGAGAGTAAGAGAAACCCTTGAACCCTTCGAGATGATCATGACTCAGCATGCGATACTCCTTGTAGTAGATTTCATGTGCTCCTAGTCCCGTAAAGTCCTCGAAAAAGCTCCTCCTCAAAGTCCTCCTGCAAGAAGATGTCTCTACATGAAAGATGTTGCTCTCATGATATGGGGGCAAAGATGGAGATGATGCCAACGGAGAGGGGGCATCCAACCCTTGAGAAAGTGGGTGGTGGATGGCTTTGGGTGATAGAAGGAAGTTGGTAGTGGAAGTTAAGAAAAGGGGTATTTACAAAGGGTGTTGCAACAACCTTTTAGGGTTTCAACCACCTTACATTTCGAATTTCAATTTACACATAGAAGGAATGTTGTAGCCTATGAAATTAACTTTGAAATGCAACTTGAATCACTCAATTTGGATTTAAAATGAAAAAGTTATGGTTAAAATACTAAAGGTGTCTCAGGCTGTCATGACTTTTAGGATTAGGATTCTAGAATATGAAAAGTAGGAACTTGTTTTCTTGGAAGGTGGATCTTGGAATTGATGGTGGACGCCAAAGAGAATTCGGAAACTCCAAAGGTGGTGTGATCAAGCTTTTAGGGTTTTTTAAAGGTACCTCCATGTGAACACAAGAAGAATATTCAAGTGTCATGTTCACATTTTGAAAAATCTAAGGAAAACAAATCAATCAAGTATTTGATTTAATTATGAAATATTCTCGATTGATTTAAGTCCAAAAAAGAATTGTATACTAATTTTGGTGGACTTTTTGGTGGATAATACAAATTGGACATGGACCATAAGTGCATTAGGATTAGGGTTTTAGGGTTCTACTGCCATTTCAGCCCATTTTTGACCCATTTCTCTTTGTTTCTCTACTCCAACTTGTATCTATCTCTCATTTCTCTCTATCAACCTGACTCAGCTTGCATTGAAATCATAAAATACCAGTCTGATCCAAAAATAGGCTTATCCATACAAAAAAAACCCACAATGCCTGCTAACCTAAATGTATAAATGCAAAATATAAGGTATTTAATTGCAATAATGCCTTTGCTACTATGAAACTAACATTATTTAGATATATAAATATGTGTTCATCAATATTTATTAATCCACATATGATGAGGCAATAAAAGATCATGAGGTTGATAGGTGGAGGCTAGCGATGTAATCTGAGATAGACTCGAAGCATAAAAATGATGTATAGCCCTTGTGGATCCTCCTAATAAGCTAAAATCCATCGGGGGCAAATGAATCTACAAGAGAAAGAGGGGTTTGGATGGGAAGGTAGGGACTTTCAAAGCATGGCTTATGGCTAAGGGGTACACCCAGAAGGAAGTAGTTAACTATAAGAGAACCTTCTCTCTTGTTGCCATGCTTAAATCCATTCATAACTACGTACCACAATTATGACATCTAGTAGATGGATGCTAAGACAACTTTTCTCAATGTCTTCCTTGAGGAGGGCATCTACATAAAGCAACCTGAGGGTTAGCAAGAGGATTGTTAGGAAAGAAAGGTGTGCAAGCTAAAGAAGTCCATCTGTGAACTTAAGCAAGCTTCTCATAGTTGGAACATCAGATTTGATGAGACCATAGGGTTATGGATTCCATCAAACCCTAGGTGAACCATGTGTCTACAAGAAGGCTAGTGGGAGTGCTATCACATTTCTGGTATGACATTCTACTCACTAGGAATGATGTAGGAATGTTATCCGCTGTTAAACTCTAGTTATCCCAGAACTTCAAGATGAAGTAGCTTAGGGAAGCCTCTTATATCTTGGGTCTGAAGATGTTTAGAAATAGAGAAAAGAGGATATTAGGATTATCATAGCAAGGGTACATAACCATGATCTTGGTGAGATTCCACATAGATAACTCCAAGAAGGGCTTTATACCCATTAGACATGGGATTTCCTTGTCAAAGGTAATGTCTCCCCAAATTGTTGAGGAGAAGAAAGCCTTGGGTGGATGTCCATATGCTTCGGCAGTGGCTAGCTTGATGTATACCATGTTGTGCACATGACTAAATATCTTCCACGTAGTGGGAGTGGTGAGTTGTTACCAATCCAATCCAGGATAGGAACACTGGACAACTCTCGAGAACATTCTCAAATATTTGAGAAGGACAAAAGACTATTGCCTAGTCTTTGGAGATAGGTACGTTTAGGTGTTAGGGTACATTGATTCTAATTTCCAATCAGATATTAACAATAGAAAGTCTACGTTAGGGTTCATTTTCCTGTTAAACATTAGTTTTGTGAGTTGGAGAAGTAAGAAGTAGGCAACCATGGCTGATTCAATAACAAAAGCTGAATACATTGCTGCATCTGATGCTGCGAAGGAGGTGATGTGGATATGCAAGTTCGTTGAATTACTTGGCGTAGTTCCCTCAATACTTTCCCTAATCTCACTGTTGTGTGATAACACGGGTGCCATTGCATAGGAAAAGGAGTCTCGCTCTTACCAGAAGAGCAAGCATATTGAGAGGAAGTGCCACATCACATATTATTAAGCATGATGATGTGATCATCACAAAGGTGACCTCCACAGATAATGTTGCTAATCCACTGACCGAAGCCTTAACTAAAGAGTCATTTGATTTACACGTGTAATATGGGGCTAAAAGAGGTTTCGGAATGGCTCTGAGGGCAAGTGGGAGTTTGTTGGATTATGTATGCCCTAAGAGAGCATTTTGAGTATTGTAATATGATTACATTTTCATCTAAACGAAATAATTTTTATGATTTCCAGTAAATGAATTGGGTTCTTTAGTACAATGAGGGAACTTACTTAACTAGATCGAATAAATCCTATGTGTGTTGATTCAGAGATCTAAATGACTTAGAGGATTTGATAGCGCATCAAGAAAATATCTGATTTGATTATATATTTTTGGTCTAAGTTAGGATGGAAACCTTATCTAGAGGTCATCACTTAATTGATGTTCTTGAATGGAGATTCAAGAATTGTCACGCAAGTTGGGCTAAGAATTTAACCTGATGAAATAGGAGATAGTAGAAGTCCTTCTCCAATGCTATCATGGAGATGACATATCCTTTAACCTGAGATAGATATGTGTCTCTGTTCACGAGCATGTGCATTTGGTTGACTGTCCGGTGCGTAAATCGCATTTTAAAATATTATTTAGTTGTAGTATAGCATGAAAACATGTCGACAAATAAATTTATAGAATCCGGTGAGTTCTGCATCGTTCGCAGGTAAGCAATCTCAATTTTAACAGAAGCTTTTCAATAAAGTTAGTTCTAACAGGTATTTATATATGTATATATATATAAAGAGCAGATATTAGGCATTCAGAAGATCAGAATTTTATTGCATTCATAAACAGTTTTTTTCAAAGTAGAAAGTGCCATGCTAAATAGAAAAAGAGAGATAGCAGGTAGATAGAGAGATAGAAATAGAGAGATAGGAGGCAGAGAGACGATGCCGCTTGTAGGATGCTTGTGCGAGATGCAGCAGCACCTTAGATCCAGAGCACTAGGAAGATGGTGGGAGTAGAGTTGCAGAGGGACGGAGAATCGCAGAGAAGTAGGTGGAAGAGATGTCTGAAGTTGATTGAAGAGATAACAAGAGTTGATGGAAGAGATGGTCTAAGGGGGGCTTTGGCCTTCCTTTATAGTTTTTATGGAGGTCAAAAAGGGTATTTTGGCCCTCTATCTCTTGCAACAACCTTAAGATTAATTAGATCCGTCGATCGGGAGATCAACAAACCTGATTAGGCCTCAAAACACCTTCAAAGTCCTCTACGCTCGAATTTAATCTCTGGTTGGCACGTGGCATGCTCTCGTGCATTGGATCAGGATCGAACGGTCACACTCGCTCCTCACGCACGCTTTGCATTTTCCTGCTCGCCGCTCGCCTTTGAAATGCACCTCAACATCAGCCGTTCGATCTCATGATCGAATGGCTTACTCGCGTGTGCGCCTCGCCTTCTCTCTTTAGAAACTGCGTGGGATCACGCGTTGGATTAGGCGTTCGACCGCGATCCGCTCTCGACTCGTCGCATGGCTGCATTTTCACACTTGGCTCGTGATCGAACGATGCTATTTAATCCGTGCCTAATTTTACGTGAGGCGCCACTCGAACATGCACCCATTGCTTCGTAGAAAAGGCACTAACCAACAAGCTACTCTGACTTGTTTGTTGCATTTAGGTTTCAAGGTAACTTATTCTCGGCCGTTGGATTAAGATCCAACGGTCAAGATCTTCTTTCCTTTGATGAGGCTCAGTTGGATGGACGATGTGGCGCACTCGTGGCCATTGGATGAAGATCCAACGGCCCACAGCGCGTAAGGGTAGCCTTCTCAGATGGGGTGGCAATGAGGGGGCGGCTATGATGCCACCACGTGGTGCCATCATGGTCATCTATCTTCTTTTCCTTGTATCTAGTGATGTAGATCTCCGATTGAGTTGATTTTTGTGCTGTTGGACTGCGATCGTTGATCTAAATCCATCCATGTAGTTGGATTCTTCATCTGAGGCTCAGATCTTTGTCCTTTGGCTCCATGATTTCTGTTCTTTTATGGACTGCACACGATGCTCTGGTTGTCTGATCGAGATGATTTCGGAAGCGTTGGACTCCCGTCGTCATTCTGATCAGATCTATCTGGTTTGATCTGACATCCGTGGCTTCGAAACATCTGTGATTAAAATAATCTCTCAGTAGTACATAAAATGATGATATTATCTATATGACTAATAAATTAGCATTGGGCAAATTACCATGCCTATAAATGCATTATTCCTAAGTTATGCTAGAATCTAACTTAATTCAGGTGATTTAGGTTGTATGATTGCTATGCAATCATGTACCAAAAGTAGATGCACCCATAGTAGTGTTGATACGAAAAAACTATTGCTTACAGGACAGAAGATGCATGATCTTTCAAATGGATTGCACAAATTTGTTACATAAGTGCATATAACATATTGGAGGCATGAGCACGCTTTGTGTATATCGGGAACGACAATTCCACACTTAAGAAAATGGACCTTTGAGAAATGTTCTGATCTTGATGTGCATACATCTAAATATCCAAAAATGCTTATTAATGCATGTTCTTAGTACCATATTAGTATCATGCATTGTAAATATTGCATAATGACGTGCTGTTGTGCGTATGCGTTAAGGAGTGTCATTATAGTCGCACTTGCAACGTCGGTTTTAAAATAATTAAACGGAGGTGAGTCCGAGTGTCGGTCTTAGGGAGGCGTGAAAATCGGATTTTTACTTACCACTTGTTGTCACGGAAAGTGCGGAGTTTTTCTTGCGAAAGATGCGGTTTTGAAAAGTGAGAGAGAGATAGAGAGAGAGAAAAGGTTTAGGATTAGAAAGCTCTTTGTTTTGATCATGCAACTTGAACAGAAATTAAAATGGTAATTGAACGGAAAATAACTTCATTAAACATGCACTTATAGTTCATAATTTACAACATTAAATACATGCTTCAACAAATGTAATAGAAAGCTTAAAAGAGAGAGAGAGAGATAGTGTGTGGAGAGCGATGAGGCAGCCACGGCGGTGGAGGAGGCTCCGTCGGCGGCTCGTCGTCTCCGGTGATTACAAGAGTTCCTAGAGCTAGCTAAGAGAGGGGTGGAGTAGTTGCAAGGGGGAGTGAATGCCTTGAATGGTGGTTGGAGGAGGTTTAAATAGAGTTAAGGGCTTCCTAAAAGAAGAAGGGGCTTTAGCGACATCCAGAGCGTCGCTAAAATCGATTCCAAAAGCGTCGGTGAAGCCCTCCCGCCGCTGGTCAGCCGCCCGCCTCGTTCCTTCTCCACGCGTGATCCATGGCTGTTGAACGAGAGCCGTCCGATCAAAGATCGGATGGCTGAGTCTTCCTCGCCTGTGCTGGGATCGCGCCTCGGGCGCGCGTGTGCGCGCACGTCTCCGCCCGGCGTGCACGCGCGCGTGGATGCTCGTGAGCTACGGTCGCGTTGCGAGGCAGGATCCCAGCCGTCCGTTGCTGATCGGGCGGTCCAATTTCTCTGCGCTCGTCGCCCATCTTCAAATCCCACTCCGCGCGGCTCAAACCCACGTCGCGTGGGTGCGGGCGTGCGCGCTCACCGTTGCGCCATGCTCGCGCTTTGTCGCGGCGACTGCGGGCGGGCGCGCGAATCTCGGCTGGTTGAAGGCGCGTCGAGCGCGGGGGCGGGGCTGACGTGGCGCAATCTGGGCCGTTGATCTCCAGATCAGCGGTCAGAACTTCTTGGGCCCATTGTAGGAGCTTCGAATGTCGTATTTAGCCGATCTTGAGTCCATCGTTCTGAATCTATCCGTGCGGTCCGATTGCTCATCTGAAGCCTGCTTTGATAAATGCTTACACAAATGGCCATTAATGCAGTTTATAAGCAATCTTGGTACATGATGCATGCAATGCTCCTATTCTACTTATGTTGTGCCTTTTATTCTAAAGATGGGCCATATTCAACATAATTATCACCCCCTTGTGTAGTGTTATCACATAACATGCATAATCATGCATTTAGGTCAAATTATATAAATTGTAGAGTAATTATCTCCTTTTATGGCCATGGATAGGGTGACTTTTAATCTGGGCCTCGGATCAAAGATCCAACCATATGAATCTGATCAGGGCGACGATTGGAATTCAACGACTCCAAGATCGCCTCGATTGAACTTCCGTAACAACAAATATAATTCAAGGAAAGTCAGAGATCAAGGGCTAAGATGATATCAATCTGCACTTCATATGACAAATCTGACTGCACGAATGGGTTCGGATCGATGATCGCAGCCTAACAGCGTGAAAATTGTCTCAATCCGACATCCGTGGCACCTTTTACAAGTCATAGAAGATGGACGGCCAAGATGGCACCACATGGTGCCATCTCGACTACCCAAACTGGCCCAACCAAATTAGTAAGGACCACCACACCCTTTCTCTCTCCTTACCCGCTTGATTGCACTCAGCTGTTGGATCTTGATCCAATGGCCAGGGGCATGTGCGCTTAAAACGTAGGCGCGACAAAGCGGCAGCCGTAGCATAGCGGGCGCAAGCGCTCCACGCAAAGAGGCGTGGGGTCGAGCCCCCCGCAAGCCTCAAATTCGAGCGTGGGGCGTAGGCGGATTCAATTCAGCCGTCGGATGGCGATCGTGCGGGTGAGGAGCGGAGACGTGGTGTGTGGAGTGATTGCACATCAAAAATACACCAATAAATATGCCATCTTGTGTTATTTCCTAGCACTGCCATTGTATATTAGGTAGCTATAGTTGCATTTGTAAAATTGACACATGCATGCATTTATTTGAAAGGGGAGGAAAATGCAAATAATTGGCTATGTAATTAACGTCTTCATCAAGGGTTGCATCACAATTTCACCTTCTTCATTTTTTATTTTTGACTTTGAATTTCTTCTTCGCATGGCTCAGGGCATGGGCATGCACATCTTCGCGCCATTCCTCTGCCAACTGCATGCCTGGACTTGCTCTGCCTGCAGCATGGCTGGGGCAGGCGTCTTCTTCTTTAAAAAGTCCTGCCTCTTCCTTGCGAAGGAGAGCCTGGAACACACAACACCCATAGACCATTCCTCCAGGCCATCGTCCTCCCCTTTTCTCCTCCATACGCAGTAGCTCTTCCACTGAAGAGACACACTGGTGGTCCCACAACCACTGTGAGTTCCACCACCTCCTAGCTCCTTTGTGAGCAGGTGGGCGTGGTGCTTCACCCTCTGTTTTCACTGCTAAACACCATCGCCATTGCCAGAAGCTCCAAGCTCTTGAGCTCCAGCAGCAGCGCAAGCACCGCGCGCATGCCAGCAGCCGTCCGCAGGCTATCCCCGCGCGCACAGGTGCCTGCCAGTGCACCTGCGCACACAGAACCGGCCGCAACTGGTTGTCCATCCCGCGCGGCACTGTAGCTACTGTTCACGCCTCTCAACGCGACACTGTAGCTACAGTGCGGTGACCGGGGAGTTTCTCATTTATCCGGTCACTGTGCGCTCTCTCTCCTCGCCATTACCGCCTCCAGCCAGTTGCGCGCGCCTGCGCCCACATTCGCATACGCCCGCGCCCATCTACACCTGATCCCGTCTGTGCTTGGGCTCGCATCTTCGCTCGCGTTCACTCCAGCCCGCAGCGCAGGGCGCTGCGCTACGCAGTGCGCTGCGTTGCGCTCTCCCTCACACTTCCGCTCCCGCCCGCGCACGAAGGCAGCACGCGTGCCTACTCCAACGCTAGCGCATAGCCTTATGCGCCTGCACGTGCTCGCACGTCCAGGCGGCGCCTACCCCCACCAGATGCATTAAACTCGTCGCTCTCTCTCACACTCCTCTCCAGCAGACACTTCCTCATTCATACACACACCACACTCGTACACACACACACTTGTACACTGACATTCACTTGTACACACCTATATATATATATATACATATTAATAACTATACAACTAAATATAAGTTTATATACATATATATATTTACACATATATACATATATACATACATATATACATATATATCTATAGATATAAATACATATATATATACATATACACATACATACATACATACATATATATATATATATATATATATATATATATTTACATATCTATATATATATACATAACTACATATACACATATATATATTTACATACATATCACCTACCTGTATCCATACGCATTAGTCACTCCACCATGCGTTATATCACGGGAATATCTGCATCAGTTGCTGATATTCCTCGATACCCGCGTAAAGAAAGCGCCTTTGCATATACTCCCACACATACATCCTACACTCTACGTAGCACTTCGTCTTGTTGGTTGAGTCTTTCTAAACGTGGACCAACTCGACATTGTGCTACACGCCATTTTCACTTCCACCCCCACCCCTCTATATATATGTATATATATGTATATATGTATGTATATATATATGCATATAGACTATATTTATTTCTCTACAAGCAACCTATCTTGTTTTATTTCGCTTTTGTTTCCTGCTATTAAAAAGATAAAAAAAAAGAGTAAAAGAAAAAAGATAATCCTTGTCTTGCAGGTACTCGATCTTACGAATAGTAGGATCAGTTTTTGGAACCCTAATTTGACTCAAAGCCAAGAACAATTTGGCTCGAAGCCAAGGACCTGATTTTGAGAGTGTACCTCAAGGACAGAATTATCAACAAAAAAACCTTAAATAGAAAAGAACCGAAAGCATAATAAACGCTCGGAAGAGATACGTTTTAGGTAAGGCATAAAAACTTCTCTACCTTTAATCCTCGCCTCCTTGAGTTCGACCCTGGGCCTAAAAGTGACCAAGTTAAAATTAAGTAGGCCAGGTAAAAAATTTTTTAAAGATGGTTAGACTCAATTTAGGTTAACCACTATACGCACTTCAGCGATAATTTCACCATATTAACACAACCTATTCGAGTTCTGACACACCTTTTTCTGGCACCGTTGCTGGGGAGGTGCGCATTGAGGTAAGTTTCTACTTCATTCATTTAATTTTCTCTTCTCACACCCTTCTCTTCACGGGTGTTTTTGTTTGCTGGTGTGTAGGTAAACCCGTTGTAAGGAGGAGGCAAGCAGAGGAAGTCGGAGACGTGGGCAGATCCAAGGCAGGAACGAGAGCGTGAAGTCACCGGCGCCACACTAGAGCTTCGCCCACGTTGTGGAAAAGGTAAGTCTCTCTCTTAGTAACTTAGGTCGACTTGTCACCTTAATTAAAAAAAACCTAAAAAAAAATTCTTGGGATTTCTTGGGGGCAAGTGGATTAAAAATCACTTGCTTGATTGTTTGCCATCAGTCCCACCGCCTTGGGATTTCCCTCCAAACTTCACATAGCGAAGATCCAAGAATCTTGCTTGAATCTTTCGTCGTGTAAAGTATTCTTTGAGGAAAAATTAAATAGATTGATTGCCATTCCTCCTTGCCTCATTTATCCACAATTCGGGATCACATTTTTAGTATGGAGACTTGGAATTGAGTTGATTCCAACCCTACCCTGACCTTTCACGTGCCTTAGATTTGATCCCGAATATTTCAACCCCAACACTTTGATTTTCTTTACATTATCTTGTGGTTGAGCGTTGTGTGTGGAACATCATTTTGGTGACTGGGAGCACTTGAATTGAAGTGCTTTGGCTTCCTTTCACACTAACCTAAAATTAACTCGTGCATCCACACAGAAATTTCCACCTAGGGAAGCCCATTGCATTTTTAGCATGCATTAACCAACTCACATTGAAGAAGGGTTTGTTGGGCCTAGAAGAACTTGTATTTTCTTAAAACCCGAAGATTGGTTGAATTGGTAACTCAGTGAAATCCTAAAATCCATACTACTTTAGGCTGAAATTCTAAAAATCATTCACCAACTAAATGAAGAAGGGGCATTTGAACATCATTAGGACATGCATTAATGACTTTTCATAGAGGTCCTTATTTCATTCACATTTATTCTCATTTAAATGCCTAAGGACCCATTTGAAAAGCTGCTAGGGACCCATTTGTAAACTTTTAGACCACGTTGCCATCTTTCCCCTCAGTTATGGGTTCCCTTGCAAATGTTCTACCCCTTTAGACTTCAAGGTTGCAAAATGCCCAATTAGACCTATGACTGCACCCGACACTATTCATCGCAAAGAACATGGCCAATTTGGGTCGTCGATCCCTTGCACCTTCGATCTGACGGCCAATCATCCACCTCCGAGCGTGCTGCTTCGCACAAAGGATCGTTACTTCGCATAGATCTGATCCTGTAGCTGAGATTTGGTTTGAGCTTTCCGTGCACACATTTATCTCATCTCCACCGTACACCCTTTGTAGTTTTCATTTAATTGTTATTCTTTGTTATCCGCCAACATTAATATCAGTGATTGTTAAGAGCCGTGCTCTTTGAGTCTTTTAAGACGTCTAGATTGTGGGTCAGACGTCTGGTCAGATGTCTGGACACCTTCCCAAACGTCTGGAAATCAAAAATTTCGAGTACGAGCTTGCGTCTGCCCGTGTGTTGCGCGTAGACAATACACTTCCCTTGTTTTTCCTCTCATTCCGCCCCCGACGAAACCCTAAACCCACACCCTTATATAAAGCCCCCTCTCCCTCGTTCTACCCCACTTCCCAGCCACCTTCCCCCTTCCCTCCAGCAAGAGCAGCAGAGCAGTGAGAGCGCGGGAGTGGCGTGAGGAGAGGAGCAGCGTGAGGGAGAGGAGTTTAGCTTGCGAGCTCGCGTGGGAGCTCGTCGGTGAGCTCACGCCGGAGCGACGCATGCGCAAGGCGGAGGAGTACGTTGGGGAGGTCCTCTCCGACACTGTTGTAGCCGGAGCAGCAGGCGAGAGGGCACGACGCAGCCACATGCAGTGCGAGAGGGTGGAAGCAAGTTCTGGTTCTGAGATTTTCCTAGAACCAGACTTCTGGAGCGACGTCCAAACGACGTAGTCGACATCTAGAAGAGGTTCCAGACGACTGAGAAGTAGACTTCACGAAGGTACGTCTTCTTTGCGGATACGGCCATGCAGGCCGCTCCGCTGAGGCATTGTTGCATGCCTTTTTGAGGGGATTTGGTGGATTTCGTGCAGGGTTCGCTTCGGGAAGGCACGGGATACGCCCTCCTACGCATTTCGGATGTCTGGGTGACATACCAGACGACGGGAAGCGCTTCCAAACGTCCGGAGAGGTGGTCGGACGTCTGGAACTGGGTCTAAACAGTTCAACGGAGTTCTTGGACGTCTGAGGAGTGGTGCAGGACTTGAGGTATGTCACTGGACACTTTTAAAATGTCTGGAAGTTGTTCCAGACGTCTGATTTGAGTCAGAACACTGTTTTTGTCTTGTTTAGGGTCCGTTTGAGGTCTGATTTCTGCAATTAAGATACTGATGTTTCCCATATGAATTCCCCTACTTGTTAGAAGACTTTATATACTGTTCTGAGTAATCTCTTGTGATTGATTCTTGTGATAGGACTGGTTTCCATTGCGGGTTCGGGGCTTGCTGAGGCATGTGAGCTTGCCATTCATGCCCCCACTACTCCTGGGTTTGTTGGTAGAGTGGCTTCTCCTTAATTTATTTAAAACCTAAATGCATGTGTGGAATGAATGATTAGAACCTAGGATCTTGGAATGTCTGTATTGAATGAACGGATTGCAGTCTTGAATGAGTAGATAGAATGATAACAATTGCCTGTAAATGAATAACAGTTGCCTGCGAAATATGTAGTACCTGTACTAGTTAACTGTTGAATGTAATTTTCCTGTCGCACAAGTGAAATGATTTAATATGAGCTGCATATATTTAATTTGGAAATGGAAATGTGAATGTTGGAATTACGAGCTATCAGTGAATAACCTAAATTTGGAAATGTGCACGATAGAATTACAAATTGCATGTGTATAACATGAGAATAGAAATAGAAATGATGAAACCTGATATGGAATGGCCTGAGGAATATGAGTATGAACCTTACGGGGAATTAGTAGAGCTCCTGGAAATAAATGGAGTGAAACTGGAAATGTGAGTGGTGAAGTGAGCTGGCCCTTGAGTATGGAGTAGTAAGGAGAGCGACTGTCCTTCTGTTTAGTGCAGAGCGGAGCTAACTACCCTTGGGTTGGGACCCAGGGTTAGGATTGGCCTCTCTGTACCGACTTCTTGACCCTCGTGTACACTGTACTAGGGAGGGCTACTAGTGTAGGGAGAGCTAGTCACCCCACGGGACTCGTGGTTCAGCTAGCCACCCTACACTGACTTGTTAGGTCCACTTGGCAAATCAAGGTAATCAGGCGAGGGTGCGCGGACTGTGGAGGGGTGACCCCTGCTTGGTTCTTAGGGGCTAGACCCCTGTTACTGAGAGGGCTATGCCCTATACTAGTTCTGTGCTGTACTTTGGATTTACCCACTAATGGAAACAACTGATCATGTGCCAGTGCGGGGTAGCTACCCTTGCACTTATCGCGCGTGCCGTAGTCACCATTACGTCTGTTCGTAACCTTGGGGTGGTTGACTGGGTGTAGGACCACCATGGGGGACTCTCTCGACCAGGAGAACACCACGTGCGACTTCTACTCTTTGGAAAAGACTACAATCAAAATCGTTCCCACGAGAAGAATTCGAGATCAAGAAAGAGACCTGATAAATAAACCAAGTGGTGAAAGAAAGAATAATTAGTTAAAGAAAAAAAGAAATTAAAAAATAACAGCTACTTGTCTGCCTTTATTACTTTAGTTAGTTTGTTTTCACTCTACTCAGCGTTCGCTAACGTTTTATGCTCATAACCCTTTTCACGTCCAGGTGTTGAGCAGCCAGAGCCTACGACTGCAGAGGGTGCTGGGCCCAGCAGAGCCCAGTAGTTGTAGCTTATTGTTGTACTCCTTTTCAGTTGTAGTGAGTAATTCTTGTACCTCTGTACTCTGACATTCTGTACTTTATAATCTTATACCTGTTTACTTTCCTACTGTTGTGGTGGTCTGTAATGTAGTAGTTTTACTTCTTTACTAATGTACTTTTGTTAATGTTAGTTGCTTAGCATGGTGAATGTGGTTTACTTTCCTATTTTTTGGTTACTTTCTCGTTGGACGACTAGGTCTTGGGATCAGTTGAGTCGGTCCGGTCTCGTGTTCTGTAGGGATTTGGGAATCGGGTCATAACAAGATGGTATCATAGCAAGGTCGTCCCGAGAAGCGAACCAATTATTTTGAGAATAACAATTCACGTGCTTGTAACTAGAGTAACCACTGCAACGTATCTTTTGACATCTATTCTGAGTTTCTTTTCCTGAATGTCTGTTAGAATTGATGTCTTCTTATTCTGTGTTCGCATCTCCTTGCAAGAGATGTCTCGACGTGGAGTCATTGAGGCGAGCCGCGGACGTGGCCGAGGACGAGGTCGGAGGGGCAGACGTGTTGAGCCCGGTGTCTCAGTGGACCAGCCACTACTTCCGGATGTTAAGGCCCAGGACCTCTCTTAGCTGATACGGGAGATTCTGTTAGAGGAGCTCCACCCGCCTCCACAGGCGCCTCTCCCTGGGGACGTGGAGGGGGAGTCCTCTGTGGGACCGTAGGATAGACGCAACGTTGGACATGGGGGAGGGGGTGGTCCTCCACTGCTCCCACTGTCCTCTGACACTTCCGAGCACGAGCCTTCCCTGCCTGGAGGCGTACCAGTTTCCCACTTCAGTGTCATTACGAGCTTTTCGGATAGTTCCGAAAGCTGAAGCCCCCTCATTCAAGGGGGATGAGGACTTGATCGAGGGCAGGAGTCGAGTTCCCCTTTGCTAGCAGTGTGGCCAGTCAGTAGATGCTCCCTGCACCGAGCACTGGAGGACGAGCAGGAGGCCATTGTTCCCAGGTGCGTGGGGGAGGACAGTAGTTGATGGGAGGATACCGGCCAGCGGTTACCCGTCCGACGCACAGTGTGGCTGCTTCTTCCGAACCGAGAGCTGAGGGGCATATTAATTTCCTGACACAAAGACGCCAGAGCTTCGGGTTCAGTGGTAGCAGGTATGGTTACAGTTTTCGGCAGACTAGTTTACACCCTTTTTTATTCCGGTAACACGCACTCATTTGTTGCTAGTTTTGCTGTCAGTTTGGGACAGGACTGTTGACCGGGTCGATCTTTCGCTTTTATGTCGTTTGTAGTTTAATGTGGTGGAAAAATCGACTAATCAATTTTTAATAAGAAATAACCACTCGCAGAGGAGCGGGTCGTTTCCACAGGGAGGCAATAACGTATTAAAATTCGCGCCACTTAAAAATGTTTGTTCGGAGTCAATTTGGACAAGAACCAAGCCAAGATTGCCTTTAGATTAAGGTTTAAGCAAGAAATAATGCTGAAATGGCAATTATGATAAACTACAGGATATTTTCCGCAATGCAGAGTGAATAGAATATGAATAAAATCTGGCAATGGCAGAAAATGTAAATTTTAATCAACGCTTTACTGTAGCAAAACAGGGGAATTTTTCCCCGTTGTCTTGCGCGACGAGGAGCCGATGGCTGGGCGCGGGAAGCTCGGCGGAGGTCCCTTGGATCAAGGGCTTCGAATCGGTGGTGACGGCGAGTCGCGCGGCGGCCGGAGGTGGCCGGACGAGCTCCGGCGGAGGTGCTGCAGGCGGTTGTGCGTGGGCGCGCGGAGGGTCTGCGGAAGGCGCTGGCGCGCGGAGGCGTGGCTGCGGTGGTAGCTGCAGAGGTTGGTTGCTGGCGGTTCTGCAGGTGGCTGTGCGTGGGCGCACGGAGGGTCTGCGGAGGGCGCTGGCGCGCGGAGGCGTGGCTGCGGTGGTCTGCAGGCGGGCGCTGGTGTGTGCGGTGGAAGCTGCAGAGGGGGCGCTTGCGCGGTGGTTTGCAGATGGCTGTGCGTGGGCGCGCGGAGGGTCTGCGGAGGGCGCTGGCGCGCGGAGGCGTGGCGGTGGTAGCTGCAGAGGGGGCGCTTGCGCGGTGGAAGCTGCAGGCGGCTGTTGGAGGATGCTGCAGGCTGGTCTGCAGGCGTTGGAGGAGAGCGCGGGCTGATCTGCAGGCGTGCGCAGGTCAGCAGCCGGTGAGCAGTGGAGGGCGCAGGTGGTTTGGTGGCCGGTTGGAGAGTGCAGGCTGAGGAAGTGGAGGTGAGCGGGTAACTTCAGACGTCTGGGAAATTTCCCAGACGTCTTAAGTTACTGAGAGGGTGGCTGATCAGTAGCTTGCGTGGTGGTCTGCGACGACGGCGAGGAAGATGCACGCTGATGTGCTCACGGTAATGCGGGCGAGCTCCGGATGGCGGTGTGGCCTGTCACACCACACGCCCACGGTGGTGGAGACTCGCCGCCACGGTAGAGGCCGGCAGTGTGGATGGAAGAGAGAGGATCTCTCTGCACAGTGGTGAGTCGGTGGCGGAGGCCTCCTTTGCTCGGCTGCCTCCGTGCTCCTTTTGTAGTGGCATGAACAATTTTGAAATCAGCTGCCGACCAGATCCACCGTATACGCTCCCCCTTGAATGGCTTTCACTGCATCACGCGGGCGTTGGAGCGGCAGCCAGCCGTTCTGAAAGAAGAAGAATAAAGAAAATATTATTAAAATATTAGGGTTATTTATGTATAGACCCTCAACTTCTATGTTAATAAAAACAATATACCTAATTGGTTATCTAATTAGATGAATGCTATTCTAAGCTAATTCTAAATGCACTTAAGATATGAATGCAATGTATGGATTATGTAATTAGATTAAAACTATGAATTAATCTATTTACATCCTAATTTATACTAAATAAATGTTAGAATTAACCTGATGTGTAGGCACTTAAATACTTAAATAGCCCACAACTATGGGCTAATCAAATACCCCCATGCCTAGTTTTTGCTAGTCCCTAGCAAAATTAAGCGAAACCTAGCACTCTAAGTAGACTAGTCAACTCACTTAGTCTTCCTTCAGAAGCATATTAAGTTCAGGTTCTAAACCCAAGGTCCCTAAGTAGTTGCTAAGTTACAGACTAGGTCGGCTAAAGACGAGTTGTAAGCACAAGTTTCCCTGATTTCTGACTCTACCCTAAAGTTTATTGATCCCTGAGATTAAAGCATCCGTGCTTTTGCATTGGTCCGAGTTATTTGAGTTAAAGGAATTTTTTTTTTTTTTTTTTTAATAAATATACTTTTTTTTTTTTTTTTTTTTGATTCTTCTAAGTCTAACCTCAGATCAGCTATCAACACGGTCTGTGTCGGATTCATTGTCCCCATTACCATACCTCGAAGGGTGCCTGGCTTTCGATGCTTCGAGATAGCACCGCCCATAACGACCCCAAGAACTCCTGGCAATCGACACTTCGAGATAGTATCGCCCATGGATTTCTTAAGCGAATTCAGGCCTATGGCAATCGGCACTTCGAGATAGGGCCGCCCATGGTACCTGAACCGCGCAATGCGCTTACATGCCCCCAGTAGGATGGATATCCTAAGAGACAAGCGCCGAGGAGGTAATATGTTACCATCGCATCCTCAAGGTAAGTATATACTCGACCTCTCCTGCGGCGGGAACTCTTCCAATCAAAATATGTTTTCAAGCCTTTCTTAAGTCAAAACTAAGAGAACCAAATCTCTTTTCAGAAATTAAGTTAATTACCAGACCAAGTGTGAACAATTTGGATACTTGGGTTACAAGGACCTGTAAACCAAAAGGTAGAATAAGACTCCAGGTACTACCCCACCTTTTAACTCAAACCCTAGCTTCCCTTCCTCAACCTCTTGAAGAATGGTCCGCAACTTAACTCCTACTTAAGTTTTTAAGTCCACAAAGGACCCTAAAGGTCTAAAGCTAGTAGCTTATTTAGCTTCTAAAGTTTGACCCTAGAATTAACTTAGTCTACCCTAGAGTTCTGATTTGCTTAAGACGGCAAGATCTAGCCAGTTAAGCTCAAAACTTCTCTTTTTATATATATATATATATATAATTTTTTTTTTTTCTTTTTTTTTTTTTTTTTTTAAATGCATGCTATAAACAAAATGCCTCAGGTCCTCTCCCCCATGCCTGGTTCAAACAATGTCCTCATTGAAAATCAAAAATAGCTAAAGGAAGATATTACCTGAGGCGGAGAATAGTAGGAGCTAAGGCTCCTCAAGAGTGACTTCGTCAACTAGATGGCCATCTAAAGTTATGTACGGTTTTAACCGTTGACCGTTGACGATAAAGGGAGTTGCTGAAGAGGAAGGATTTTTGATCTCCACAGCTCCATGGGGGAATACTTTGGTGATTATGTAAGGCCCATCCCAACGAGATTTTAATTTCCCAGGAAAAAGCTTAAGTCTGGAATTGAAAAGCCAGACTTGTTGGTTGGGTTCAAAGGTCTTTCGAAGAATAAACTTGTCATGCAAGACCTTAGTTCTTTCTTTATAAGCTTGAGAGGTGTCATAAGCATCATTCCTCAGCTCCTCAAGCTCACTTAATTCTAGAAATCGTGCCTTACCTGCCTTCTCTAAATCCATGTTAACACTTCGAATAGCCCAAAGTGCTTTATGTTCCAACTCAACAGGTAAATGGCACGCTTTTCCATACACAATCCGAAAGGGAGAAGTACCCAAAGGGGTCTTATAAGCCGTTCGATAAGCCCACAAAGCATCATCGAGCTTTTGGGACCAATCTTTCCTATCAGGTCTAACGGTCTTTTCCAAAATATTTTTTATCTCCCTATTTGATACTTCAACCTGACCACTTGTCTGAGGGTGGTAAGGGGTAGCAACCTTGTGAGTCACTCCCAAACTCTTAATTAACCGATTGAAGTGGTGGTTTCGGAAATGAGGTCCCCCATCACTTATAATAGTCTTGGGGCAGCCGAAACGGGATATGATATTGGCCTTCACAAATTTCAAAACCACAGAGTGGTCATTTGTGCGCGTCGGAATGGCCTCTATCCATTTAGAGACATAATCAACTGCCACCAAGATATATTCAAAACCATGGGACGACGGGAAGGGGCCCATAAAGTCAATTCCCCACACATCAAAAATTTCAACAGATTGAATATGATGTTGAGGCATTTCATTCTTCTTCCCAATCGTTCCAGTCCGTTGACATCTAATACAGGCCTTAACAAAATTATGAGAATCCTTAAATAAGGAAGGCCACCAAAAACCAGACTGGAGAACCTTAAAAGCAGTTTTCTTAGCACCAAAGTGTCCTCCACAATGAAGTGCATGGCAAAATGTCAGCACACTTTGTTGTTCCTCTTCAGGCACACAACGTCTCAAAACTTGGTCTTGTCCAATTCTAAATAATTCTGGCTCTTCCCAATGAAAATATCTTGCTTGAGAAATGAATCTCTTTCTTTTCTGCTTATCCCAAGAGCCAGGAGTTTGTCCAGTGACCAAGTAATTTACAATGTCTGCATACCAAGGTAAAGTTGGTGTTACCGCCATCAGAGTTTCATCGGGGAATGTCTCGCGAATGTCTTCAGAAATAGAGTCGTTAAGAGGAAGACGAGACAGGTGGTCAGCCACAACATTTTCTACTCCTTTCTTTTCACGTATTTCCAAGTCAAATTCTTGAAGGAGTAAGATCCACCTAATTAGACGTGGCTTAGAATCTTTCTTAGCAATGAGATGTTTCACTGCTGCATGATCAGTAAAAATAACCACCTTAGACCCAAGTAAATAAGACCTAAACTTCTCCAGAGCAAAAACTACAGCAAGTAATTCTTTTTCAGTGACGGTGTAGTTTTGCTGAGGTTCAGTTAAAGTCTTGCTTGCATAATGCAGCACATGAGGTCTTCCCTCAACCCTTTGTCCAAGGACTGCTCCCACTGCATAATCCGAAGCATCACACATAAGCTCAAAGGGGAGTGCCCAATCAGGAGCTTGGAGAACAGGTGCAGAGATCAAGGCCTCCTTTAGAGTTTGAAAGGCCTCGGCACACTTTGAATCAAAACTGAAGGAAGATTCCTTCGCCAATAAGTCACAAAGTGGCCTAGAAATCTTACTAAAATTTTTAATAAAGCGCCTGTAAAAGCCAGCATGGCCCAGAAAGGATCTAATCTGTTTGACATTCGTAGGCAATGGAAGTTTGGAAATAGAATCAATCTTGGCTTTATCTACTTCCAAACCTTGCTCAGATACAACATGCCCAAGTACAATTCCTTTCTGTACCATGAAGTGACTTTTCTCCCAGCTGAGGACTAAACCAGTCTCCTTACATCGTTTCAACACATTCTCCAGGTGCATGAGACACTGGTCGAAAGACGAGCCATAAATAGAGAAGTCATCCATAAATACTTCGACACACTCGTCAATCATGTCCGAAAAGATAGACATCATACACCGCTGGAAAGTTGCAGGGGCATTACATAATCCAAACGGCATACGCCTGAATGCAAAAGTACCGTAAGGACTCGTGAATGTCGTCTTTTCCTGGTCATCAGGAAAGACTGCCACCTGATTGTACCCAGAATATCCATCGAGAAAGCAATAATACTTATTCCCTGCCAATTTTTCGAGAATTTGATCAATAAAAGGCAAAGGAAAGTGATCCTTCTGGGTAGCGGTGTTCAGCTTGCGGTAATCAATACAGACCCTCCATCCAGTTGAGGGTCTAGTGACAACTTGTTCACCTTGGTCGTTGAGTTCCACAGTAAAGCCTGCCTTCTTTGGCACCACATGAATGGGACTGACCCATTTACTATCAGCAATGGGATATATGATCCCTGCATCCAACCACTTCAGGATTTCCTTTTTTACAACCTCCCTCATATTAGGGTTCAGACGTCTCTGCATGTCCCTAAAAGGCTTGATGGAATCATCAGTATAAATGTGGTGCATGCAGAGTGTAGAGTCTATACCCTTAATGTCAGCAATGCTCCAAGCAATAGCTTCCTTATGCCTAGACAGGCATTCAATCAAGGCGCCCTCCTGTGCCTCAGACAGCACAGCCGAAATGATAACTGGGAGCGTATCATTGGCACCTAGGAAAACATACTTGAGAGTGTCAGGGAGGGGTTTCAACTCAAGGTTGGGGGCTTGTATGGTTGAGGGTTTCATAATAGATGTCCCCATCTCAGGTAGCAAATCTGCCTTCGGCGGAAATGATGGGGGAAGAGACTCAGCAGAAACTCCTAGCAATTCCTCTAGTTCTAGTATATCCCCTTCACATTCCTCCAAGAGATGGGAATGCTCATTTAGCATGACATGCTGAAGGGGGTCATCACATAACATTGCAGGAGTTGCCTCTTCAATCAGGTCATCTATCACCTCAACTTGAGAACAATCCTCAAGTCTAGCTTGTTTGTAAGCATCAAACACATTAAGCCGGATTTTCCTATTCCCAAAGCCCATTTTCAATGCCCCAGTATTGCAATTAATTGAAGCATGAGAAGTTGCAAGGAAGGGGCGGCCCAAAATGATGGAGGGTTTGGTTGGCTTGTTGGTAGGGTCAGTGTCCAAAACTAAGAAGTCAACGGGAAAGAAGAAATCCTCCACTCTTACGAGGACATCTTCCAAAATTCCCCGTGGTGTCTTAAGTGATTGATCAGCAACTTGAAGGATTACAGGGCTAGGCTTCAGATTGCCTCCCCCAAGTTGTTCATATACATAGCTCGGAAGGATGTTCACCCCCGCACCCAGATCAAGCAGAGCCTCATCAATTTGTAAGTCACCAATAACTACAGAAATATATGGGGCCCCTGGGTCCTTAAGTTTCGGAGGTGTGCCATGTTGAACAATTGAGCTAACAGAATCAGGCAGGACAACTTTAGACTGGACCTGTTTTCTAGATTGCCGCTTTTTCGTGCACAAGTCCTTTAAGAAGCGGGCATAAGACGGAATCTGCCTGATAGCTTCAAGCAAAGGCAGGTTAATCTGCACTTGCTTGAAAGTTTCCATAATCTCATCCGTCTTATCTTTGGCTCCAGATGAGCCAGCAGAAGTCTGCCCAGAGGTGGATAAGCGCTCTGGAAATGGCACTCTCGATCTCTGGGTGGAAGGGTTGTCATGTCGAGTAAGGTGTGGAACGGGGGCAACTTCTTCCGGTGAGGTGATTTCAAGCGGAGGAGATTTGGGCAAATCTTCTTCGGTGGGGGTGAAAGTCGGGGTGGATGTTTTTTTAGGGGGTGAGACTATAGGAGCATCGGGTTTGGAAATTTCTTTCCCACTCCTCAGAATAGTCACCGCCTGAGCATGCTCCCTAAAGACAATCCCTTTTCCTTTAGGATTTTCCTCAGCAGCACTTGGAAACTTCCCAGTCTCCCTCTGTCTAACGGCCTCAACAAGGTGTCCAATTTGTGATTTCATCTCATGTATAGCCTTGTCATGAGATTGGATGATGGCACTTTGACTTTCTTGCATAGTTTTCAATATCGCCTTCAATTCATCCATCTCAGAGGTTTTAGGTTGGGCAAAGGTCTGAGGTTGGTTCATTTGATGGTTTTGAAAGGATTGCGGTTTGTAATTCCCTGAATTTGAGACATTTCCTTGTCTCCATGAAAAGTTTGGGTGGTTCCTCCATCCCTCATTATAAGTGTTGGAGAAAGGATCATTACGAGGTCTTGGACGGAACCCTTGAGCGGCATTCAAATCTGCTTGTACAAGCTCAGGGAATTGGGAGGCTAAGTGGCAATCCACAGTGGCGTGTGTATTGCCTTGACAAATTACACATTCGGAAGCTTGGGATGTGGAGGTGTTAGGTGTGAATGAACTCGGGTTCGACATAAGCCTTTCCATGTTTTGATTCAGTAATTGAATTTGATAAGCTAAATTCTGGGTTTCCCTTGCTTCATTCGCCTCCAACTTTCTTTGCATGAGAGTGGGCTTTCTATCCATGTAGGCAGAATTCAAGTGAATAGAATTCTCACTCAAAGTATCAAATAAGTTCCAAGCTTCATCCTCAGTCTTAGATAGAAAGGTTCCTGCACAGGCACCATCCACAGTTTGCCTATGAGAATCATTAAGTCCGGTGTAGAACCTTTCAACCAGTTGCCATTTAGGCACCTGGTGATGTGGGCAAAGTCTCAGCAAATCGTTAAAGCGCTCCCACGCATCATGGAAAGCTTCCCCATCCTTTTGAGCAAAACTCATGATTTCCCTCCTAAAGTGATTTGTTTTGCTCATGGGGAAGTACTTCTTCAAAAACTCCTTTTTAAGGGCATCCCAAGTATTTAAATTATCAAGGGTGTGATACCAATACTTGGCTTTGTCCTTTAGGGAGAAGGGAAAAAGGGTCCGCATTTGAGCGTCATCAGTAACGCCCTGCAGCTTCACCGTGGAACAGACCTCGGTGAATTCCTCAATATGCCTGTAAGGATCTTCCCTAGTAGTACCATAAAAGGAGGGTAGCAAGGATATGGTACTACTTTTGATCTCATATGGATTATCCCCTCCAGGTCTACGTAGTGCTGGGCCAGCTTGGTTGGTTGGGATGAAATATTCCTTAAGGCTCCTTTAACCGGCCATTTCTACCCTTGGGAGGTCTTTTCTTAGGATTCTTTCTGGTTCAGGATCAAATACAAGTTGTCTCCTAAGAGAACGCCTACCAAGCATGCACTACAAACACAACTCAAACGGACTTGTTTGGTCTTTACAGATTTAGGCTTTTGAATTTAATTCAAATTGTAGGTGACAAAACAAGTTACCCAATCAATTACGCGCCTATTGTCAACCTACGGCTCGCCTAAAAAGACCTAGTTGGAACTTAGGTAATCTTCCCTAAATCTCAAATGGTCAAGTAAATCCAAAGACGGAAGATCGAGGGATGCAAGTAGGCCTAAGCCTTCCTTTGAAGCTGTGCTTTCGCGGTGCTCCTCAACTACCCCCAAAAATCCGTGACAGGGTATCCCCCTCTTTGGATTTACAAAACCTTTGATCTCAAGTTCCGAACACTTCAGAATCCAACGAAAGGAGGGCTCTTGTCCTAGTATTTCCAAACCTAAGGAGTGTCTAGAAGCGTGTCGTGGTGCAAGTGAAATAAGTGTGCATACACCGTCAAAGATTTTGAACTTTGAATCGTACGCCAAGTTTGAAAATCAAATCCTTGGTTTTTAAAATTTCCTTCCTTTAATTAGTCCTTTTTCTAAAGAAAATATGTGACCACTTGTTAGATTTATTCAGTACAGATTAGGTGGTCTTCGCATTAAATCCCAAATGCAATGCGTGATCAAAAATAGGATGCAAAGTAAGAGAATGCGTACCTTGCCTCCAGCGATCTTCGATACAAAAATGCACGCAATGCAGAAAAGCAAATCTAGAGGCTGCTCATACAGACCTAAATGGTTCGTCCTAGGGCAGGCAGCTTCTAGCAGGCAGCTCGTTTTTTTTCTTTTTCTATTTTTTTAGAGCTACTTATGCACAAGCAAATAAAAGAAATAATAAAAAAAAAAAAATAAACCTAAATCTAAAGAAAAGGGAACAGGCTCCCAAAAATTACCCAACACGGGTCCAAAATAAAATCAGGGAACAAACCCTCAAAATATGCCCCAGAACAAGGGTTTCAAACTAACTGTAATGAAAAATTAAGTCTTCAGTCTTAATTCTATTCTAATTAAATTAGAGATTAAATACAATGGTGTCCGTCGCGTCCTCGTCCTTCTCCTCCTTTCAAAATTGCTTGTCCACTTCTCGTCTGGCGACGTCAAGGGTCGCCTCTCACAGTGGCTGATTCTTGCACAAAATTTCTCGCACAGAAAAGAAAATAATAGATGGTCAAATCTCTGTGCAATTGACAAATAATCAAAATAAAATTAGGCGAAATTATTGCGTCTGTTGCCTCCCCGGCAACGGCGCCATTTGATCGTGTCGATCCTTCGCTTTTATGTCGTTTGTAGTTTAATGTGGTGGAAAAATCGACTAATCAATTTTTAATAAGAAATAACCACTCGCAGAGGAGCGGGTCGTTTCCACAGGGAGGCAATAACGTATTAAAATTCGCGCCACTTAAAAATGTTTGTTCGGAGTCAATTTGGACAAGAACCAAGCCAAGATTGCCTTTAGATTAAGGTTTAAGCAAGAAATAATGCTGAAATGGCAATTATGATAAACTACAGGATATTTTCCGCAATGCAGAGTGAATAGAATATGAATAAAATCTGGCAATGGTAGAAAATGTAAATTTTAATCAACGCTTTACTGTAGCAAAACAGGGGAATTTTTCCCCGTTGTCTTGCGCGACGAGGAGCCGATGGCTGGGCGCGGGAAGCTCGGCGGAGGTCCCTTGGATCAAGGGCTTCGAATCGGTGGTGACGGCGAGTCGCGCGGCGGCCGGAGGTGGCCGGACGAGCTCCGGCGGAGGTGCTGCAGGCGGTTGTGCGTGGGCGCGCGGAGGGTCTGCGGAAGGCGCTGGCGCGCGGAGGCGTGGCTGCGGTGGTAGCTGCAGAGGTTGGTTGCTGGCGGTTCTGCAGGTGGCTGTGCGTGGGCGCACGGAGGGTCTGCGGAGGGCGCTGGCGCGCGGAGGCGTGGCTGCGGTGGTCTGCAGGCGGGCGCTGGTGTGTGCGGTGGAAGCTGCAGAGGGGGCGCTTGCGCGGTGGTTTGCAGATGGCTGTGCGTGGGCGCGCGGAGGGTCTGCGGAGGGCGCTGGCGCGCGGAGGCGTGGCGGTGGTAGCTGCAGAGGGGGCGCTTGCACGGTGGAAGCTGCAGGCGGCTGTTGGAGGATGCTGCAGGCTGGTCTGCAGGCGTTGGAGGAGAGCGCGGGCTGATCTGCAGGCGTGCGCAGGTCAGCAGCCGGTGAGCAGTGGAGGGCGCAGGCGGTTTGGTGGCCGGTTGGAGAGTGCAGGCTGAGGAAGTGGAGGTGAGCGGGTAACTTCAGACGTCTGGGAAATTTCCCAGACGTCTTAAGTTACTGAGAGGGTGGCTGATCAGTAGCTTGCGTGGTGGTCTGCGACGACGGCGAGGAAGATGCACGCTGATGTGCTCACGGTAATGCGGGCGAGCTCCGGATGGCGGTGTGGCCTGTCACACCACACGCCCACGGTGGTGGAGACTCGCCGCCACGGTAGAGGCCGGCAGTGTGGATGGAAGAGAGAGGATCTCTCTGCACAGTGGTGAGTCGGTGGCGGAGGCCTCCTTTGCTCGGCTGCCTCCGTGCTCCTTTTGTAGTGGCATGAACAATTTTGAAATCAGCTGCCGACCAGATCCACCGTATACGCTCCCCCTTGAATGGCTTTCACTGCATCACGCGGGCGTTGGAGCGGCAGCCAGCCGTTCTGAAAGAAGAAGAATAAAGAAAATATTATTAAAATATTAGGGTTATTTATGTATAGACCCTCAACTTCTATGTTAATAAAAACAATATACCTAATTGGTTATCTAATTAGATGAATGCTATTCTAAGCTAATTCTAAATGCACTTAAGATATGAATGCAATGTATGGATTATGTAATTAGATTAAAACTATGAATTAATCTATTTACATCCTAATTTATACTAAATAAATGTTAGAATTAACCTGATGTGTAGGCACTTAAATACTTAAATAGCCCACAACTATGGGCTAATCAACTGTGTCTTGTTAGAGGATTCGTTTGTGATCAGAGGTCCGGGTGATCAGCTGTTTGTAGCTGTGGAGGTTTACACAGCCTGTGAGGTCAGTGTTGGGTGACAGCCTCCTCGCTGATCTGATTGTGATACCGATGGAGGATTTTAGTATGATTCTGGAGGTGGACTGGTTGTCTGCTTCCCACGCTTTGGTGGACTGTTTTGAGAGGAAGATCGTCTTCTCCATATCGGAGATGACTTCTTTTGAGTTTCACGGACAGCCAGTAGATGGCGGCTTCAGGTGCATTTCTACACTTCGGGTGGTGAGACTTTTGGGCCAGGGGTGTGAGGGATTTCTGGCTTGTGTAGTGGCAGTCCAGCCCCGTGGCGGACTTTCGGAGTATCCTGGTGGTCAGAGAGTACCCCGATGTGTTCCTAGAGGAGCTGCCAGAACTGCCGCCTGAGCGTGAGATCGAATTCGAAATCTCACTGGTACTGGGGATCAGTCCCATTTCTACAGCACCTTATAGGATGGTACCACTTGAGTGCGAGAGCTCAAGTCCCATTTGCAGGACCTTCTGAAGAAGGGCTTTGTGAGGCCCAGTGTGTCTCCATGGGGAGCTCTAGTATTATTTGTGAAGAAGGATGATACCTTACGCCTTTGTGTAGATTACAGACAGCTGAATTGGGTTACCATCAAGAGTAGGTATCCATTGTTGAGGATTGATGATTTGTTTGATAAATTGTGAGGTGCCACGGTTTTCTCAAAGATAGACTTGAGGTCTGGCTACCACTAGTTGAGGATCAAGGAGACCGATGTCTCCAAGACAACTTTCCGCACCCGGTACGGACACTACGAGTTTTTGGTCATGCCGTTTGGGCTGACCAACGCCCCCGCTGCTTTGATGGATTTGATGAATCGAGTGTTCAGATCATATTTGGATTAGTTCGTGGTGGTATTTATCGATGATGTGCTCATCTACTCGCGGGATCAGGTGTAGCACGGGCAGCACTTGCGGATGGTTTTGGATACGTTGAGGCGACGTAGGCTATATGCCAAATACAACAAGTGCGAGTTCTGGTTGAGGCAGGTGACCTTAAGTCATGTGATTTCAGGGGATGGCTTGGCTGTGGATCCAGCGAAGGTAGAGCAGTGCTCAGGTGGGAGAGAACACGTACAGTGACAGAGATCTGCAGTTTCTTGGGACTGGGAGGCTATTACCAGCGGTTTATCAGGGGTTTCTCGCGGATTGCACGTGCTATGACACAGTTGACCTGGAAGGACGTGCCCTTTTCTTGGACAGATGCTTTTGAGGTGTGCTTTCAGGAGTTGAAGGAGAGGATGACTTCGGCTCCTGTGCTTACCATTTCAGGCAGTAGTGGTGGTTTCGTTGTGTACATGGATGCCTCTTTACAGGGGTTGGGGTGTGCTCATGTAGTGGGGTCATGTCGCTTACGCTACGCGGCAACTGAAACCCCAAGAGCGTAGCTACTCTACTGATGACCTAGAGCTGACAGCTGTCGCCTTCGCACTTAAGACTTGGAGACACTGCCTATACGGTTAGACCTTCAAGATATTCACGGATCGTAAGAGCCTCAGATATTTGTTTGATTAGAAGGAGCTTAACATGAGATAGAAACGTTGGTTAGAGCTCCGGAAGGAGTATGACTGCTGCATTTCCTATCATCTGGGGAAGGCCAATGTGGTGGCTGACGCATTGAATCGGAAGGCACCCGCCCACTTGGTCAGTTTATAGGCACAGAGTTGGAGACTCATGGAGAAGATGGGCAGTTGGAGACCCCTAGGGTTATTGGGGCACTGTGGGGCAGTGACTGTGACACGACAGATGAGGCTAGAGTTAATAGACCGCATCATCACCGGACAGATGGCAGACCCGTACCTGCAGTTGTTGCGTGACAGAGTACTATCAGGGAACCTTGGAGACTTCTCCTTTACTAACGAGGTGCTGCATATGAGGGGACGTTTGTTCGTTCCCAGGGATGAGAAGTTGTTGAGGGAGCTCCTGACTGAGGCATATGGTTCCAAGTTCACCATATATTCCAAGGATACAAAGATGTATCATGATCTGAGACGTGACTTTTGGTGGAGGGGAATGAAGCGGGATGTAGGTGAGTTTGTACAGTAGTGTTTGGTGTGACAGCAGGTGAAGGCTAAGCATCAGAGGTCAGCAAGGCCATTGCAGCCACTTCCAGTGCCAGGGTGGAAGTGGGAGAGCATCACCATGGACTTGGTGGTGGGCTTGCCCGTTACCCAGCAAGGACACGACGCAGTTTGGGTGATTGTAGTCAGATTGACGAAGACGGCTTGTTTCTTCCTGATTCGAGTCACCTTGGGACTAGCACAGTTGGCAAAAAGGTATATCCATGACGTGGTACGTCTGCACGGAATCCTGCGGGAGATTGTATCCGATCGGGATACCTATTTTATGTCCCAATTTTGATCTGAGTTTCTGCAGGCTTTGGACACACGGTTGAGGTTCAACATGGCATACCACCCCCATACGGACGGACAGTCGGAGCGCACGATACAAACGCTTGAGTACCTTTTGCGTGCCTGTGTACTGGACTGGAGGGGCTCTTGGGAGGAGCATTTGCCCCTGGCAGAGTTTGCATATAATAACGGCTTTCACTCGTGCATCGGCATGGCATCCTACGAGGCTCTGTACGAACGGAGGTGTACTGCACCCTTGAGTTGGGTTGAGGTGGGGACTAAGTGGGAGGTCGGCCCCAGGTTGATCCGGCAGAGTTAGCAGGTGGTTGAACAGATTTACAGACGGCATCGCACTGTTAGGAGCAGACAGAAGAGTTGTACCGATCGGAAGCGCAGAGAGGTGCAGTTTGAGGTTGGGGATCACGTCTTCCTTCGCGTTTCACCCATGAAGGGCCTGCAGCGTTTTGGGGTGAAAGGGAAGCTCACGTCGAGGTTTGCGGGGCCCTTTGAGGTCCTGGAGCGGGTTGGACCCATTGCTTACAGGCTTGCCCTTCCTCTCCAACTTTCTGGTGTGCACAACATGTTCGACGTGACCAACCTCAGGAAGTACGTCACTGATCCCAGTCATGTTCTGAGCCACGAGAGTGTCGAGGTGGGTGACGACTTGACCTATCCCGAGCGACCAGTGCAGATACTAGACAGAGCCGTCCGGAGTTTGAGATGGAAGCTGGTACCCCTAGTGAAGGTTTTGTGGAGCCAGAGGTATGAGGAGGCTACCTGGGAACCTGAGGCGACGATGCGAGTGCGGTACCCGGAGCTCTTTGAGGGTACTTTTCGGATCGGCTTTGGTCCTCTTTGAGTTATGCATATGTTCTCTTTTCGCACCCTAGCTAGCTCAAGTTTCGGAGACAATACTTCCTTTGAGTTTGTTATGATGTTAAGTCCCATGCTGTTTGCTCCTTTTAAGACGTCTGGACTGTGGGTCAAAGGTCTGGACACATTCAAATTTCGATTACGAGCTCGCGTCTGTGCGCGTGCTGCACGCAGATGTACACTTCCCTCGTTTTTCTTCTTCTCTCTCCTTCTGCCCCCGACGAAACCCTAAACATACACCCTTATATAAAGGCCCCTCTCCCTCATTCCAACCTACTTCCCAGCCCACCTTCCTCCTTCCCTCCGGCGAGAGCAGCAGAGCAGTGAGAGCACGGGAGTGGTGCAAGGAGAGGAGCAGCGTGAGAGGGAGAGGAGTTTAGCTTGCAAGGTCGCGTGGGAGCTCACCGGCGAGCTCACGGTCGGAGCAGCACGTGCGCAAGGAGGAGTGTGTTGGGGAGGTCCTCCCTGACACTGCTACAGCCGGAGCATCGGGCGAGAGGGCGCGGCGTGGCTACGCGCCGCGCGAAAGGGTGGAAGCAGGTTCTGGTTCTGGGATTATCCCAGAACCAGACGTCTGAAGCGACGTCTAGACGACGTAGCCGACATCTGGAAGAGGTTCCAGACGACTGACTAGTAGACTTCGCGAAGGTACATCTTCTTTGCGGATACGACCATGCAGGCCACTTTGCCGAGGCACTGTTACTTGCCTTTTTGAGGGGATTTGTTGGATTTCATGCAGGGTTCGCTTCGGGAAGGTATGGGACACGCCCTCCCATGCATTTCGAATGTCTAGGCGACATACCAGACAATGGGAACCACTTCCAGACGTCCGGAGAGGTGATCGGATGTCTAGAACTTGGTCCAGACGGTTCAGCGAAGTTCCTGGACGTCTGAGGAGTGGCATAGGACTTGAGGTATGTTTAAGATGTCTGGAGGTTTTAGATGTCTGATTTGAGTCAGAAACACTAATTTTGTCCCGTTTAGGGTTTGTTTGAGGTCCGATTTTCGCAATTAAGATACCGATGTTTCCCGTATGAATTCCTCTAATTGTTAGAAGACTTTATATATTGTTCTGAGTATGCTCTTGTGATTGATCCTTGTGATATGATTGGTTTCCGTTGCGGGTTCGGGGCTTGCTGAGGCCTGTGAGCCTGCCGTTCAGGCCCCCACTACTCCTGGGTTTGTTGGTAGAGTGGCTTCCCCTTAATTTATTTAAAACCTAAATGCATGTGTGGAATGAATGATTAGAACTTAGGATATGGCATGAATCTTAGGACTAGAAATCCTGGAATGTCTGTATTGAATGAATGGATTGCAGTCTTGAATGAGTAGATAGAATGACAACAATTACCTGTAAATGAATAACAGTTGCTTACGAAATATGTAGCATTTGTGCTAGTTAACTGTTGAATGTAATTTTCCTATCGCACACATGAAATGACAAAATATGTGCTGCATGTATATAATTTGGAAATGGAAAGGTGAATGTTGGAATCTCGAGCTATCTGTGAATAGCCTAAATATGGAAATGTGAACGAAAGAATTACGAATTGCATGTGTATAACATGAGAATGGAAATAGAAATGATGAAACCTGATATGGAATGACCTGAGGAATATGAGCATGAGCCCTACGGGGAATTAGGAGTAGAGCTCCTGGAAATAAATGGAATGAAACTGGAAATGTGAGTGAGGAAGTGAGCTGGCCCTTGAGTACGGAGTAGCAAGGAGAGCGACTGTTCCCCTGTTTAGTGTAGAGTGGAGCTAGCCGCCATTGGGTTGGGATTCAGGATTAGTATTGGTCACTTTGTACCGACTTCTTGGCCCTCGTGTACACTATACCAAGGAGAGATACTAGTGTAGGGAGAGAGCTAGTCGCCCCACGAGGTTCGGGGTTTAGCTAGCCGCCCTACACTGACTTGTTAGGTCCACTGGGCAAACTAAGGTAGTTAGGCGAGGGTGCACGGATTGTGGAGGGACGAGACCCTATTTGGTTCTTAGGAGCTAGACCCTTGTTACTGAGAGGGCTATGTCTTATACTGGTTCCATGCTATGCTTTGGGCGCACCCGCTAATGGAAACAACTGACCGTGTGCCAGTGCGGGGTAGCTACCCGTGTTCTTATCGCGTGTGCGATAGTCATCGTTACATCTGTTCGTGACCTTGGGGTGGTTGACTGGGTGTAGGACCACCACGGGGACTCCCGGCCAGGAGAGCACCACGTGCGATTTCTACTCTTTAGAAAAGACTACAATCAAGATCATTCCCATGAAGAACATTCGAGATCAAGAAAGAGCCCTGATAAGTAAACCAAGTGGTGAAAGAAAGAATAATTAGTTAAAGAAAAAAGAAATTAAAAAATAACAACTACCTGTCTACCTTTACTGCTTTAGTTAGTTGGTTGCCATTCTACTCAGCGTTTGCTGATGTTTTATGCTCATAACCCCTTTTCAGGTTCAGGTGTTGAGCAGCCAGAACCTACGACTGCAGAGGGTGTTGGGTCCAGCAGAGTTCAGTAGTTGTAGCTTCTTGTTGTACTCATTTTTAGTTGTAGTGAGCAGTTCTTGCACCTCTATACTCTGACATTCTGTACTTTATAGTCTTGTACATGTTTACTTTCCTACTATTGTGGTGATGTGTACTATAGTAATTTTATTTCTTTACTGCTGTATGTTTGTTACTGTTAGTTGCTTAGCATGGTGAATGTGGTTTACTTTCCTACTTTTTGATTACTTTCTTGTTGGACGATTGGGTCTTGGGATTAGGCGAGTCAGTCCGATCTCATATTCTGTAGGGATTCGGGAACCAGTTCGTAATAGCGATGCACGTTTCCATCGATTCATATTTATTGTACATAGACGCACTTGTATTACAATTTAAGCATAAATGTGCGTAATATTACCCTTGTATTACATTAATTTTCTATTCTCGCCTTCTTTTGTGTATTATAACATTAATTACAATATTTAATGTACAATCCAATTATTAATTACCTAAATTGTATTACTAACTTTTATTTTAATAATCTAATTAATCTCCAAATTTTGATAACGATTATTACTTACAACATATCTTTGTATTTGTTACAACTTGTCACATTTCCATTACAATGATAAAGATTATTTGTTATAATTAATTTTATTTTCTATTACAATGCGTATACTAAGTTATTATAATGTTTTTTTTATGGTTGCTTACATTTTATTATTTTTATCAAATAAATTATGTAAATCATGAGATGTTGCTATAGTTATTTTATATATCAGAGATTTGTTATTGTAGTGGAAGTGTAATCACATTCTAATTATAATATATGATATTAAATTGTATTATTTTTAATTTTTATTTTTATGTATTTCGTATCATATTGTTAATTTAATATTTTAATGTCCCTCATTTACCATATAATTACCTTTAACATGTTTATGTATTTGTTATAACTTATATTATTTTATTACAATGTCAAAGTTATTTGATTACAATTATCTTCAACTCATGCTACAACTCGTATACTAATTTGTTAGGTCTTTTTCATTTTAATGCTTATGGTATGTTATTTTTAATTAACAGATTACATGATATGTGGGATGTTGGATCTAATTATAGTATACACTATTGGTTGGATTTGTTTACACGTTTTTCTTTAAAATATTTAGTCGTTTGCTCAACGGAATCTTTTGTTTTTGGAAATACCAAATTTTCTACTTCAAATCAAATTATAGTATGCATTATCGGTTGGATTTTATATGTTCTTTATTGGTAAAGGAATTCTATCATATTCCCTTAGAACATTTAGCCCTCATTAAAATAGGGAATCTTATGACTCATTGGTAGGTTAGGGGTTTTGTTTCCTTCCACTGTTCTGAATTGGTGTATGGTTATGTTTAATAATTTCATTTGTGATTTGGGTGTTTTTGTCCCTTAAATAGTTGTGGAAGAACGTGGTGACGATATGGTACCTTTTCGGCCTTTTGTGATAGCTTATCCCATTTGTCATCCACTTCAATTTGTATTTCCTAGTTCTCAAGCTTGTTTAAGATGTCACCCAAAAGAATTTTGGTGTAAAAGACATTTAATTACATGACGTAGGATCCTACATTTTGCAGTAACATAGCCTTGTTTCTCATTTTTCTCATGTTCTTACCATTTTTGGAAGTAGGGTGTGTCCGCTTGTATTTATCGTTGTTTTCTTTTGTTGTGGTGTGATTGTGAGGAGTACTCACCTATATAATTTATGATATAAATGCATGCACAGATGCAAGTTGCAGGTATCAATTTTGGGAAAATATCTAATAAATACGGAAAACTCTATTGGATTTTCAACAAATTTCGACCCTATAATTTATTTAGAATCTAATTGTCCTATAACACACCCAATTGATGGGTCTTGAACTTTATCTCGAGCCACCTGATAGTTGGGACCTTGGCGTGGTATTGAGGTATGGTGGTTGGGGTGACTAGTACAAGTACAAAGATTCGGCACTGATACTAACTGATAATGTGGTGATTGCACTAGGGTTGCCCAATATCGGTACTAAAGTCCAGTACCAACATGGGTTGGCTTGGTTGAGGCTGTGTTGTGAGTGTCTAGTATTGGTGTTAGAGCTCAGTGTCGGTACTGGCACGCTATGGCCTTGTTGGGGCAATGGGTGCCCAGCATCGGTACCTAGGACTAGGACCGGTACTGGTATATTTGTTTCACCTGGCTTGAGCTACAAAAAGAGGATTAAAAGTGGATGGAACTTGACTAAGCAAAGGATTGAATTCAAAATGTAAAACCTGTAGTGACTTGGATAGAGTCTAATAAATGGAATGCTGGATCCTAAGGTCTTGGATAAGACCCTAGGCAATCCACTGGGTCCCTATGCCTTGTCCCGGACATGGACTCCAATGAAATTAAATGGCAGTAGGTCGACTAGGTGAGCTTGTAAGGTTGCACCCTTGGACTTGGTGAACATGGGTTCACTGCTCAGGTAAAGGACCCGAATTATTATGGTAGCTGGAAGCTACTAAGGAATTCTTCCTCGGAACTTGGAAGGTTCCTGAGCTTGGTAACAGGCCTGGGGCTATCATCAGTGTTTGGTACTTGGATGTGCTTGAATCCAACTTGATGCGGAGGTACTTATGGCTCTAGGCTCTATTGGCGCCTGCATGTGCAGCGGGAGATGCCGGGGTACGTGGTACTCGTAGCTAGAGGCTCACTGGATGCCTATATTTACAGAAGAGTTAGGGTACTGTGATGGATTGGTTGAGACCCTGTTCGACAGTGGATTGAGTGGGTATACCCGCAGACTACGCTCCTATGGGAGCCACTCCTAGCAGGAGCATTGGTATGGCTCAACAGTTCTGGCCAATCCTACGATGCTGATATGATTTTATTTGTGACTAGTCTTTGTTGGACACGAATTGAGCTTAGTCTTTGTGGTTGCAAGATATAGGCCTGGGTAGCTCCCAAGAGGCTCGATTCTTCTAGTTGAAGTCAGTAATGTACTCGCTACATCGAGAACGGGCACGTCTTCTCGAGGATCAACATATTTGGTAGCCTCTCCCCTTACTAGGATGAGACTATTAGGCTGGAAATCCAAGGAAAGGATGTATCTTAATCTCTTCTGGTAGAGAAAGATGATTCCAAGAATCTGATCACTAAGGTGAGTGAGAGAATAAATTATATAATCAAATCATGAGAAAAAAGAGCAACTTGATTAATGGGGTTGGACCACGGTGGTTGGTTAAGTTAGATCGGGTTTGGGAGTCTAAACCTAGGGTGCTAAGTGTGGGCTAGGGATCTAAGCAATTAATGAAATTGTATACTACCTATGTTTTTTATTGCAATACAATAGCGGTTTATTTCCTATTGAGCCGATTGACTCATCCCTACTTTATGACCTAATTTCAGATTGTTGCCATTGTGAGTCATCGACGAGTGGGGTTTGTCGCTGCATGGGTCTTGACAAGACTTTTGGTAGGTAATTTTTATGTTTTGATTTTAAAGTAATCCTATTTAGCGCATGTTTAATTACAACTTTACATTATCACTTGTGTGACATTCTTCTGATATTTTCTTCCATTTCCTTTTCCAATGGAATTTATGATAGCTCGACTTAGCTAGAGACAATCCAAATTAAATAGACCAACATCTCTTCTGACCATTCTCCTAAGATCCAACCCTCATTGGGGGCCTGGGTTTTTGGGGTGTGATAGTTGCAAGCTACTTAATCATTAATATCCATGTATCTTTCCGACTTTCAAAATTCCATATCCATGACTCTTGCAATGTCCTATCTGGTCATCCTCAACTCCTCTTCTTTCCCAGTGACACCAATCACACCACTCGATCGGAAAAATACTGATACTACCACACCACTTCATGAACGTGACGAACCACTTCTCCACAATTCACAATCCACTCTGCACGATTGTAGTCCTCCTCTTCCACGTTGTAGTTTGTGCTTGCTATCCTCTGTATGACTCTCCTTATATTACATGCGGATGAATTAAATTTACTCCTTCAAGGATCTCCATTCAATACCAATTACTTTTTTATTATTTATTTTTCTAATTCTAAAGAAAGGAGTCATGTAAGGCAACATACAAATGTAAGTAACTTTCCTCTTTTACCATATCATTGATTACTTTATTTGACGTATTAGATTTGTTTACGTCATACGATTATTATTTACCCATGAATGTCAAATAATTTACATCATGTGATTCTTTTACCTATGATGTGAATCACCACCGAGTGCTTTTTTATTATTTATTTATGTAATTATAAGCAGAAGAGCTACGTCACCAGCAATCGACAAATTCTACGGAAGTTTCCTCGATTTATGAGCAACTGAGTTATAGATCAACATGTTAATCGGTATCTATTAATTAAATAAGTATGGGTAAGTTTTTTACGATTATATATATTTAGGGTGGATAGGAGGAATAAATTTGTAAATAAAAATAAATTTAATAATAATAAAATTCTACTCAAATCAGACTCATCGAGTGTTACATTTATATTACAAGTTACTGTAGGAAGCAAGAGGATAAAAGAATAATTATCGTAAGAAATTAACCTCATCCCCAACTGTCGATTACGATGGAAGTGTTTAATTGTGGGTAACTGGCGACTAACTCCCAGGAAATGTAGCAATCTCATGCGATCGACGTTACATGTGTCGTAGACACATATTCATGGATGATGTTTCTACTGCATTAACGTTATGTTACATTTCTAATCGGATAATTCTCAACGCTGTATAAATGCGAAATGTTCATGTCATATTAGGTACATGCTTTTAATTAAGTGGATGTAACTTGCTGGGGGTGCTCCTCATATTGTACATAAATACTTCGCATATATATATTTAAAAGTCCTGACAAAATAAATTGATAATTTTAAAGGAATATTGAAGAATCATAAATCGAGTTATAGAGGCATCCATGTTGTGTATAATTTTGGTAATAGGAGAACAATGTCAATCTATTCGTGCAATTGGAGAATGCAAAATGAATTCTAGGAACTCAAAGAGGCATATGCGAAAAAACATAATTACAGGTTTTGTATGTGAGAAAAGCAACAAATATTTTTGGTTGATTCTTGATAAGGAATAAAAAGTATCTTTGGATTTAAAATTTCATAAAAAGTTCAACAAGAAGTTCGATTACCCGAAGGTACGGATCCGACCCGCTTGCACTCGGAAAGACCCAATATAGGCGTGTTCGAGAAACACGACCTGCCTAAGGATCCGGCACCAACCAATGATAAGAAAACAACAAAAAGTCTAATACAGTCATACCATCAATAAATGATGGCATGACCACCACAATTAATAACCTAACAATATACATATCCTAAGAACAGGTGTATCCAGTCAGAAGATCTTACAAAAGGATCGATCTCAGTATTATAAATAGCTAAGAGAGGCCTTCTAGGCCCTCTCTTAAGCAATTTGAGATAAAAAGAGAGATTGTATTATCATTCCTTACTAGTGAATATTTGGGAGCATCACCTTCTCCCCAGACGTACATCCTTTCGTGGTGGAACTGGGTTATTAATCCTCTTGTCTTATTATGATTGCTTAGACCGTTGAGTCAGACCTTTCGATCACTTAGGAGGTTTGATCAATTGACATCATTTGTGGGAATGATTATCAGTTAATAACGTTTCCTAGCTCTCGAGTCCTTCTAATGGCCCCCACGACTAGCAACTCCTCCTGTGCCGATCCCGAGAAAGTGCCAGTCTAGGTAGAATCTAGTGTCTCGGTGTCCAAGAAACACCCTTAGCCGGCTGAGCCAAGCAAGGAGAAGTAAGGAGTCTCGGATCGACTGTTGGAGGAACTTGAGCAAGACCTTCTCCTAGAAATCCAAGTGAGGGAGGAAAAGTATCAGGCTAGGCTAGTGGCTCTCGAGGCTGAAGAGCTTTCAATCGCTGAGAAATTCCTGGAGATCAAACAGATTCGGGAGTTTGACAAAATCCCTCTGGAGGAGCCTCGCAAATCAAGCCTTGAAGACGAGCAGCACAGGTGATGTCGTACAGTGGAGGATGAGAACACTCGCCTACGTGAACAGCTCGAAAAGTTAAAACGAGAGCTTAGTAGCCAGAAAGGAAAGGCTCCTCTTGATCTGCCTAAAGTTCCTCGGCCGCCTTCATCGGAAGAGCACTTAGGGGCTTAACCCTTGGCAACCAGCAGCGGAGGTTCAATCCCTGAGATCGTCTGTTAGGTCACCATGGCAATGTAGGGTATACGCCCTCAAGCTTACATCATCACCTACCCTTTCACTGAGGAGGTGATGACGACCCCCCTACCGAAGAAGTTCAAGCAGCCCATCATGTCCCAATATGACGGAACGACGGATCCCAATAACTTTGTTGGGAGTTACCGTCAGATGATGCTAGTTCATGGCTGCCCTGATGGAGTATTCTGCCGAGTATTCCTGTCCTACCCGTTTGGCAAGGCTCATGAGTGATTCAATGAACTGCCAACCGGACAGATCACATACTTTGAAGAATTGGTGGACAAGTTCTGCCAATATTTTGTCGGGCACCAGAGGGTTAGGGACAACCCTAAAAGGCTGTCAAAGATCTGGCAGCGAAAGAGCAAATCTTTCCAATTCTACCTGGACCTGTTTAAGGCTCAGTATTTCAAGTGTAAGTGACTACACGATGCCATTGCTATCCAATACTTTAAGTCAAGACTCCTGACTCAAAGGTTTTGGTATGACATCAATGATTTCTCGCCCAGAGATATGGCAAAACTCTGGGACAGCTGGAGGCTGACGAACAATGGGGAGAAGGCGAGCGGAGGGCGATCGGCGATGGGTGGAGAGTGGCAGTGGGGTGGAGCCAGCTAGGGCTAGCGTAGAAGGTGATTGGAGGACGTGGAGATCGAGGGCCTGGAGGAGAAGGGAGCGGATTTGGCAGGAGAAGTTCTTTAGGTTGTCTGGTAATACTCGAAGACGTCCCTGGAGGAGGAAGAATGGAGATGTTCTCTGCTTCAGATGCAGATGAAGGGGGCATGTGGTAGAGATTTGTAAAAACCCTTTGATCTGCTTGGAATGCAGGGGTGAAGGACACAAACGTGAGTCGTGCCCTAGGAGGATCCCTTTACAACCACATAGGGCAGTCTCGAATCTTGTCTGGAGGGTCAAGAATGAAACTCGGCCGCCACCGCTGCCAATTTTGGGTTAGGCACACAATTGAAGTTGAGATCCCATCTTCGAAAGAGATCTCGACTGCAGAGATCACACTGAGAGGTGCTTTGATTGCGGAGATCATGACAGGTAGGCCATCGATTGAAATGCTTCAGAATCTGGTACGTTCCTTAGATCTTCTATCTGCGGGTTGGAAAGTTGCCATGTTATCCCATTCTCACTTCATGTTGTATGGTTTAGGAATGCTGGATGTAGAACGATTGAGATTTCTTTCAAGTAGCTTCGAAGACTTCATTGTGATCTAGAGAATGATCTCTCCTTTTGATGGGGCTCTATCTGAGCAAGCTCCATAGTAATGGCCGGTCGTGTGTGTTTCGTCGTTATGGTTATTTATGGTTTACAATCGTTATAGTATATGACAAAACAACTACCATATTACTACAAAATTTTTTACTCGGAATAACAGGTTTTCCCGAGGTCGAACTCAGGGAGCAACTATGATTCTAGAAGCATAAATGTCACAATTATGTTACAAAAATAATAAGAGAGAGAGAGAGGGAGAAAAAGTTCTCTTGGCTTCTTCTTCTTCTTCTCTCTTCCTCTTCTTTCTTTTCTTCTTCTCTTTCAGCTGATCTTTCTCTTCTTCTCTTTCTCTGCTTTCTTCTTTCCTTCAACAGCAGAGTCTTCCTTTCTTCTTCTTTCTTTTCTTTTCTTTCTTGCGGCTGCAGAGGCTTCTGCTTTCTTTCTTCTTCTTCCTTCTTTTCTTCTTCTGTCTTCTTTTCTGCTTCTTTTCTTTTCCTTTTCTTTCTGCTCTGGCCGCTGACCTTCCTTCCTCTTTTCTTCTTCTTTCGGCTGTTGCCCTTCCGACGTCTGATGCGGTGCTCAGACAGCTTATCTGCGCATTTGCTACAGTTCTTTCCTTCCTTCTTCAGCTCCTCTCCTTCCTTTCTTCTTCTTCAGCTACTTAGTGCGGCTCAGGCTTCGGCCGCTCCTCTCTTCTTCTTTCTTTCTTCCCTGCGCGGATACACACCCATCAGTGCAAAACCTACCCCTACCCCTTCCCTGCGTCTCTCTTTCTCTCTGAATCTCTCTTAGGAATGCTCTCCCAGAGCCGAGTAATCAGGTTCGGGTAGCACGCCCGGGACCAAGCACACCAGCGTGCGGTGGTGGGCGAGGAGTGCTTGGTCGGGTAGTCGGATCCGACCCAGACCTGTGAGGCGTGAGCGCGGGCGAGGGCGGGCGAGCGCGTGGTGCGCCACGTAAGTGAGGGACCTGACCCCTGTGTATCGAAGGCAAACAGCTTGATACACTTTTGCAATTTAAGTGTGGGCGCGTGGTCGCACACTTACGAGGTGGGACTAAAGTCCCACCTCCAGAATGCGTGTCTGCAGGCGAGGGAGTTGCTGCCTATTGGGGCAGCTATGAGGCTCGCGACCCAAATCGCAAGCCTGGACGCCTTCGCGGAGTCAGTCCACGCTGCCTAGGACTCGCGCCTGGGCTGGAGAAGGCCTGGAGCAGCGACTAAAGGAGCTGCAGTAGCTCAACAATGGTAGCGAGGGGGTGCTGACCTGAAAACACAGTGACGGCCTCTCGGCCAAGTTAGATAACGTGGGAAGCTTCGCCGAAGTGCGGTGAAGGCAGTGCGGTGGTCTGCAAAGCGCGAGAGCGCCTGTGGAGGTGGACCTAGGTCAGACTGTGTGCGTGAAGATGGGTTTGTTCGGGAGGTGGTTGGGCGGTGAATGGCAGTGAATGGAGAGAGGGGAACGGTTGAGTGGAGTGAGGGGGAGCCTCTGGGCTGGTCGGCGAGGGAAGAGGTGGTCTGTGGAAGTGGAATGGACTCGCCGGAGAAAGTGATCGGAGACGGAGCAGATGGAGGTGGAAGTGGCGGGCGGTGGAGTAAAAGGGAAAATCAGGAAGGGGAAAATGTAAGGGAGAGAGAGAGGAAGAGTTCTACCTATTTACTCGACGAAGGGGGAGAGAGAAGCGTCCGGCTCGTGCCTGCCGGAGCTGAGGATGAAGATGCCTAGGAGGAGGGTATCGGCGACGAGGAGGCGGTTTGAGGGTGCCAGCTAATACGGTCTGGCGCGGATGACAGGGCAGAGTAAACTCTGCTGCAGGTAGGGCAGCAGAGCGACGAGGAGGAGGAGGAGAAGATAGCCGGAAGCTCGGGCACTCTGACCGAAGGGGGAAGAGATGAAATGTGGGGTATTTCTCCGCTAGAGGAAGCTTGAAGGAGTCGGCAGACCTTGCCGCTCCTTATAAAGGCCTTGGCGCGGAGAGGGAACAGAGGAGGCGATGTGCTTGCCTCGCCGGAGAGTGGCCGGAAAGGATACCCATGCCTTTCGTGCGTTCGTACGAGAGGCATGGTCGATGGCAGAGGTCATGGGCGAGTCCCTGCGACAGAGGACGTCGCAGGGAACCCCCCGTCTGTTCTAGAGGACGGCTGCCCTACCCTGCACGACGCCATCCACCGCGCAAGGTGATGGTGATGGTGTAATGGTGTTGATGGTTGGTGTAATGTGTGAATGACAATGATAACAATGACACCGATGATCTACAATGTGTATATAACACAATGGTTGTATGATGATGAATGATTATTGTTATGATCATGTCGTTGTAGTATAGGGTGTATAATATAACCTTAAGGATGTCGTATAGTGGTGAGTATAGGTGAGTACCAGTCATTACAACCATTATTATCATTTGCTTATTTATCTAATTTTTACTGGTTTTGTTCCAGGTCGTTCTCTGGGAGGCAATTTATTGAATTTAATTCGGTCACTCTTTGATTATCTCCAAAATTATCTTCTTATTCAAAAAGAAACTTTACACTTAAAGAATGAATGAATGTTTTATTTACCTAGTTACTAAGAAGTGCTTGCAAAAATACTAACTATGAACAAGCATCAAACAATCTATTATTATACTCTAAACTATGTATTTACAAGTTATACTATTAACACTAATATGTTCGTTCATACTACATTAGGATACCATAGTGTAAAAACTTAACTTACTAGTCTTTTATTTATAGTGACATATATATCAGTTTTAGTGACAGATATAAACGTCGCTAAATCTCAGAAAACACTATATACAACCTAAAAGGCAAAACTGAGGTCTTTAGCTACGTTTATAGTGTCATTTTATTCTGTTAGTAATTATGTGGGTTTACTTATACGTATGTGTATTACTTATTCTACTGCTGTATGTACAGTAAGTCTTTTCTGTTCTTGTTATCTCGTGTTCTCTCTTTTTTTAAGTCGTCTGTCCTTTCATTTTCTTCTGTGTTTAACTCTTGTCTCTTGAGGTATTTCAGAGGCTGCGGTGGAGACGGGGTTAGGCTAACGTCCTTAGTGTAAAATGTGTCTAATTAGCGGGTGCGCTTTTCGAGGGATACACAGCACCCTACGGGTGGGACCAGACCTCTACTTAGAGCGCCTTAATCTCGGATTAGGTGGCTTAATTACATCTTCATACAGCGCCAGGCCTCAGCCCATCGCCTTAGTGCTCACACACGCTCGGGCCCCCGGCCCCACACATATATCAGAGTTCAGCACACATCAGGTAATCGGATCGGACATAATCGGCAGTGTTTCTGGCGCCCTGCGCCTTGACGACTGCTTAGTATATAGCATAAATTATATTTATATGGCTGCGTTTGGTTTGCAGCACACGCTGTGGCGCTATTCCAGCGCCACATCGTGCGCTGGAAATCAGACGCAGCTGCGTCTGTGCGCGTTTTTGGCCCTCGATTTGGGGGCCATAAATTATTAAAAAAAAATAAAATAAAATATGGTAAATAAAATATTTACGTAATACTACATAATTGATTAATTAATTTTGAATTTTAAATATTTTTACTATACAAATAAATTCGCTAAACTAGGCTGATTATACAGGTTGATTTAGGTGATTAAATAGTTAATTACTTATAAAATAATTAGTAAATGGTCTAATTGACCTTAAACAGTTTTAATTTACATACTCAAATATTTAATACATATTTTTATTGTATTTTTACGAATTTATTTATGTTTTATTTAGGCTAAAATAGCAGTTCTGGGTGTTTAAAATTAAAACTAAGTTACAGTAAGTTATACTAGGTATAATTATACTTTGACTAACTTAAATTACTTAATATATATATATATTCCCAAGTTTATAGATTTATTTACTTGATTATTGCTCTAACTTATTAACTTAGCTACTAAATAAGTAAATATAAATCTGTACATACATATATACATAAATCAGTAAATACATACATAATAGATTAGTATATATACATATTTTTACATAGATTACATATGTATATGAATTTCTGTACAGGTTTTATACATATTTACAGTATAACTATGTATCTAACTGATATGCTATAGTTATAATACTATGAATAGGTATCTTTACAGTTTTAAAATAAGTCTATGTCATTAGGCTTTTGTATAAAGTTAGGGAAGTAGAGTTGATTGAGTGTTAGTGCTCAATTAAGACAGCAGCCACAGCTACTGTCAGAAGAGATGGAGAGAAGAAGAATGTATTTAGTATGTGTAGTTTACAGTGGCAGTGGCTTAAGCCACTGTCAAGTGGCTAACTGCTGCTGCAGTTAGTCCACTTAGAGAAAGGGGAACAAAAAATTCACAGATGAAAGGGGAATTTGGAGGAGAAGAGAATTTGGAGATGGAGGGAAATGTAGCTGCAAGTTGCAGCATATTGCTGTGTAACTGGGAGTAAGAAAAAATTCAAAACAAACTACAATTTACAGAGTTGAAATCCAAATCTGAAAGGGGTTTAAATCTCACGAAAATCTCATGTAAATTCAGCTCAAACACTCATTAGGAAAAACCCTATCAGAAGCATCCTTTCAGATCAAAACAGCAAATGGCATTGAGTTAGTCTTCCTAATGCCATAGACAGCATGAAGGAAGACTTAGCTCGATCAATTAAAACCAACAACATACAATCCCAGTTTCTTGCAACCTTAAGGAGTATGGAAAACTCCTTAGGTTAGAGAATCACCATACAGAAATGATCATCAACACAAATAGTGTATGGCAGTTCTGAAATAGCAAAAGGAGACTAAGAATGCATTAAGGAAATTTAATGGAAGCTGGCGAATGCATTCAAAATAAAGTATACTCAGAATCATGAGAGGCTCTTCTGATTGGCTCTCTGTCATCAGAGAGCTTCTCAGAATCCTTGCCTACAATGAAAACCAAAAATCCCTTCAATTTGTCAGATCTGTCAAAACATTTCAGAGAGTAAAAATCCTTTAAAATCCAAATCAAAAGTGCTCTGACAAACTGAGGCAATCCATTTAAAACAGAGGGGCTTTTGTGAAACAAATGGAGTGAGTGAGAAGCCCCAAATGGTGCTTGTGACGCCACTTTCAGATCTGAGGCAGTGCGCCATCAGATCTGAAATTGGGTCAGGATGTGTGGGTGATTGATGAAAAATTCGTCGTTAAAAAGGAAAAAACAAGAATCAGAATTTGGATGATGGAAAAACAAAACATGAAGAGGGAGATAAATTGAACAATGAACAGATGATTCTTCCCCTCTGATCTGGACTGATCAGAGGAGGTGAGGGAGGGGATCTAATACTAATTCTACTCTTAAGACTAATCTAACTACAGCTAACATTAAACACTAACAATTAAAACTAAATCTATTCTAAACTACTGCAAACTAAATCTAACACTACTTGTGCAGAATTAAAAACCTAAACTAAAAGGAAGAATGGGACCTATGGGTCCTTAGCCGGCGGCTAAGGAGGAAGAAAGGAGGAGGGTGACTCCAGCGGAGGGAAGAGTCTGCTAGTGAGACTCCAGGGTCGTCCTCAGGTGCTACGAGGTCCTTAGCGACGAGGAGGGTCGAGAGCAGGCGATGATTCCACAGCCGGTGACTGTGAAATCAGGGTCTAGATGAGGAGGAGAGACTAGAGTGGACGAACTGATCGCTAAGAGATGTAGGAGGGAGCGATCCCTTGCGCACGACACCACTGAGGTGCTTAAATAGCAGCTCAGTGACTGGAATCACCGCAAGGGTGAGGTTAATCAAAATTAGGTCGGCGGTGAGGATGAGATGAGTAGAGCGCGGGGCGAGTCGAGAGGGAAATCTGACCGTCAGATGTGATCTGGGAAGAGAGGTGAACACACGCACCGAATCGCGCGAAGGTTCCAATAGAATCCAGCCGCAGATCAAGATCAAAAGTGCGATGGACGGTCGAGAATGGCTGTGTTCTTCGCGTGCTACAGTGCGCGTGAAGAACACAGGCTTCTCTCTGAAATGAGGGAAAACTTGCAGGAAGACCCTTGAACGAAGGGGTAGAAGAATAGCGTGCAGGTCCAAAAGTGAAAAGAACTATAACTGGAAGGGCCTTGCAGTCATACAGAAGGGTCCCTGCGGCTTGCAAAAAGGTCCAAGAAGGAGTTTTGAAGGGTAGAAATGTAATGCATGAAGGACCTAATTGTAATATATTTATTTCTAAGCCTAAATGATGTCCAATTGCTTTCAAATTTTTACATTGCTTAATTGAACATTTAATACATTTATTTTACTTCTGATTTGTCTTTTAAAACTTGTTTATGTGTTCAATTGATGCATGGATCATCATTTATTCTTTAGTTTTCAGAATATCTCATTTTTGTGACCTAATTAGGAGGTTTTAACACACATTAAAAGTTTTAGGTCTTTTCTTTAATTCCCACACTTAACCCTTTTTATATGTTAATTTGATATTGTTTTGCTTAGTGTCTAGCTTAATTTCGGCCTTTTAGCTATGATGAGTAGCCACTCATCATAAGGTCGTCGGAGGTATGGCGCTGCGCAGAAATGGCAGGGAGGACCATTCTGCAAAGAAGGATGATAAGTTAGGGGGTTGAACGTAAGGGTTTCAAAAGATAAGGGTCAAAAAGTAAATTAAGAGGACAAATTTGTAAAGTCGGTCAAGATGGTCTTTTCTTAAGTCCAAATTTTTATACCAGACTAATTTGAACCTAAAAATTTTAATGGTAAAATTTGATTTTAGGTTGGACCATGTTTGACCAGTCAATTTGCGTAAAAACCTAAATTAAGTCATTAATTGGGCATGGTTATCATTTTAGGTCAAAATAGGTTGCAAAGGCCAAATTGAAGGTTCTAAACCCTAGGCAACATTTTTATATGAATTTTAGATGATTTAGTTGATTTTTATCCTGCATCGACCCTCGTGAATTAAAGTGGATTTGTTTTAGGGTTACAGAATGTCATTTAATTCCTAGAAGTTGCTATAACTCTTTTCAGATCAGATCATCCCACTTCCCTTCTTATTAAGCTCGTTTGACCTATGTTTGGACTCTTAATTACCTTGTTTGCATACTGCATTGGTGAAATTACAGTTTTACCCCTGATGATTTATTTTTTTCTTTAACTCAGAATTCTCTGAGTTAAGCCTTTCTTTGGGTTTTGTAAGAGCTTTTTCACACTCATTTGGATTAAATTGTGTTAGTTAGGGTTCATGATGAGGTTCTCATCATACCCCCATGCCTAGCTTTTGCTAGTTCCTTAGCAAAAATTTTAAGGTTTCAACCCTTGTTCTAGACCATGAAGTTCTTAATGATTTTAGATAAGTGCCTTTTCTTTTGTAACCTTGATTAGGTCAGAATGCCAACCAAAGGACTAAAAGGTACTCTAGTACCAACCAAGAGCCAGATCTGTCTAGCCTCAGCCTCAGTCCTTAGCAAAGATTTTTAAGGCCTACAAGAACTAACCTAAGGCTTATTGGAGTTTGTGGTTAAAGAACCCGTGCTTGAGATAATTTTAGTCCTGGCTTAGTTCGCAGTACGTTTGGTAAAAAAGAGAGGTAGAAGATTTATATGTTTGGAGATTTCTTTCCCTTTTTCTTTTTAATTCTAGCTTAGGATTGACTTCTCAACACGGTCTATATCAGATTCCTTATCCCCATCATCAATCCTCAAGGGTTCTTGGCGGTCGATGCTTCGAGATAGCATCGCCCATGGTAACCCCCGAAACCCTGGCTATTGAGATTTCAAGATAATCCCATCGATGGTGTTCCATGGCCGAATTGAAACCCTGGCAATTGACATTTCGTGATAATGCCATCCATGGAATCTGAACCAGCAGAGTGCTTTCATGCCCCCAGTAGGATATGTAAATATCCTAAGAGACAAGCACCGAGGAGATGATATTTTGATACGCATCTTGGAGGGAAATTTCCCACCTCTCTGCGCTGGGAACTCATCCAAATCAACTTGTGTTGATCGGCTGCTCCTACTCTAGGTGTCATTTTCAGGATTTTTTTAACACTTCTGCGTGATTCTGATTTTTATGCTTACTGAACCAGGCTGTGTTGTGAAGTTAGGGTGCTTAGGTTACTGAGTCCCATAAACCAAAAGTTAGTTAAGGAGGCCAAATACTCCCTAAGCCTTGGACCTAGTACTTAAGCTTTTCATTTTCCTCAACCTCTTGAGGAATGTCTAGATCTTAATGGGTACTAAGAGTCTATCCAAGAATGCCTAAGGTTTGCGTTCTTACTAATCCTACTGTGCACTTTTCATTTCTTTTTCTGAATGAGGTCTAGAACTTAGGTTAATTCCTTAATTTCTTACTAATGACTATTTCTTTTCTTTCATTTTATGCTCCTTCTTTTCATTTTGTTCCTTTTTCTCCTCCTTCTTTATAGAGTTCTACAAAATTTTCTTTCCTCCTCTCATTTTATTATTTTTTCAAAAAAAAATTTTAATTTTTATGGTGTTTTTGGCATATGTGAATTTTTTTTGTTTAAAACATTTTCTTGCAAGTTTTGCACTTTCATAACCCCCCCATGCCTAAGATTTCTAATGTCCTCATTGTAACTTAAGGGGTTTTTATTCAGCTTAGTTCATACATTAGGACAGATGTTTTGATGAGTGAATGGGTCGGGGTGACAGTTGCGGACGATTTCTAATCTCAGGTGCAAGCACCTGAGGTGGAGTCAACTGTCCTAAAGGGTGAACCTTAAGTGCGAAAATGTGTCAGAAAAGGTTTCAGGGTTTTTTCAAAAAGAATGACGGGCTGCCTCCCATTGAGCATTGAGTTTTACTCCATCGGCTGGGCGTAATATGTTCAGGGAAAATTGAGGATAAATGATGATTCAGCCAAATCAGTAGAGGTTACATCAATGAACGGTTTGAGTCTCTGACCGTTCACGATGAAAGGTTCCGAATCATGGCTGAGTGGATTGATTTTGACGGCTCCATTTCCAAAAACCTGTCGGACAAGGTATGGTCCGACCCACTTGGATCGCAGTTTCCCAGGGAAGAGTTTGAGTCGAGCATCAAAAAGTAGGACCTTCTGACCAGGATGAAAGATCTTTCTTGATATGTGCTTGTCATGGAAGGCTTTAACCCACTCCTTGTAGATTTGCGAGTTCTCGTACGCATTAAGGCATAATTCATCGATCTCGCTGATTTGAAGCTTTCTGTGGGTTCCAGCCTTAGAAAGATCTAAATTATAGCTCCGTACTGCCCAATAGGATTTGTGCTCCAGTTTGACGGGAAGGTGACACGCCTTCTCGTACTCCAGTCTAAATGGAGACATGCCTAATTGGGTTTTGTGGGCGGTCCTATAAGCCCACAAAGCTTCCGGAAGTCGGGATGACTAGTCCTTCCTGTCAGGCTGAACAGTGACCTGCAGGATTTTCTTGATCTCTCGATTTGATAGCTCAACTAGACCATTAGTCTGAGGGTGATAAGGAGTGGAGATTCGATGAGACACCCCGTATTTGGTCATTAGTGACCTGAACTGAGCATTCGTGAAATGGGTCCCCCCGTCAGAAATGATAGCACGAGGAATCCCGAACCGTGAGAAGATATTGTGATGAATGAATTTGAGAACGATTTTATGATCACAATTTCGGGTTGGTATGGCTTCGATCCATTTAGACACGTAGTCCACAGCCAGCAGAATGTACTCGAAACCATCCGAAACAGGAAAGGGGCCCATAAAATCAATCCCCCAAATATCAAAGATTTCGCATACGAGAATCGGCTGCAAAGGCATCATGTTGCGATGGCTCATGTTGCCCAAAGTTTGGCAACAACTGCATGCTTTGCAGTGATTGTATGCGTCCTTGAGCAGAGTGGGCCAATAAAAGCCACACTGGAGGATTTTTGATGCGGTTTTGTGCCTAGAGAAATGGCCACCGCATGCCTGGTCATGGCAGAAGGAGAGAATATCATTGATTTCACCTTCCGGGACACATCTCCGGATGATTTGGTCGACACCTATGCGGAAGAGGTATGGATCTTCCCAAATGTAGTACTTGGCATCAGAGTGCAATTTGTCTTTCTTGGCTTTTGACCAATCAGACGGGATCTGATGAGATGCCAAGTAGTTTACTACATTAGCAAATCATGGAAGTCTAGTACCAATAGTCAGCAGGTGTTCATCAGGGAAATGCTCCGTGATGGGTCCAGAAGGGTTGATGATCTCAGAAGGGAGGCGAGACAAACGATCAGCTACCACGTTTTGTCTTCCCGCCTTGTCGCGAATCTCGAGGTCGAATTCTTGCAACAGCAAGATCCATTAGATTAGTTGTGGCTTCGTGTCCTTCTTGGCAAGGAGATGACTCACAGTCGTGTGATCCGAGTAGATGATGACGTGGGAACCCAGGAGATAAGATCAAAATTTTTCAAGGGCAAATACTACGGCTAGCAGCTCTTTCTTCGTAGCTGTATAGTTACGCTGAGCCTCGTCAAGTGTCTTGCTAGCGTATTAGATGACCACGAGTTTCCCGTCAACTTTCTGCCCCAGATCCTCTCCTACAGCGAAATCAGATGCATCGCACATGATCTCAAAGGGTTGAGACCAATCAGGGGATTGTAGGATTGGAGCCTGGGTGACTCGGTCATGGAGGTTTTCAAAGGCTTGAGTGCATTCCTTGGAGATCTCAAAGGGTACATCCTTAGAAAGAAGAGTAGTCAGGAGGCGCGCGATTTTCGAAAAATCAGGAATGAAACAACGGTAAAAATCGACGTGCCCCAGAAAAGAACGGATGTCCCTGATCGAGCTAGGAATAGGAAGATGAGAAATTAGATCAACCTTGGCTCGATCCACTTGGATGCCTTTCTCAGAAATTAGATGTCCTAGGACGATCCCCTCAGGCACCATAAAATGGCTCTTTTCCCAGGAAAGAACCAAATTAACGTTGATGCAACGCCTGAGTATATGAACCAAGTGTTGGAGGTAATCATCAAATGATGCCCCAAAAATTGAGAAGTCATCCATGAAGACTTCCAGATAATCACCTACCATATCAGAGAATATGGCAAGCATGCACCGCTGAAAAGTTGCAGGTGCATTGCAGAGATCGAAAGGCATCATTCGGAATGCATACATTCCGAAGGGGCAGGTGAACGTGTTCTTCTCTTGGTCCTCAGGATGAATAGCTACTTGGTTATAACCGGAGTACCTGTCAAGAAAGCAGAAGAATCGATTTCCCACTAATTTCTCAAGAATCTAATCAATGAAAGGTAGTGGGAAATGATCCTTCTTCGTGGAGGAATTGAGTCGTCCGTAATCTATGCAGACTCTCCACGAGTTGGCTAATCGGATAGGTATGACTTCCTCGGTTTCAGTCGTAATGGTGGTGAGCCCTACCTTTTTAGGCACAACCTGAATTGGGCTCACCCAATGACTGTAGGAGATCGGGTAGATGATCCCTGCATCTAACCACTTAATGATCTCCTTTCTCATGACCTCCTGCAGATTGGAGTTCAAACATCTCTACATCTCATGAGAAGGTCGTGCGCCCTCTTCAGAATAAATATGGTGTGTGCAATAAGAGGGACTTATTCCAGTCAAGTCATCGAGAGTCCAACCAATGGCTCTACGATGCTTCTGGAGAATAGCAATCAGATGGGATTCCTGATCAGGGGTGAGTTTTGAATTTATAATCACAGGAAAAGTCTGATTAGAACACAAAAAGATGTATTTTAAATGATCGGGAAGGGGTTTTAGTTCAAGGATGGGGTTATCAGCAGTAACGGGTGGTTCAGGGTAAGTGTAAGGTTCAAGGATAGGAGTTATGGGTTTGTCTAAATTAGGGTCTGACTCCTCTAATTGCGGTTCAAGATCTTTTTGTGGTTGATGAGGTATAATCAAGTTTATCAAAATGCGTTTCATCAACCAAAGCCCTAATATCACAGATTTGTTCGATGACACCGCAATTGATTCTTTGTTGGCCTTAAATATATCAATTTTGAGGGTTTGATTTTCAAATTTTAGTTCTATTTGGCCCTCTTCACAACTGATGTTGGCTCTAGCAGTAGCCAGGAAAGGTCTCCCTAGAATGATCGATGTATGCCTAGGGTTTTTAGATGCGTCCATGTCTAAGACTATAAAGTCTACAGGGAAATAGAAATCCCGCACTCTTACAATAACATCCTCAAGAATCACTTTAGGTGACTTTATAGATCAATCTGCTAACTGTAGTGTCACCTCAGTTGGTTTTAGCTCAGATTCTTCTAGGTGGTTAAGTAAGGATGTGGGTATCAGATTTATGGAAGCACCCATGTCTAGCAATGTTCTGTCAAATTGGGTTTCACCTATTTTGTAGGAAATCAGGGGAGTACCTGGATCTTTTGCCTTGGGTGGGAGTCTGCTTAGGATTACAGAGCTGGCTTGCTCTGATAGTACAATTGGACTCCCACTCTTGGTTCGTGACTTACGCTGAGGTGTACATACATTCTTCAAGAATCGTGCGTAAGCTGGTACGTGGCGAATCGCATCCATCAAGGGGATGTTTATTTGGACCTGCTCAAAGAGCTTGACCAGGTCCTCCTTAGGAGCCATGGGTTTGGTTGTCTTCTTTCCCTTGGTCAAGGCCTCGGGAAATGAAACCTTGGTTGGTTCTTCTAGGATAGGTCCAGGTCTGTGATCTGGGATAGGGATAGGAACATCCTGGATTACTATCCTAGGGTTTGGATCACTACCAGGCATGGAGTGGTCTGGATAGGGTGGATCTTGGGTCTCCTTACCACTACGGGTGGTTACAGAATTCAGTCCTGCCTGGTTTTGGTTAGGGTTTGATAGGATGGGTTGCTGCTGATAACCCGTATAGGAAGTGGAAGCCTCCATCCTGTCAGGTGAAGGAACAGAGGGGGCCTGATAAATCATGTGTGCTTGGCCCGGGTTTGGGTTTATAACGCGCCGCTGGGTCAGCACGTTATTAGAGTTAGGAAGAGGTTGGGAAGGAAGTGTGCCTAGTTGGCGAGAATTTGCCAACTGGGCCAGTTGGTTTCAAACCTCTGTAAGTTCGTCCTCATGTTGTTTTTGAATAGCCGCATTCGTTCTTTGAATGTCAGCCAGAGTCTGAAGGATGAGGGACATTTGGTCTTGGTTTGGCCCTGATGGATAAGTAGGGTTGGGCCGAGGCTGAGGCGGTTGGTAAGGACGAGGTGGTTGTGGACGGGGCTGAAAGGGTGGTCTTTGAGTTTGGGAATTTCCCGCCCACTGGAAGTTGGGATGGTTTCACCATGCAGGATTGTAGGTATTGAAAAATGGATCATTCTAGATGGCGTTGAGGTTCTCGCAGGTCTGAGGAACCTCCAAAGAGTCAGAGAATGGGGGAGTGGAATTCTCTTAGCTAGTATAGAAAGGATCGGAGGATCCTCCAATCCGAGAATTAGATGGGGGTGGATACGGATCCATCCCAGGAGAAGGTCGGTGGAGAATGTTTTACACAGTCTCCCATGTGGAAGGAGGCTGTGCAAAAGAATTATGCGCAGAGATGGCTCGCTGCAAGTGCTGAGTCAGCTCGTCCACCTTCTTCTAAATGATAGAGATCTTGTCCAATCGATTGGTCATCAGTTCTAGGTCGACTGATGCGGACAGGCCCTGTGTCTCATGTGCTCCCCTAAGGTTCGTCGATGCGCGGGTATTCGTCCTGTCTAATAATCCCATGGAGTCATTATTGATGGAGTTCTCGCACATATTTTCGAGAATCTCCCACACGGTGTCCTCATGCTGACCCATGATATTCCCTCCGCAAGTTGCATTAATGAAAAGCCTAATATCCTCACGGAGTCCCTGATAAAAAGATTGGACTTGTTCCCATTTAGGAACTCTGTGATGGGGGCACTTTCTCATGAGATCCTGGAAGCGATCCCATGCCTTATGGAGAGGTTCTCCCGTTTGTTGCGTGAAGTGGGTAATCTGATGGCGCAAGGCATTGGTCCGACCAACAGGAAAGAACTTCAAGAATTCGGACTGAAGTTCTTCCCAATTGTTGATCGGCCGGGTCTGTGTTTGGTATCAATGAGCGACCTTGTCCATAAGGGAGAAGGAGAACACCTTCATAAGAAGAATATCCCAATTTTGCGCATTTGACCCAAAAGTCTGGGCTAGATGCTTTAGCTGTTTGATGTGCTGGAAGGGGTCTTCAGAATTAAGCCCATGAAATTTAGGTATGGCATAAATCATATTGGGCTTTAGTTCAGAATCAGGTCCTCCAGTCGTGATTCTGACTCGAGGCTCAATAGCCACCGCAGCAGGATTATAATGGTCCCGCATCATAGGACGCTGCGGTGGGTGCATGAAGTTCTGGAAGAGGTCATTGAGTCGCTGGAGCTGGTGCTCCAGATTGTTCTCTTCCTCAACTAGCTGAGCCATTGTGGAAGAAGAAGGTGAGTTGGGTTCGGAGTCGGAGGAGAGGTCTATGTGAAGTGTTGTTTGCTCAAACAAGGGTACTGAGTCTCGGCCTCGAGGAGAGTGAATTTCTAAAGGAGGTTTCAGGGACCTCCTACCAAACATACACTAATGGAGAAGATGAGTTTAGCAGGTGCTGGACCCAATCAAGACACCCAGAATGTTGGGTGACTATAGAGGTTCGGGGCAGATGGACCCCTTGATCAAAAGATCGTTCACCTGAGAATTACCTGGGCAGCCAGAGAGGGTGAGTCTTGTGAAGACCCCTACACGGTAGAGCGTCCCCACGGGTTACAGGGTTTCCCCCACCCGACCTCTCTTGTCACTGAGATTCCAGGTAGACTAGAATGGGGATCTTGACCTCTTAAGTCTACCACTTTTAGTTAAGATCAAGGTGCTTAGGTTTTCACTTGAACTTTAGCTTTTTTAAGTGCAAAGAGTGACCTAAGTTGAAGGTTGGTTGACCCAAGGGGTCAACTTCACCTATTAATTCCTTTGAGAGCTTATTAGGTCTTATTTTTTAGGATTCAAGTGTTTTTAAGAGCCAAATTTCTTAGGGTTTCTTTGAATAAGTATTTTCAATCAATGGCTTAGGCACACTTCTTTTGGGATTTCTCAATTCTTGCTTAAGAAGTGTGTCTCTAAAACCCTAATGTTGAATCTTATGTTGGCTCTACTTAGTCCAGTTAGCTCCTTGGTGGGTAATTAGGGCTCAGGCAAGAAGGTGTTAGCCCTTAAATACCCTTAATAGTATGTGTAGAAATAGTGGGTTGAAATTGAAAACATGCAGCTTTGATGATTTACTAGGTATGGAAGACAGGTTATACCTATATTGCTTGTTCTATCTTTTTCTTCCTCTTTAGAATTTAGGGGTTAAAATGAGAGGATAGAAAATTACCTGTCCTCGGAGTGGTTGTTGTGCGGCTGCTTGTCCTCTTGATTTCCTGTGCTTGCACACAAAAGAGAAGAGATTAGTAGAAACTAAAAAATAGAGATCGTATGGCTTCTAAAATAGCCGTTGCTCCCCGGCAACGGCGCCAAGAATAGTAATGGCCGATCGTGCGTGTTTCGTCGTTATGGTTATTTATGGTTTACAATTGTAATAGTATATGACAAAACAACTACCAGATTACTATAAAATTTTTTACTCGGAATAACAAGTTTTCCCGAGGTCGAACTCAGAGAGCAACTATGATTCTAGAAGCATAAATGTTCACAATTATGTTACAAAAATAATAAGAGAGAGAGAGAGGGAGCAAAAGTTCTCTTGACTTCTTCTCTCTTCCGCTTCTTTCTTTTCTTCTCTTTCAGCTGATCTTTCTCTTCTTCTCTTTCTCTGCTTTCTTCTTTCTTTCAACGGCAGAGTCTTCCTTTCTTCTTCTTTCTTTTCTTTTCTTTCTTGCGGTTGCAGAGGCTTCTGCCTTCTTTCTTCTTCTTCTTCCTTCTTTTCTTCTTCTTCTTCTCTGGCTTCTTCTGTCTTCTTCTTTTCTGCTTCTTTTCTTTTCCTCTTCTTTCTGCTCTGGCCGCTGACCTTCCTTCCTCTATTCTTCTTCTTTTGGTTGTTTCCCTTCCGACGTCTGATGCGGTGCTCAGACAGCTTATCTGCGCATTTGCTACAGTTCTTTCCTTCCTTCTTCAGCTCCTCTCCTTCCTTTCTTCTTCTTCAGCTACTTAGTGCGACTCAGGCTTCGGCCGCTCCTCTCTTCTTCTTTCTTTCTTCCCTACGCGGATACACACCCATCAGTGCAAAACCTACCCCTACCCCTTCCCCGCGTCTCTCTTTCTCTCTTAATCTCTCTTAGGAATGCTCTCCCAGAGTCGAGTAATCGGGTTCGGGTAGCGCGCCCGGGACCAAGCACACTAGCGTGCGGTGGTGGGCGAGGAGTGCTTGGTCGGGTAGTCGGATCCGACCCAGACCTGCGGGGCGTGAGCGGGCGAGAGCGGGCGAGCACATGGCGTGCCGCGTGCGTGAGGGACCTGACCCCTGTGTATCGAAGGCAAACAGCCCGAAACACTTTTGCAATTTAAGTGTGGGTGCGCGGCTGCACACTTACGAGGTGGGACAAAAGTCCCACCTCCAGATTGCGCGTCTGCAGGCGAGGGAGTTGCTGCTTATTGGGGAAGCTGCGAGGCTCGCGACCCTAATAGTAAGCCTAGGCGCCTTCGCGGAGTCAGTCCGCACTGCCTGGGACTTGCGCCTGGGCTGGAGAAGGCTTAGAGCAGCGAGTGAAGGAGTTGCAGCAGCGAGGGGGTGCTGACCTGAAAACACAGTGACGGCCTCTTGGCCATGTCAGATAACGTGGGAAGCTTCGCCGGAGTGTGGCGAAGGCAGTGTGGTGGTCGGCGAGGCGCGAGAGTGCCTGTGGAGGTGGACCTAGGTCAAACTGTGTGCGTGAAGATGGGTTTGTTCGTGGGGTGGTTGGGCGGTGAATGGCAGTGAATGGAGAGGGGGGAACGGTTGAGTGGAGTGAGGGGAGCCTCTGGGCTGGTTGGCGAGGGAAGAGGTGGTCTGTGGAAGTGGAATGGACTCTCCGGAGAAGGTGGTCAGAGATGGAGCAGATGGAGGTGGAAGTGGCGGGCAGTGGAGTAAAAGGGAAAATCAAGAAGGGGAAAATGTAAGGGAGAGAGAGAGAGGAAGAGTTCTACCTATTTACTCGATGAAGGGGGAGAGGGAAGCGTTCGGCTCGTGCCTGCCGGAGCTGAGGACGAAGATGCCCAGGAGGAGGGTATCGGCGACGAGGAGGCGGTCTGAGGGCGCCAGCTGGTACGGTCTTGCGCGGACGATAGGGCAGAGTAAACTCTGCTGTAGGTAGGGCAGCAGAGCGATGAGGAGGAGGAGATCGCTGGAAGCTCGGGTGCTCTGACCAAAGGGGGAAGAGATGAAATGTGGGGTATTTCTCCGCTAGAGGAAGCTTGAAGGAGTCGGCAGTCCTTGCCGCTCCTTATAAAGCCCTTGGCGCGAAGAGGGAACCAAGGAGGCGATGTGCCTGCCTCGCCGGAGAGTGGCCGGAAAGGATACCCATGCCTGTCGTGCGTTCGCACGAGAGGCATGATCAATAGCAGAGGTCATGGGCGGGTCCCTACGATAGAGGACGTCGTAGGGAACCCCTCGTCTGTTCTAGAGGACGGCCGCCCTGCCCTGCGCGGTGCCATCCTCCGCGCAAGGTCGCTGGAGGTATGGCGCTGCGCATAAATGGTAGGAAGAACCATTCTGCAAAGAACGACGATAAGTTAGGAGGCTGAACGTAAGGGTTTCAAAAGATAAGGGTCAAAAAGTAAATTAAGAGGACCAATTTGTAAAGTCGGTCAAGATGATCTTTTCTTAGGTCCAAATTTTTATACCAGACTAATTTGAACCTAAAAATTTTAATGGTGAAATTTGATTTTAGGTTGGACCATGTTTGACTAGTCAATTTGCGTAAAAACATAAATTAAGTCATTAATTAGGCATGGTTATCATTTTAGGTCAAAATAGGTTGCAAAGGCTAAATTGAAGGTTCTAAACCCTAGGCAATATTTTTATATGAATTTTAGATGATTTAGTTGATTTTTATCCTGCCTCGACCCTCGTGAATTAAAGTGAGTTTGTTTTAGGGTTACAAAATATCATTTAATTCCTAGAAGTTGCTATAACTCTTTTCAGATCAGATCATCCCACTTCCCTTCTTATTAAGCTCGTTTGACCTATGTTTGGATCCTTAATTACCTTGTTTGCATATTGCATTGGTGAAATTGCAGTTTTACCCTTGATTATTTATTTTATTCTTTAACTCAAAATTCTCTGAGTTAAGCCTCTCTTTGGGTTTTGTAGGAGCTTTTTCACACTCATTTGGATTAAATTGTGCTAGTTAGGGTTCATGATGAGGTTCTCATCACTCCACAAAGAGTGACCTCCAGGAGGATTCTCCTTAAGATCTCTGGACTGCCATTGCACCTGCGGTTAAAGGGAGTTGTCTCTAAAATGCTAGCAGGCTTTGCATCAATCTGTGATGGTTCTGAAGTTCTAATTGGAGAGGGGGACATTAGGACTCTAAAAATTGAGGTGGAAGTTACTAATGCTGGTTCAATTCTTGATTCGATCACAAATCAGATGTGGGGGCACCTCTTGGCTTGTTAGGCTAGCTATTCTTGGACAGGTTGAATGTGGTCAAGATAAGTCGTCTGAGGAGAAACTAAAGTCTAGAACCAACAATGAGGCGAGAAAACAGAGTGACAGCTATGGACGCACCCCTCATGTTGATGCTCCTGAACCCAAAAAGAGGAAGGATTGCCATTGTGTCATGGCTGAGGAAGATCAGATGGAAGATGTTGTTACAGCTGCTGATAACAGACTAGTTATGATAGTCAAAGAAAATGGCTGTCTGGAGGTTGCTGAGACTGATTTGGCAGATTCTGAGATGAACTGCAATATGGAAATGGGTAGTACAGGAAGGGAGTTGAGGCTTAAAGAGCCAATCCAGATGTAGCTTGGTATTCTAGCTGATTTGCAGTATGGCAGTGGTTCCAATAAACAAAGAGGTGTGGGTAGATCTCCATACATGTTGAGAAGGAGAAGGAAGGAGACCTTGCCCCCTATTGTGGAGCAAGATATTGCTAAATCCATTATGGTAGAATATGTGGGCTATAAGGCCAATGGGGATCTTTCTAATGAGGAATGAGAGTTTTGTCTTGGAATGTGTGTGGGCTATGCAACAAACAAAGGGCTTCATTGTGTAGATATCTCTCTGAGTGGGAGATAGACTGTGCCCTTATACAAGAGACTCACTTGGAGAGGGAGAATGGTCAAGAATGGGACTGTTTTAAGCAGTTTCACCGTAGTGATATTGCGGCTAAGGGTGCTACTGGTCGGTCTGGTTGACTGGCTTTTTGGTGGAGAAAATCTGCCATTTCAGTAACTGAGATTATTTATGATAGGTTCTTAATTTCTTGTAGATGTCAATCTCCCCAAGGTGATATGGAATGGTTTATATCATGTATTTATGGTCCTTGTGTGGCAGCAGACAGAGTTGGCTTGTGGGAGGAACTCTATGCAATGCATCAAAGAGTGCAAGAGACCCCATGGTTGTTAGGGGGTGATTTCAATTGTTATCTTTCTGGTGATGATAACCCAGATGGGAGAGTGGACAGTTCTACAGCTGGCTTCCAATTGGCTGTGCAGAACATGGGCTTGACTGAATATCCCATCAGTGGTGTGGAATATACTTGGAGGAATGGCAGTGGATAGATTTCCAAATTGGACAGATTCTTTGGCAGTCCTAGTTTGTTAGAGAGATATCAGTTATCTACTGTTTTGAGCCTTGATAGGCCATTCTCTGACTACACGCCTTTGGTTTGGGACAGTGGGGTGAATGCAGACATGGGATCATACTTCAAACTCAAGAGATCTTGGTTTAGCGAAGAAGGCTTCGTGCAAATGGTTTCTCAGTGGTGGCAAAGCAAGGATGTTCAAGGCACTACCACATAGCAGTTTGCTGCAAAATTGGTTGGTCTGCGTGAAATGTTGAAAGAATATGGGCAGGCTGTGAATCTGATTAGAGACCAGAAGAGGAGGGAAGCCTTGACAGTCATCAGGGATTTGGATCTGAAAGAGTGCAGGTTGGATTTGGACTAACAGGAGCAGCAGCTGAGGCAGCAGATGCAAGCAGTTGTGGGGGATGAAGACCTGAAATTAGAAATGGATTGGCGTGAAAAATCCAGACAGCTTTGGCTTAAAGAGGGTGATGCGAACACAAAATTTTTCCATCTTGCGGCCAGTGCTAGAAGGAGATTCAACCTTATTTCATCTATTAAAGTTGAAGAAAGAAATATTACCTTGGTTAAGGAGATCAGATCTGAAGCAAGTAAATTTTTTAAAGAAACTTCCAAGGTAGCTCCAAGAGGTTCTTGGAGGATGGTAGCAATGGACTTCCCATGTGTAACTAATGAACAGAGTGACATGCTTGTGACTCCTATTTCTGAACAGGAAGTGCTAAAGGCTATTAAAGAGTTAAATAATGAAGGCGCTGTAGGTCCAGATGGATTTCAGGTGTTTTTCTACAGAGAGCTATGGAATGTTGTTAAGGTGGATGTGTTAAAGGTTATCCATGAGTTTGAATTGGGCAACTTCGGATTTGAGAGGCTGAACAAATCTTATCTGTTTTTGTTACCTAAGAAATCAAGTGCGGAAAGTTTTTCTGATTACAGACCCATTGCGTTCTCTAATTCTATCTACCTTATTATTAGTAAGGTTATTACTAACAGATTGCGAGAGGTTCTAAAGGACTTGATAATGCCTGTTTAGTTAGCTTTTCTTCCTGGGAGATCGTTACAAGAGTCATTCATTGTGGCGCAGGAAATTGTAATGGGTTGTCAAAGGAGAAAATCCAAGGCTTTCTTATGGAAAGTAGATTTTTCCAAAGCCTATGATTTTGTCTCCTGGTCATACTTGTGGGAGATTCTTAGAAGGAGGAAATTTCCACCCTTATTGATTCAATGGGTGAAGAGATGCATTACGACAGCCTCTCTTTCCCCATTGATAAATGGTAAACCGTGTCGTTCTTGGATTCAGCTCCAATGTGGAGTAAGGCAAGGTTACCCTATTGCCCCTCTGATTTTTAACCTTGCGGTGGATACTTTGGCTAGATTTGCCTGCAAATTGGCTATGGATGGTTTTATAAGGGGGTATTCAATGTCTAATCATAGGGCTCTAGCCCCTATACTTTAGTATGCTGATGATACTGTTTTTCTTGTGGAAGGGGGGAAGAGAGAAGCGTAGGCTCTGTTACATATGGTAAAAATGTTTGGAGAGGTTTCTGGTCTCAGATTGAATGGAAGTAAATCCCCCCTGGTCTGTTTTGGGATGAATAATGGTTTACAGAATGAGATCTCCACCATTCTTGGTACACCTGTGGTTCCACTGCCGATTAAATATCTGGGTCTGCCTTTGAAATGTTCTAAGATGAAGCAAGCAGATTGGTCTTTCCTCCTTGAAAAGGTAGTTACGAAATTGGAGGGCTGGAGCAGTAGATACCTATCAAAAGGGGGAAGGTATATATTACTGAATTCTGTTATCACATCGATTCCTGTTTTTTTTTTCTCTGTCCTTAGAGCTCCGAATTCTATTTGGAAAAAGCTGGAGGTGATGCGGAAAAGATTCTTTTGGAAAGGGGCCTCTCATCAAGGGGCTTTCTTTCAACCCTTGATGTGGGAATCAATTTGCAAACCAAAGAAGCTGGGAGGCATGGGTGTTAGATCCCTTAAAGAATTCAATGAAGCTTTACTATTGAAATGGGCTGTTCGGTTGCTGCAGGGGGAAAAAAAAATATGGACAGAAATTATCCACGACAGTTATGGGAGTACCAATGATGAGAAAAATCATATTAACCCACTTAAACCATCCACCTTTTGGTTTTCTGTGGTGCAAGCTTGGAAGGAAAATTGGAATTTTTTCAAATCTGTTTTGAGTGATGGAAAAAGCTTCAAGTTTTGGCTGGAAAATTGGGTACACGGAGGGGCGTTTAAAGATAGGTTCCCCCTTGCTTATGCTGTGGCTGCAAATAAAAATGCGGTGGTAGCTGATTATTGGGATGCTGATTCGGAGCAGTGGTTGTTAAATAATTGTGGGAGGAATAATCATAAAATAAGAACTCGAGTAGAGAATGAACATCTCATGCAAGAGCTTGCTGCTTTCAAACCCATGCCTCATGAATATGACACATATAAATGGGAAGGTAATTTCTCTACTGCGGCTGCTTATGACAGATTGATAATGTCCTCCAGGATGGCGGAAGATGAAGAAATGGGGAAGAAGCTATGGAAGTTAAAAATACCATTAAAGTTACAAATTTTCTTATGGCTTTGCAGGAGGGATGGATTGATTACTGGAGATCTGAGGCACAGAAGGATGGGGACCCCCACCCAATTTTATTATTTATGTGGGTTGCATAATGATTCTAGCGTTCATATCTTCTCTTCATGTGCGATCACTGATTATGTTTGGAGGAGAGTATGCAATGAGTCCTTACCCACTTGGGGAACTTTGTGGAGTTGTCTTGTGGATGGGAATAAGCCTTATATACAGATGGTGGTTGTGTTATGGGCTGTATGGAGGGCTAGAAATGAGTGTGTTTTTCAGGAGACCCCAGTTCATGTGGAAAATATTGTAAATTTATGCTGGAGTCTCATACAGTATTGGGGGTTGAACTTGTAAATATTTTTTATTATCAATAATAGCTCTCTTGGTTTGCTATCAGTGATTCAATAGCATTCCTTTCTTTCTCAAAAAAAAAAAAAAACTTTGGGACAGCTACAAGGTTCGCGGAGCAGGACGATTCTTTCCGCTCTCGTAGTCGACTAGCAAAAGGTTACGGAGACAATGCCAGCCCGGTCGAGGAGAGGCGAGCCCTAGGAGATTTCACCCCCATCTCCATCAGCGGAGGCAGCCGCTTCAACAAACTCAAAGCTAGCTTCCCAGAGTGGAGGAATGATTGGCCAACTAAGGGCCAAAACAGTGGATCCCGCTAGCCTAGGCGAGATTAATTCGAAGAGTACACTCCCTTGGCCGTGAACTAGGCGGATGCGTTAGTGGAAGTATGGTCTATAGACAAAGATCTACTACCCCTGCCCAAGCTGATGAAAAAGAAGGTCGACTTCGAGCCTTATTGCAAATACCACAAGGCCCGGGGGCACGCCACTGAAGACTGTCGAGACTTGCAGGACTCGATCGAGTCCCAGATTCATCATGGAAATCGGGCTCACTTCGTCAGGTGGAGTGAGGGCTAGGATAAGGGAAAATGGTCCAGAAGACTACCACAAGGAAAAGCTCCAACAGTTCTATTGAGTCAACATGGTCCTCATCGTGGGCCGCGAGCCTAACGACACCTCAAACCGTCGCCTCAAGCAAGCGGTGTCCCCCTACTCTCCTGGATGAGTATCATCGCCAGGTCCTAGTGGCTATGCCTAGATTACCCCAAAACACTCACTTCCCACCCTCTACGAGCAGGGAGGTTTAAGTAAATTTCAGGGTTAACGTCGCCCTGGATTAGCAACTCACCCCCTTTGGGTAGGCAAGCCATAACGCGTTCCCCACTCTTCAGTGGGGCGAGAGAGGCCTTGTCAAGCAGGTGGCCTCCAGACTGTTTGCTTCTCTATCGAATCTGGCAGAGCACACTGACCCACTATTGGTGACACTCCTACTAGCGGAACAATAGCAGCCCCAGCTCCTCGTGGATAAGGGCAGTGTCATTGACGTCCTCTTCTCTAGAACACTACTCCGGTTAGGTTTCAAAGAAGAGCATCTCTCCCCGTCAACTCACCTGGTTGTAGGCTTCGACAACCACAAGGTGATGCCAAAAGGAGATATCAACCTCCCATTGTCTGTCTACAATGGGGACAAGCACCTCAATTGGATAGCCACGTTCATAGTGGCCAAATTGACGATGGCATTCGACAGCATCCTCGGCCGCCCAAATACCCATGCCTTCCACCTAATCCCTTCTTCGTACTTTCAATTCATGCTTTTCCAGTCTCCTTGCGAAGTAGGAATAGTACATGGGGATCAAACAGCCTGGCTCGAGCTCCTAAGGATTGAGCTAGAACAGTCCATAAAGCCAAAGTCCCCCAAACCAAAGAAATGGGGGAGAAAGAGAAACCAAGTCCAGGAAATCTAGCAGAAGATAAATCCAGCTGATTCGCTAGCGACTTTAGGACTATAGCCAAGCTCTTCAGCCATGGCTATACAGATGTATCTTGATGACGCTACCAAGCTCGTCCAGGTCGGAGTGTACCTTGATCCCTCTGAAGTATAGGAATTGCTGCTCCTGCTCCGCGCCAACATGGACGTTTTCGCTTGGTTCGCCAAAGACTTGTTGGGAGTAGACCCGTACCTAATCTAGCACCATCTGAACATCCAGGCGGGCACCTGCATGGTCAAACAGGCACGCCGGTGTAAGTTAGCTGAACAATGGCAGGTGGTTGAAGGTGAAGTCCAAAAGCTCCTGGAAGTTGGATTCATTGAAGAATCTTGTACCTGGCATGGCTCTCGAACGTGGTAATGGTGAAAAAAGCCAATGGTAAATGTCACATGTGCATAAAATTCACCAATCTCAATGAAGCCTGCCTGAAGGATGAGTTCCCCCTGCCAAGGGTTGATGCCTTAGTGGACTCCTATAGCATACAATCTCACATGTCCTTCTTGAATGCCTATAGCGGGTACCACTAGATCAATCTTGCTCTAGCAGATAGGCTTCACACCCTCCTTCATCACCGATAGCGGTCTGTTCCGATATAGAGTCATTCCTTTTAGCTCGAAAGATGCTGGGGCAACTTAGCAACGCCTTGTAAATATGATTTTCTAAAAAATAATAGGAACATTGTTTGAGGTATACATAAATGATATGCTTGTAAAGGGATCCAATTTCCCTCAATAGTTAGAATATTTGGTCGAGGTGTTCTAGATTCTAAGGGACACCCACCTTCGCCTGAACCCCTTTAAGTGCACCTTTGGAGTCTTAGCCAATAAGTTTTTAGGGTTCTTGGTCTCCAACTGGGGGATCCAAGCCAACCCCAACAAGATCCAGATGATCATAGACCTACAACTGTTAGGCACCTTGAAAGGGATGCAGTTGTTGGTTGGCAAGATTGCCTCATTAGGTCGATTCTTGTCTCGATCTTCCAACAAATGTCTTCCCTTCTTCGAGTGCATAAAAAATGGCAAAGGCTATACTGCCACCAAATGGACTGCTCACTGCCAGAAGGCCTTAAAGGAAGTCAAAGCCACGCTTCGAAGTCCCCCAGTCATAACAGCTTCCAGCCCGGGGAGGTCGTCTCATTATACCTAGCAGTGCCCATATCCGTCATCAGCGCCATTCTAGTCGGTGAGCGGGAAGGAGCTCAGTGACCCGTATACTTCGTCAGCAACACCTACCAAGGTGCAGAAGCCAAGTATACGGTCATCAAGAAGTTAGGGTTAGCTTTGCTCACTACAGCCAGGAAGCTATGCCCATACTTCCAAGCCCACACTATAATGGTCCTGTTAGACTACCTCCTGCGGCGAATGCTACATAAGCCCACGACAGATCAAATGGGCTATGGAGTTGGCAAAATTTGACTTCAAGTACTAGCTAAGGAGAGCCATTAAAGGACAAGTTTTGGTGGATTTTGTGGGGGAATTCACTGACCTGGATGCCTCCCTTACACTACCCTAGCAGCTATATGTTGATAACTCATTTATGATAGTCTAGTCTGGGGCTAGGATAGCTTTGACCGCCCAGACAGCATTACTCGTAAGTACTCCATCAAATTAGACTTCCCTGGATTCATTAACAAGGCGGAGTACGAGACCATGTTGGTAGGCATCTAGGTGGCCAAGTCCACAAGGGTTACCTTGCTAGAGATTTACATGGATTCCCAACTGGTTGCCAACCAAATAAATGGTGAATACCAAGCTTGGGATCCAAACATGATCTTGTATGCAGACAAGGTTAGAGAGAAGTTGGTGGACTTTAAGAATGTCTCAATCAGGTGGGTGCTGATAAACACTAGTTTATCATCATTCTTATGCCCTAAAACTAATCTAGCTCTTAAGGTTTTAACTCTGTAAATGGGTTTTCGGGATGTATTTAGGCATTTACCTAGGTTAGGCATGCATTGCATTTTAATTGTATTTTTGATGTATTTATCTGCGTGTCAGGATTACGTAGAATGTCAGATCCCACATACTTGGGCACTCAAGAATGCAGAAGATGAAGGAGAAGCATTTATCAACTGGATCTCAGCCAGATCCAGTTCATCCCAGCTAGATCCCAACTCCTTCTAGTTGGATCAACTCATCCCTAGCACCATTCAACTCATCCCTAGCTCCATTCAGCTCATCTCAGCTGAATGGTAGCTTTAGCTAGTTCACCTCAGCTCCATTCAGCTTAGCTCAGTTGTATGGTAGCTCAAACTAGCTCAAGATAGTTGGTCCTAGCTCCATTCTAGCTCTTCCAGCTCAGAATAGTTCATTGGAAGCTCAACCTGGCTAGGACTAGCTGCTATGATCCACTATCTAGACCTAGTCAGTTGAAGATGACCACAAGCAGCTCAAACCATCTCAAGTCCAGCTCTCGAAGACTTAACTCAGCTCAACTTGATTGCGCTAAGTTACTTGACCTAAGTTAACTACTCTAGCTAGCTAGGTAATCTCTGGGAAGATCAGATCCATCTCACCTCAGTTCACATTAGTAGAAGCCAACTTAGCTTGGCTTAGCAGTTAGCAAAGAACTAGCAAGCTAAGCTAGCTAAGGTAGCTCCTTATAGTTCTCTTCAGCAACCACCAGCTTCAGTGCAGCTCCTTCCAGCTCCTTCCAGCTCCTCACCTCTAAAACCCTAGCTCCCTCTACCTCCTACCCAACTCCCTACTAGCTAAGCTAGCTTAGCTTAGCTAGGTCTACCTCCATGGCACCAATACCTAACCCTAAAACCCCACCTAACCTAAGCTCCACCAACTAACCCTTCAAGTCTACTTGAGTCCACATACTTCTACCCATGTTGGTGCCAACCAACATACATCCCTTCAACCCACACCTCCACCAAAGGACACCAAAAGTGGCACCAAAAACCACCTCCAACCACCTCCCTTTTGGAGCCACTTTTTCCCTCAAAAAACCCTTCCATCTCAACCATCCATCCACCCTTAAATGCCATCACCACCCTCCATTTTTCCCTCCAAAACCCCCCCATCTAGAAGACCCATTTTGGCACCAAAACCAAAAGCCACAAAGGGTGGTAACCACCCACAACTACCACCTATAGCACTCTTAGATTGGCTCCAACTATCCTAGGCCATAAAATCACCAACCACCCACCAAAACCAATCGTAACCCTACATCCAAAAGTCATGCCAACTCCCCTCTCCATTCCTATATATACCCTACCTAACCACCACCAAAAAATCATCTTCTCCATTAGTTTAGGTTCCACCCAAACCACCCTACATCCCCTTCCATTCATGCCAAGGAAGAAGAAGAGAAGAAGATCAAGGGGACAACCTACCTGACCCCTTGGTGCCTTCTTCCTCTCCTTCTCCCTTGTGCCACGCCAAGGAGGAGGTCACCTCTAGAAGGATGGCTAGGCAAAGAGGAGATCCTCATCAGGGTGGTTGATGCCCACCTTGGAGGAGAAAGCTTGGAGGACTCATCATATTCAAAGCAAGGAGGAATTCTTTTCGAACACAGGAACTACTATGCTTGGAGCAAGGACCACTCCTTCTCCACCATCTTTGGAGGAGTTTTCTTCATCTTTACTTTCTTTGCATTAGCTAGTTTAGTTTCTCCTTTTTTTGTTGTAAGAAGCATTTACCTTCTTGTCCCTTACTTTGCTAATAATACAAATCATTCAATTTGCCTTCCAACTTTCATGCTTTCTAATTAGTGTGTTCTTTTTGTAATAGTAGCTTAGTACACCAAACCTTCTTCTTCTAATTACCCTAGGCGCACTTGCCTAGGGTGAGCTTAGAAGAAGAGGTTTTCTTATTGTCACGTAGGGTTAGTGATAGGTAGTTAATATTTGCATCAAATATCGTATTGTTTTGAAAACCTAAAAGCAACAAAATTGAAAATACAAAAAATATAAGTGCAGATCTGAGAGGCGAGAGAGAGAATCAATTCTTGTGATTAACAATTTGGCATTCTTGGATGACCCTAGATACTCTATCTAGGTTATAAATTGTAAAAGTTGGTTGCGTATTTACGCATTACAACAACACAAATACATTAATTTACAAAATGCATATTTTTCGTACCACTTTTTAGCGCCGTTGCCTGGGAGGCATGGCTTAGTCACGTTATTTGTCTCTCTCTTGCTTTATTAGGTCTCCATGAATTCTTTTTTGTGTTTTGTTTAGTGTTCAAGACATAGATCGCGTAAAAGATGAGTGTTGTAGTATAACGTGAAATACGTCTTGAGCAAATAAATTAACGAAACTGGTGAGTCCCGATTGATCACAGGGAGGCCGGAAGTACTTTTGATTTCATGCGTTTGTTCCCAATATAATTACTAAGTAGTATAGACACAATATCGTAGTATATATATCAATCAAAGAGTTTGAACATGAATTGCATACATCTAACTAAATAAATTCTAACATAAACATAAACTACTTATGTAATAGAACAAGGGCACCACGGGTCATTCGTGGTGGCCTTTTGGAGAGGTTGGGAAGAGTAGCAACGATCCGTCAGGGTGGCCCAACAGATGCTTTAGACGGAGATGCAGAGACGGAGGCAGAGAAGATGGGAAGAAGAAGAAGGGAGAGGATTTGTAGGAGGAAGGAGAAACCTAATGAGTGGTTTTCAAAGGGGACCCTTAGGCCTCTTTTTATAGCTTTTGTGAAGGGCATTTAGGGTATTTGAGCCCTTAATTCTGTGCAAAGGCTTCAAATTAATCAGATCCGTTGATCGGGAGATAAACGGTCCTGATTAAGCCTTCCAAATCCTTCTTCCATCCACGGTTTGATCTGGTGCTGACACGTGACGCGCTGTGTGCCCTTGGATCTGCATCCGACGACCTCGCATGCCCGCCACTCATCACTGTTGTCCGCACGCCCGCCGCACAGCGCTTAAATGCGCCTCAAATCCTAACTCTTCTCAGTCATCCGATCTCTTGATCAGATGGCTTAAAAGTCGTGCGTTGCGCTCAACCGACTCCTAAGGCTCACGTCATCAAGAGCATCTTCATCCGACTCTCCTGCGCTCGCCATGCGTTCGCCGCTGATCTGCCCGATGAAGATCCTGCTGTGGAATTTCATCCACGCACGGTCAATTCCATCACGCTTCGAACTCGTGTCGTGCATTATTTGTTAAGCGTGCTCTCCGCTGCGTTATGCGCGCAAATTGTCGCGGTTTCCAAATCCTATGCAGCCGCCCTCGACCTTTGGATGGGAATCCAACGGTCGAGATCTCGCCCTCGCTTGATGAAGCGCCTGGAAGCGGGCAACATGGATGCATCGCAACCATTGGATGACGATCCAATGACCCACGGCTCTCCTTCCCATATTGGGGTGTGGTGAGGGGCGGCGGTGATGGCACCATGTGGCGCCATCATGGCCGTCCATCTTCTCCTTGTATCTAATGATGTAGGCCTCCAATTGAGTTGATTTTTGCGTCGTTGGACTACAAACATCGATTCGGATCTATCTGTGTGGTTGGCTGTGTCATCTGCGGTCCGAATATTCTTTAGTTTTCCCCTTGGCTTCCACTTCTTTTGCAGACTCCCTAGGGTGCTACGGGGGTCTAATTGATGTACTCTTGGAAGTGTTGGACTCCTGTCGTCATTCCAAAAAGATCCATAAGGTTTGATCGATCATCTGCAGCCCTGGATTACCTGCAATTATTAATACCTCTCAAATAGCACATTATTATGTATAAAACATATAAATCATCTAGGATGCAAAGTACGATGTGTATGCATGCAAAATGCCCATGTTAATCTAGGTTCTATCTTAATTCAGGTGAATTAGGGCCTATGATTGCTGCGCAATCATACCCCCATGCCTAAATCTTATTAGTTCCTAGCAAGTGTAAGGCCAAATGTATTTGATCAAGAGTTTAACTACAGGTTTATTTCTTTTTATTTCATCCAAAAAATCAAAATCCTGATAACCATGAATATATAATGTTGTAGCTTCTGCAATGGATCCAAGCGAAGAGTCGATATACATTTAAAGATTGTACTTGACCCTTAGTCAAATTCTATTGGGATAGGAAAACCTCTTCTCTTGGGGATATAAACTATTCTCTGATTTTAGCCCCAGCCTTTGGCTTTGGTAGAAGACGTCTGAGTTAACTGGATTTGTATTTGGTGGCTCACTCTCTTTTGGTGCTGCATAGAGACTAGTATTTCAGAATCTAGATTTTTAGATTATTGAATAAATTAACTTAGACAAATGCTGGAAAACTGTGCTCTCTTTAATCTTCGTTACTTTTTCTCTTTTTTTTTTTCTTTTCTCTCTCTCTCTCTTTCTTTTCTTTTTTCTTTTTCTTCCTAAGCTCACATCTCACTGGATTTGCAATTGTATTTGGTGGTCTTGCATGGCATCACACTTTAATTAGGTTCTAATAACCCTATGACTAAGTCAGACTCCTCAGCCCATATTCAGGAGGCCAGAAATACAGAAAAAATAGGTTTAGGCTGTATTTGGTGGTTCGTGGGGATGGTTGGTGTTTTTGCCCCAAAATACTTTGATTTATATAACTTAAACTTCTTAACATAATACTTTTTTTTTCCAAGCAAATATCTCTTTTGTATGCTTTTTCTTCTTTTCTTTTAATATATTTAGTGGCACAATGGCATTACCAACATGACATAATGCAGCAATGCAACATGACATACATACTTTATTCATGAGGCATTATTTGGGATTTTTGGGGATGGCCAAGAGGATCTCAGGTGGCTTATTTGGTGGAAGTGTCTACTCTCAGCATCGGGTAGGGAACGGATAGGATGACTTATTTTTGACTTTGACATCAGTATCCTCCTTCAGCTGAGGATTCCGTAGAGGATGGTCGTGACCATCCACCTCAACCCTAGTTTTATCAGAACTTGCTCTCTGTGTTTTTACCTTATTTGGTGGCTCTCATACATAATTTCTCACAATATTAGTACGCAAGAACTGAGAACGAAAACTATGTCCATCTCCAAGTGTCGTTATTCAATTATTCAAAATTACAAATTCCTTATACTAGCCTTAGAGCACCAGTAGACTCTCTACTCTCATCTCACGTATGTTTTGGTGGATTTACTAGAAGATGGTTCACCTAACTCCCTGATTGCTATCCAAGGGTTCAGGAGAAGAAGCAATGCTTATTCTCGACAAACTAGAGATGTCTATCGATTTTCACAGTGGATCCATTACAAATTCTACATGCAAATGTGAGGTTATACTGGATTCGAAGCTTAGAAATCTACTAAATAATAAATCTTTAATAAAACCTCTTGATAAAATGATCTAATCCCCCACTTGTTGGCAGAAAATTTTCAGTTTTTATGGACTACCCCCCCATGCCTAAGTGCTTGCATGTCCTCATGCATGAATAAAAGAAATTGGAATAAGGTAGGGTGTATGTGGATAGAGAGCACCTGAAACTGCTTCTGAGTTGTCGTTCAGCTCATGCCATCACTGCAATACCATACACAATATGCAAAACAATATGTGAAACAATATTTGAAAATGAAATATGCTATGTATATATGGTATGCATATATGTATACGTGATGAGTTTAACGCCTCTAACTGGGCAACTCATCAGTCACACGTCCTCAAGAAGATGTATCATTTCGTCAGTAGGAGGAGGTTCCTGGGCAAAGAATGGTTTGAGGCACTGGCCATTAACCGTAAAAACATGTCCAGATTTCGGGTCTCTAATTTGGATCACCCCGTTAGGATACAGGTGGACCACTTGAAACGGCCCAGTCCACTTGGACTTGAGCTTTCCTGCAAAAAATTTGAGTTGGGAGTCAAACAACCAGACCTGCTGGTTAGGTGAGAACTCCTTCCTCCGAACATGTCGATCATGGAAAGCTTTTGTCTTGTCTTTGTATATTTTTTCATTCTCGTAAGTTTCCAGCCTAATCTCCTCTAGCTCATTGAGTTGGAGCTTCCTTTCATAACCCCTGGTCTCGAGGTTACGATTACACTTCTGCACTACCCAAAAGGCACGATGCTCTAGCTCCATAGGAAGGTGACAGGCCTTTTCATACACCATGCGGTATGGCAACATTCCGAGTGGGGCCTTGTACGCGGTCAGATATGCCCATAGTGCATCAATCAACCAATCGAACCATTCCTTCCTATTAGGTCTAACCGTCTTTTGAAGGATAAGTTTGATTTGACGGTTTGATACTTCAGCTTGCCCATTGCTCTATGGGTGATACGGGGTAGCAATGCGGTGCTGCACCCCATATTTCTTCAATAATGACCTAAAATGGGCATGGCTGAAGTGACTTCCCCCATCGCTTATTAGGGCGTGGGGAACTTCGAATCTCACAAAATTGAATTCTTGGGCGAAGGATATAACAGTCTTATGATCAGCTCGTCTTGCCAGGATAGCTTCTACCCACTTTGAGACAGTCTGCTACAAGGCGTATATACTCAAAGCCATGCGAGTTCGGGAAGGGGCCCATAAAGTTGATGCCCCAGACGTTGAACACTTCTACGACGAGAATAGATTGGAGAAGCATCATGTCTCTCCAGGTCAAAGAACCGACCACCTGGCATCGCTTACAGCACTTGGCAAACTCGTGTGTATCTCTGAAAATGGTTGGCCGGAAAAATCCTGACTGCAAAATCTTTACAGCGGTCTTTCGGCCTGAGAAATGACCCCCTCAAGCATCGTTGTGGCAGAAGGATAGCACACTAGAGATTTCTGAATTAGGGATGCATCTACGGATGATCTGATCAGCCCCAATGCGAAAGAGCAGTGGGTCATCTCGAAAATAGAATTTAGCCTCTAATATAAATTTGAGTTTTTGATCCTTGGATAATCTCAAAGGTAGCCTACCTGCGACGAGATAGTTTGCTATATTAGCATACCAAGAAAACTCAACAGAGTTGATGGACAATAGAGACTCATCCAGAAATTGGTCTGATATCGGCGGGGAGTACGGAATATAATCTGGGTCTAGCTAAGACAAGTGATCTGCTATGACTTTGTCGCAGATTTTGACATCGAACTCCTGCACAAGAAGGATCCATCTGATAAGGCGGGGTTTGGCATCCTTTGCCAACAAATGTCGGAGGGCGGAATGGTCAGTGTAGATGAAACTTTGGACCCAAGTAAGTGTGACCTGAATTTCTCCAACCCGAATACCACAGCTAGCAATTCTTTCTCAGTGACTGTATAGTTACGCTGAGCCTCGTTCAGCATTTTGCTAGAGTAGTATTTTACGAATGGATGGCACTCTCGATGCTGGCCAAGAATGGCTCCGACAGTAAAGTCGGAGGCATCACACATCATCTCAAAGTCGAGAGACCAGTCGAGAGGTTGGAGAATAGGTGCACTTGAAACAGTGCTTTGCAAGGTCTCGAAAGCGCTGAGACACGAGGAGTCGAAATCAAAGGGTGTGTTGGTTACTAGAAAATTCGTTAATGGATGAGTAATTTTCAAGAAATCTCGAATGAATCTTCGACAAAATCTGACATGCCCTACGATTGATCTGATTTGCCTAACTGAGCTAAGCGGAGGTAATCGCAAAATGATTTCGGACTTAGCTCGGTCGACCTCGAGTCCATTAGAGGAGATCTTGTGACCTAGTACGATGCCATCCCTCACCATAAAATGGCTTTTCTCCCATGAAAGTACTAGGTTAACTTCTATACATCTCCTCAGTATCTTTGTGAGGTTATCAAGACAAGACGAAAAATCATCTCCAAAACGGAGAAGTCGTCCATGAACACTTCTACATAGTCCCCGATCATGCCTGAAAAGATGGCCATCATGCATCGCTGAAAAGTAGCTGGTGCGTTGCAAAGGCTGAAAGGCATCCGCTTAAAAGCGAATGTTCTGAAGGGACACATAAAAGTCGTCTTGTCTTGATCTTTTGGGTTGATCGCTACTTGATTGTACGTAGAGTATCTATCCAAAAATTAGAAGAAACTACACCCGGCTAGCCATTCTAAAATCTGATCAATAAAGTGCAAAGGAAAATAATCCTTTTTGGTAGCCAAGTTTAGCTTCCTATAATCAATGCAGACCTGCCTAGAAGTCGTGGTGTGGGTTGGGATGGATTTGCCCAATTCATTTTTGATTACGGTGAGTCCCACCTTTTTGGGTACAATCTGAATGGGACTCACTTACTGGCTATCGGAAATTGGATAGATAATACCTGCGTCCAGCCATTTAATGATCTCCCTCTTGACAACCTCCAACATATTTGGATTTAGGCATCTCTGAGGTTGTCTCGATGGTCTCACCCCTTCATCAATGTAGATATGGTGAGTGCAATATGAGGGGCGAATCCTGTGGAGATCAACATATGCCCCACCTGATAGCAACCCTATGTGCTTGTAGAACGGAGATCAACTGGTGTTCTTGGTCTGGAGTCAAGTGAGCATTGATAATCATAGGATACGTCTCACTTTCTCCCAGAAACACGTACTTGATCGAATCAGGTAAGGGCTGTAACTCTAGTAGAGGAGGGTGGGGAGAGGGTTTGTGTAGGGGAGGAGAGGAAGCAACAGTGGAAATTTGCTGACCCTAGCTAATGGAGAATCTGTCTACAGTGGTCATGTAATCCTATCTTAAGATATCGGTGTTAGATAGGACAATATAGTCAGGATAAGGGGTGTTAGAAGCAGATGAACACCCATGACAACCAAATCCATGGGATGAAATGTGTATGTCATTCATCTCAGTCTTGTGTGAATCGCGATCTAAGACCCCTGATAGTGAAGATGAATGTGCCATTGGGTCGCTGCAAAGGAGCCCAATGTTCCTACAGAAAGCTGAATCTTCATCTTCACCATCCCCCTCGATTAAATCGCAATCGAAGTTCTTTGATGCCCTAAAAATGTCCAGTCTATGCTTTTCGTTCCCTAGGGAAACTTCATGCATCCTGATGCACAGTCAATGTTTGCATGGGTGGTTGCCAAAAACGAGCGACCTAGAATAATCGGTGCATCATGGAGATTAGGAGGAACATCCATATCAAGAACAAAAAAGTCCACTGGAAAGTAGAATCCTTGTACTTTTACGATCACATTTTTAACCACCCCCTTCGACGTTTTCACCGATCGGTCAGCCAACTGTATGGTAACCGAGATGGGCTTTAACTCCCCAAATCGAAATTGATCAAATACTGCAGTGGGAGTTAGGTTGATGGACGACCCCAAGTCAATAAGGGCCCTATCAAAAAGGGAATCCTGTAAAAAGCAGGAAATTAGTGGTGTGCCTAGGTCCCTTTTGGGCGGTAAGTCGGCTAAGATAACCACGCTGGCTTCCTCAGATAATACCGCTTGTCATCTGATTCTTTGCTATCGCTTCGGAGTACAATAGTCCTTTAAGAACCTAGCAATAGTAGGGATGTGATTGATTGCTTTGAGGAGAGGGACCTGAATGTGAACTTCCTTGAACATAGATTTCAGGTCCTCGAAATTCCATGTGTCCTTTTTGTGTGCTAATTCTTGTGTTAGAGTCGTGAGAAAAGGGATGGGAATTTCAGGGTCTAGGGGCTTCTTTCCTTTATCTAATGAAGATGGCTTGTGAGAGGAAGAGGGTTGTGAGCCATCTTGCGGTAGAGCGTAGGAAAAATCATTACTCGCTTGCCTAGGTAGCAGATCTTATGTAGTCTTTCCGCTCCTTAAGGTGAAAGCTTTTGCATCGTCGTGCTATCCATGAAGGGGCAGAGGAGTAGGTTGGTCTAGATACACAGGGTTTGGCAACAGAGGTGGCTGACTGAGCCCAAAACCGAGTGCTACAGGAGGTGCTTGCAGAATAGCATGTGCCTGCCCCTATAGTGCTTGGAATCTAGGCAGGGTGCCCTGATTCTGCACATATCTCGGGTTTAGGACAGGTTGGGAGGGCAAAGCTCCTTGTGACCTATGCTCCTGCATCATCTAGTTTTGCGTGTTTTGTATGCTCTGTATTTGGTCAGCCATTTCCTTCATTATTTGTAGGTTGCCATGAGTAGATTTCCGAATTGATGCCTACAATTCCTCCTTCAGAGACTCCAAAGGGTCAGCCCACTTTGGAGGGTACTTGCCAGCTTGGTGCAGCGGCTGATAGATAGATTGTGGCTATTGCTACTGAGACGGGAATGGCTGCTGCCTAGGATATGTGTTTTACGCATTCCCGTATTGTCTGGTCTGGTAGTGTGGAGCTTGACTCGGTCTCTATGGGTTACCAGACTAGGAGAAATTGGGATGTTGACGCCAACTAGGGTTATATGTTTCAGAATAGGGGTTGTTACACCTGTAACCCTGAATAGCATTGACATCTTCATAGGCCGAAGACATCTCAGATGCAAATTCATCAAAAGAATACGCACTTGCATCGTCATGTGGTGCGTAACCCTGATTGTATGGCGCTAGATCCACATTGTTCACGTGTTCCTGGTACGCAAGATCTCGTGGAGACGGTGAGAAAACATCCCGAGTAAATGAATATGTACGAATAGATGGAGCTTGGGATGTTTGAGAGGAGTAAGATGGAGCAGTGCTGCTAGAAGATCCAGATCTCTCTCGCATTAATTTATCGAGCTTCTTATCGAGCAGATCCACCTTGTCCAGCTTTTTGGTGATAATGTCCATGTCGGCTTGGGCAGACTCTGCTTGAGCTTCATGGACACTGACTCGTTGCTGTCCAGGTCGCTGGAACTAGTGCATTGAGGCGGCATTTATCGAGTTCTTTGCTAAGGACTCGAATAGTTCAAATGCGCTGTTCTCATCCTTCGTGAGGAAATTCCCACTACTAGATGCATCGGCCAAGTACCGATGTGTGTCATCCAGCCGATGGTAAAATACTTGAGCAAGGAGCCATTTGGGTACACCATGGTGTCTGAACTTCTTGAGAAGATCATGGAATCCCAGGTGTCATGCATCTTCTCTCTAGGGCCTTGGGCAAAGGTCGTGATCGCGTGCCTTTAGCATTTGTTCGATTGATCGGGAGGAACTTTTGAAGGAATTCGCGACGTAATTCCTCCCAGGCTCTAATTGGCCTCCTGATAGTCTTGAACTAATAAGCACCTTTATCCTTGAGAGAAAAAGGAAAAAGCATCATGAGAACAATTCCAATGTCTACATTCCTGGGTCAAACCGACTTTGCAATCTGACTCAGATCTTTGATGTGTTGGAAGGGGTCCTCATTCGAGTTTCCATGGAAATAAGTCTGAGTCAGACTTATGATATTTGGCTTCAACTCGAATGTGTCTCCTCCTGCGGGAATTCAGACCTGAGGTGCTATAATTGTTGTCACCGGTTCATATAAGTCCCACAGTTCTCTACGTGGTGGATGCTGCATTCTTTCAAGTGTTGTGAGAATCCTGTCGATGCTCTGCTCGTATTTTTGTTCCGTTTCCTTGACCCTAGCTTCCAGACGAGCCATTAGTTCTTAATTTTGAGGGTCCTGACCAACTCGAGGACCAAGATTAGCCATCACAGCTAATCGAGTGAAAGAAGGTTGAGAAGAGAGGTTGGGTGAGAATCTCCTTTGTCGCCTTGGGTTCGGCTATCAAGGTCCCACAAGTTTAAGTCCTAGTGACCTTCCTTGCATACACCAACTCAAAGGGTTGGTGTAGTCAAGTAGAACAAGGCTAAGGCCTTGTTAATCAGAGTGGTCCTTTAGATCATATGACTAGATTTTTTGTTTAATTTTGTGTTATTAAAAAAAAATCGACAAGAGTCCGACTGCAAGGAATTCCCGCCTCTTAGGCTAACCCGGCTAGTATGGTTATGAGGGGACTACGAGGAAGGTTCTTCCTTTGGATTTTGCCTCCAGTTCTGTTACCCCACAGCCGCGGTTGTTTGACGCTACCTCGCAGGCTTAGACATTAGGTTTTGCAGGAGAGGTTGGAACTACTCAGTAGTTTCAAGCCAAATGCAGGTTATGTGATATTTTCGTGAGTTTGTAACCTGCTTCTTCAATTTAGTAGATGGTGGGTAGTCCACAAGGTGACTCGCCTCACTGACTAATTCTTGGGCTCGTCGAAGTCCAAGTTAGTCCATGTGGTTCAATTGGCTCATACACTTCTAAGTTCTTTTTCAAATTGAAGACCACAATTCAAATGTATATTCTCAAGTAAGATTGAATTCAAATGATTTGAAACTTGGCAAGAAGATTCCCTTTTCAATAAGTTTTTCAGAGAGTATTTTTCTAAAATTTTTACTATTTCCAACAATTTTTTATGAATTTTTAACAAACCAAGGGTCAAATCTGGGATTTAGACCCCGTGTTGGTTTTTTTATTGGAAAGAATATCAAATATGTTCCAAAAATTTTGTAAAAATATGATAACAAAATTTAATTTGGTTATCTTTCAAACCCCACAAATCGTGAGTGAATTCGATTTGTATGGTAGTCACAATTGATTTCTAAAAATTCATAAAAGTTTTATTTTCAATCAATCTGATTAGTGTGTACTCTACGAATTTTTAAAAATTCCACAAAAGGAATTTCTTCTTGGAAAAGTTGGCGTTGGAAATATAATTTGAAGATCAAGTTCTAGTCCAAATTTTAGGATTTTTGGAGCATCAGAAATACGACTATTGAATTTTAAAGATGACACTTAATTTCTAGTCGAGTCTGTAATAAGAATGTGTGCACCTAATTTTCGCAGCGCCTGCTTTGCCTCGTTCACCGCTTCATTTTGTTGTACTTGCACACAAAAGTACTATGTTAGAGATAAAATCAAAAGTCGCCGTGCCTCCCCAGCAACAACGCCAATTTTTTCAGGGCGTAGATCGCATAAAAGATGAGTGTGTTGTAGTATAGCACGAAATACATTTCAAGCAAATAAATTAATGGAACTAGTGAGTCCCAGTTGATCACAAGGAGGCAGGAAGCACTTTTGATTTCAAGCGTTTGTTCCCAATATAATTACTAAATAGTATACACACAATATCGTAGTATATATATCAATCAAAGAGTTTGAACATGAATTGCATACATCTAACTAAACAAATTCTAACATAAACATAAGCTACTTATGTAGCAGAACAAGGGCACCACAGGTGGTTCGTAGTGGCTTTTTGGAGAGGTTGGGAAGAGCAGCAATGATCTATCGGGGTGGCTCAACAGATGCTTCAAACAGAGATGCAGAGACGAAGGTAGAGAAGACGGGAAGAAGAAGGGAGAGGAGTTGTAGAAGGAAGAAGAATAAGAAAACTGATGAATGACTTTCAAAGGGAACCCTTAGGCCTCTTTTTATAGCTTTTGTGAAGGGCATTTAGGGTATTTGAGCCCTTAACTCCGTGCAAAGGCTTCAGATTAATCAGATCCGTTGATCGAGAGATCAATGATCCCAATTAAGCCTTCCAAATCCTTCTTCCATCCAAGGTTTGATCTGTTGCAGAAATGTGGCACTTTGTGTGCCCTTGGATCCGCATCCGACGACCTCGCTCGCCTGCCGCTTGCCGCTGTCGTCCGCATGCCCACCGCACAACGCTTAAACGCACCTCAAATCCTAACTCATCTCAGCCGTCCGATCTCCCGATCAGACAGCTTAAAAGTCGTGCACTATGCTTGGCCGATTCCTAAGGCACGTGTCATCACACGCGTCTTCATCCGACGCTCCTTCGCCTGCCACGCGTTCGCCGCTGATCTGCCCGATGAAGAACCTGCGATGGAATTTCATCCGTGCACGGTCGATTCCCACATTGTGCTTCGAACATGCGTCGTGCATTGTCTGTTAAGCGCGCTCTCTGCTACGCTACGCTCCCAGATTGTCGCGGTTTCCAAATCCTATGCAGTCGCTCTCGACCGTTGGATGGGAATCCAACGGTTGAGATCTCGCCCTCGCTTGATGAAGTGGCTGGTGGTGGGCGATGTGGACGCATCATAGCCGTTGGATGATGATCCAATGGCCCATGGCTCTCCTTCCGAGATTGGGGCACTGTGAGGGGTGGCTGCGATGGTGCCACGTGGCACCATCGTGGCCGTCCATCTTCTTCTCCTTGTATCTGATGATGTAGGCCTCTGATTGAGTTGATTTCTACGTTGTTGGACTACAAACATTGATTCGGATCCATCCATGTGGTTGGATTTGTCATTTGAGGTCAGGATATTCTTTAATTTGCCCCTTGGCTCTTGCTTCTTCTACGGACTCCCTAGGGTGCTACGGGGGTCTGATTGATGCGCTTTTGTAAGCGTTGGACTCCCATTGTCATTCCAAACAAATCCATAAGGTTGGATCGGTCATGTACAGCCCTGGATTACCTGTAATTATTAATACCTCTCAAATAGTACATTGTTATGTATAAAACATATAAATCATCTAGGATGCAAAGTACGATGTGTATGCATGCAGAATGCCCATGTTAAGCTTGGTTGGTTCTATCTTAATTCAAGGGAATTAGGGCCTATGATTGCTGCGCAAACATTTAGGTGTGAACCAGGTGCGGGAGCGGGATTCGGATTCGCTTGGAGCGGAAAACTTCAAGTGTACTTGTCTTCCCGCGTACTTCAGGTTAGTACCCTCGGCCATCTCTTATATTATCATCAAAATCTCTTAAAAAAAATCTTTAAATTTTCAAAAAAGTCAAAAACAAGAAAAATTAAGGGTGATGGAACTATAAAATTCTTTGTGTTGCTTGTTTGCTTCATTTTTCCACCACCTTTACCTTATTGGTGTCTGATTTTTGAAAATCCAGACTTCTGTCTTGACTTTCAAAAATCAGTTTTAGGCACTTAGAAGCTTCCTAAGTTCAGCAAATTTCACCCAGGAAAGCCCATTTAAGTCAAAAACCTTGAGTCCAATTTTCAAGTAATTTGGTTGAATAGAAAAAATTAAAAAATTCACAGACTGAACATAGGTCAAACCTAATTTTCTTACTATTTTATTACCATCCGTGAATTTTATAAATTTTTATACTCATCAAATTTAAGTAAACTTTATATTTCTGGAAACCTCGAGAAATTATCTATATCATATAAAATTTTCAAAATTTTTTGACATAATTTGAGGTTTCAATTAAATCAATTCCTTAAATCTATCATTTCTGACTCTTGACACTAGTAAGAAGAAAAATTCCAAAAAAAATAAAATAAATTTTTTAAATCTCAAAAAACTTATTTTTGGAATCCTTATTTGATTTTCTATTAGGTGGTGGTATTGTTTGTCTTATTTGGACCACCACCTAAAAAGATTTCAGAAAGAGATTTATTTTTTTAGGAGTTGCATAACTAGGATTTCCAACTTTAGGGTTTCTGATTTTCTATCTTAGTTACATCAATTTTAAAGGAATTGACTTCCACCAATAACAACTTGTTTGCTATTATTTTGTGGAATATCAAAACCTTGTTAGAATCATTAATAAGAGAGAATCTTAAAAGACATTAAATCTTAATCAAAACCTTAAAACACTTCAATATAAAAAATCCTTGTTTGTAAACCCTATTAATTTGGCTTGGGTACCACTTCTCGCCTAATTCGCACAAAAAAAAAGAAATAATCAGGCATTACCCCAAACAATGCCCATCACATTCCTTGTGCACTTTAAACTCCTAGACCTAATTAAAATTTTGTAGAAATTTGACCCCTAAGGTTTCATCAAACTTAGGCTTGCTACCTAGCTTTTAAGTTTTCTTTAGTTGGTATCAATTCCTTCATCTATATCTGGTGCCAGGCCGAGGGGCTGTGTCAAATGACCAGGCACAGGTTTATACAAGCCCCTAGTGATTTTCCTGGGACATGCTTGGGCACAACCCTCCTCTTATTTAGCCTAAGCAGATTTGTTGAGGGAACGGATATCTACTATTGATTTCTTATTTCCTAGATAGATCAAGTCTTAGGTTAATTTTTAGGGAGTCACATTTAAGTTAGGTCTAGAATTTTGTTGCTTGATTGCACACTTCTCTCATCTCTCCCTCCTCTCCTCCCCGTTTCTTCCCTTATTGCACGGGCAGCAATCTCAAACTCCACACTTGGAGGGACCACTTGATTTTGCCCCCACACAAAAATACTTTTCCCGCATTCTTCCTTTTCTTTGCATTTTACAAAATGGAAAAACAAAATAAGTCCTTTAACCCACAATCTAACCAGCATGCTGATTTTTTCATCCCCCATCTACCAACCCTGGAGCTACTTAATCAAGCCCCCAGCTGAATCTCTACTCCATGATAGCTAAGCAGATGGCTCAGCTGCAAGCTAATCAACAATAGTTGACTAGGATTATAACAAACCTAGCCAACCAAGGGAGACTTGCCACACCTACCCAAGCTCCACGGGCTCCACATCTAAGCCCATCTAACATCCTAAAAAGTAAAAATTTGTATAATCTAAATACTGCCCCTGCTGAGTATAATCAATATTCTGAGATTTTTTATGGTTCACCAGGGAATTATACATATCCAAATCAGAGCCCCACTAAAAATATCTCCACCCTCTAGGAGCAATTTAAAAATTCCTCTAATTGGAGGAATTGCCCAACTCACTCCTGGACCAATCCAGTTCCTCACAACCAACAAAACATGTTTGGATGGTATGGTTCAAATCAGACTTTCTATCAACCTGGGCCATCCCAAGAAGACACCATTGCCCAGATGATGAAAACCCTGGAGGAAAAGCAAAGCAAGATGATGGAAGTAACCTGTGTTATTAACAATCTCCATAATCAAGTTGTGGTTACTCCGACCCAAAGACCTGCAGGAAAATTACCATCCCAACCTATACCCAACCCTGTCAATCAAAGGAACCAATATCTCGGTGGAAATCAAAGTCAGAACCACAATAATTATCCTCCCATTAACCTGATACCACAGCACCAACCCGATTTTTATCAACAGGCCCCCTACCTCCTCCTAGGCATAACCAAATTGCACACGCAGTTGCATTGAGGAGTGGAAAAACCACCTCTGATTCAGGGCCCTCACAGCAAGCTAATGAAACCCACTCTCAACCTATGCAAATTGACTCTCCTAACCCCAATTAGGAAGAAGAAAAAGACACAGCAAAAACACAAGATTCAAATCCTATTCTTTACCCTCAAGCACTGCAATCCAATCCTTCTAAGAAAAAGAAATTAGAGCCCTCTCACCAAGATCTTTTGGACTTATTTTGGCAAATCGAGACTAACATCCCCATCCTAGATGCCATCCCTGCCTATGCTCAAGTTTTGAACAAAATGTATACTCCAAAGTGGCAGGCTTAGAATCTAGGAAGGTGGTCCTTTCTGAGATAGCGAGCTCAGTTATACAGAGCAAACTACCTCTCACGAAAAAGGACCCAGGCACACCCCTCATTTCGGTGGTCATAAATGACACTGATGGGGCGAATTCGCACGTGGAAAAGATTCGGGTTTGGAAAAATCGTAGTCGTAGTTTGATTCGCGAGAAAATCTGTCGATCAGATAAAATTTATAACCGAAGCTCGAAAAGTGAGTCCCGGGTTGAACACGGGGAGGCAAACGTTTGGTTCTGAAAATCCATGTTTCTCTTTTATTTGTTTTTGTCATTTTATTTTTTGTAATTTTTTTGGTATTTTTAGCAAGCAAGAGCTTAGGTCAATAAATTCTTATCTAACTAATCTACTTGCAAAATAAAGAGAGAGAGAGATAGAGAGAGAAACAATCACATATATTTCTGAAGCAAATGTTTTCTACAACTAAGAAAGCGGGAAAGATTACACTACAAAAGAAAAAAGAAAGATATAGGTGAGAGAATCCCCTTCCACGGTTTCTCGGAGGATGACTCATTTTGACGTCGCCTGGAGGAAGGTGGTGAGGAGCGGGATGAACAAGGACGGAATCGGAGGACAGAGGGTAGGGCAGGACAGCGTCGCGGCGAGGATTTTCTTCTCGAAGGGGGGTGAGAGGATAGCCTCGAGATGCTCCACGAATGGGGATGAGGGGAGGGAAAAATATTTGATTCTACTCTAGAGGAGCATCCCGGGCTTGGGACAAGCTCTCTCTAGAGCCTTTGAGGTGGTGAGAGGAAGAAAGGAAGAGATGGTGAAGAATGGAGGTGTAGAGGTCCTTTTATAGTGGATGGAATAAGGGCTTCTCACGCATAGGCAATTAGTGACAGTTGCAAGCATCATTAAAGACCCGCCCAACTGTCGCTGAAGATCCGCACCATTGAACACTCTCGCTGGCCCGTGCATCACATGCCCGTGCCTCCAGCGCCGTGTCGCACGTGCGCGCGCGCTGGTGCTGAGCTTGTGCGTGCTACCGGTGCTGTGCTCGCTTGCACTTGTGCTTGTGTGCGTGCGCTCGGCTGGTGTTGTGTAGCCTGCGTCCAATTGCTCAATTGGGGGGGCCGCGGGGATTCGAACCCGTGCCCCTACCTTGGAAGTCCTACCCTCCACCAATAGGCCAAGTTGACGTATGTGTCGAGAAGATTTCTTATGGCATGCGGTGGAGGAAGCTTCTCAGCTGTTGGATCAAGATCCAATGGCTAGGAATGGAGGTCATGGATGAGGAGTGGTGTGGGTGGGTGCTGCTGGATATGCTAGGTGGCTTAGATGGTACCATGTGGTGCCATCTGGGTCATTCATCTTCTTTCTGTTGCAGAGGGTGCCATGGTGCTTGGATCGAGGTGATTTTCACGCTGTCGGATTACGATTGTCGCTCTGGATCCATCTGTACGGTCGAATTTTTCATCCAAAGCCCGTATGGATGTCACATTTCCCCTTAGCCTTTGATCTTCCTCGGACTTCATACGATGCTACGGGATTCCGATTTAGACGATTTCGGAGGTGTTAGACTTCGATCGTCCTGATCAGATCGGTATGGTCGGATCGTCCACCCGAGGCCCCGAAATAAATCTCCTTCTCTCCGGACCACAAAAAGTTGCAATTAACCTAAAATATACACAACTGATGAGAACCTCATCATGAGCCATAACTAGCTCATTTTGACCTAAAACAAAGGATAAAAGCTCCTACATAACTCAAGGAAAGGCTTAATTCAGAGAATTCTGAGTTTAAGGAGAAAACAAGTCATAAGGGGTAAAAATGCCATTTTACCAGTATAATCTGCATACAGGGTAATTCAAGGTCCAAACATAGGTCAAACAAACCGAATAAGAAGGAAAGTGGGATGATCTGATAAGGGCTACAGCAATTCCAAGGAACTAAATGATAATCTGTAACCTTAAAACAAATCCACTTCAATTCACGAGGTTTGAGGCAAAGTAAAAATAGAATAAACCCTCTAAAATTCATAGAAAAATAATCTCTAGGGTTTAGAACCTTCAATTTGGCCTTCGGAACCCATTTTAACCTACATTGAGAACCATGCCCAATTAATAACTTAATTTGGGTTTTTGCGTAAATTGACCGGCCAAACAAGGTTTTATCTAGAAATAAAATTCACCATCAGAATCCTTAGGTCCTAATTAGTCACGTATAAAAACTTGAGCCTAAGAAGAAACCTTCTTGACCAACTTTACATTTTGGTCCTCATCTATTTACTTTTTGGCCCTCAACTTTTGAACCCTCGCATTTTGGCTCCTAACTCTTCTTCGTTCTTTACATTCAGGTCCTCCTGCAAAACCTGCCAGCACCACACTCCGGCGACCTTGCGCGGAGCATGGCGTCGCGCAGGGTAAGGGGGAGGGCCTGCCAGGTCAAATGGGGGTGCCCTGCGTCGTCAGCCGTCGCAGGAACACCCCCCTGGTCGCTGCAACCCACCATACCGGCCGTGCGAACGCACGGACGGTATGGGTCTCCTTCCTCCGGCGTCCTCCGGCGAGGGAGACATGTCGTCTCCCTCCGCCCTCCTCTCTGATTCCGCCCCTATAAATACCCCCGTCGCTCCGCCGTTCTTGGCAGCTCGGTCCTGACGGAGAAACACCCTCTTTTCACTCTCTTCCCACTCCGACAGGAAGCCCTCCAGCTCCGGCGATTTTTCCCTCCTCCTCCTCGTCGTTCTGCCGCACTACCAGCAGCAGGGCTGCCTTCCCCTGCTCTTCCCGCGTCGCGCCTCACCCAGCGCGCGCCTCTCCAGCCCTCTCCTCGCCGTCGCTCCTTCCTCTGGGCAGCTTCCTCTCTGGCGACAGTTGATACGACTGTCGCCTGTTCCGGCCCCTCCTTGTCTTGCTAAGTAGGTATAACTTCTCACCTTTCTCCCCTCTTCCTTTTCCTCACTTTAAACCCTTACTGTCACCCTCGATTCCGACCAATCGCCCTCACCTTCTCCACCTCCGGCCGCACTCCGGCGACCTGCTCCCATCACTCCAGCACCCCACACGGCTCGCCGACCTGCACATAATCCCCGCCTCCTCACCCTGATCCATTTCCGCCCTTCCAATTCCCGCCACCCGACCTCTGCAAATCCACCGAACACACCCACTTCCCGACCCACAGTCCGACCTAGGGCAGCCCTTGCACGCCGCCCCACGCCTCGCCACCACCCGCACGAGCTTCGCCTCACTCTGGCGAAGCTCCCGGCACCTTCTGATTAGGCCGAGAGGCCGTTTTGCTGTGAACAGGTCGCCCGTCCTCCGCCGCCATTGCTGTGCAGAAGGAGCTGCCTCCACCTGCAGCTGCGGCCTCACTACGCCCAGATCAGGCCCCCAGGTTGCGTGGGGTGTCTTCGTGAAGAGTCCCAGGTCCGCAGCAGGGGCGAGGGCCTCGCGTAAAGCCGCAATTACCAGCTGGTTCCTCCGCGCAGGCGCCAAATTGGGGTGGGACATTTAGTCCCACCTCGGAAGGCTCTGGAGCAGTGCAGCGATACAAATTGAAAACGTGCTGGAGGCTTATCGCCTCAGTACACTGGGTGAGGTCCCTCTCACACCGTCTCACCGGGCCCATCCGCAAGCTCATCACGCGGATCCGGCCGACCCGACCCGACTTGTCTGGCACTCCTCGCCCACCACGCACGCCGGTGGGCCTGGACCCGGGCGCGACCCGTACCCGACTACCCGGCAGCTCTGGGAGAGCTTTCCTAAGAGCGGCTTCTGTGAGAGAGAAACGCGGGGGGGGGGGGGGGGGGGGGGAGGGTAGAGTAGGTTTTGCCGTCTCTGATTGGAACTTTGAGTGTGCAGGCACAGGTGAAGGGACTGCGGAAGGGCTGAAGAGAAGAAGAAGAAGACTGAAGGAAGAAGAGTAGCCAGGTCGAAGCAAAGAGGAAGGAGAAAGCAAAGAAGAAGAAGACAAGCGAGGCAGAGAAGAAGGCTGACGAAGACTGAAGGAAGGAGCACCGAGCGGCACTGTAGCAGTGGCGACTTAAGTCGTCTGAGTGGAAAATCAGATGATGCTCTGAAGGCAGAAATAAAGCAGAAGAACATCACCACTGCTGCAGATAAAGAAGACAGAAAGAAAAAGAAGAAAGAAGGAGAGACGACGTCCTGACAGCAAAAGCAGAAGAAGAGCACGAGAAGAAGATCAGAAGAAAGAAGTAAAAAGAAGATCTAAAGAACAAAAGGCAGAAGAAGAAGACCACAAGGAGATAAACAAAGAAGAAGAAACCAAAAGCCAAAGAGAAGAGAAAACAAAGAGGAAGAAAGAAGAGAAGAAGAAGCCAAATTCTCATCTCTCCCTCTCTCTCTCTCTTTATTTTTGTAATAAGAATTTGTACCCCTAGAATACAACTTGCTCCCTGAGTTCGACCTCGGGAACTCTTTTATTTTCCGAGTAAAAAATTTATATATTTGAAATGATGGCAATAACTGGCTATACTACAACGCTATAATAAAACCTAGTTATCTCTGGCCGCCTTTCTTCATTGGCGCCGTTGCCGGGGAGCAACGGCTATTCTAGAGGTAAACATTCCTGTTTCTTTTTAGTTTCTGATAATCTCCTCTCTTTTGTGCAGCTACAGGAAATCAAGAAGACAAGCAACTGCACGACAACCACTCTGAGGACAGGTAATTTTTAACTCTCGCTAGTAACCCCTAAACTCTAAAAGAGGAAGAAAAGAAGAGAACAAGCAATATAGGGCTAACCTGTCTTCCATACTTAGTAACCATAAAAAGTTGCATGTTTTCAACCCATTATTCCTGCACACTATTAAGGGTATTTAAGGGTTAACACATTCTTGCTTGAGCCCTAATTACCCAGCAAAGAGCTAACTGGACCAAGTAGAGCCAACCTAGGATCCAACATTAGGGTTTTAGAGACACACTACTTAAATCAAGAATGGAGAAAATCCAAAAGAAGTGTGCCTAAACCATTGATTGAAAATACCTATCCAAAGAAACCCTAAAATAAGTTTGGCTCTTTAAACACTTGAACCCTAAAAAGACAAAGACCTAATAAGCAAAACTAGCAGATAAAGTTGACCATTTGGGTCAACTAACCTTCAAATTAGGTCACTCTTTGCACTTAAAAGACTAAAGTTCAAGTGGAACCCTAAGCACCTTGCTTTTGAACTAAAATTGGTAGACTTAAGGGGTCAAGATCCCCATTCTGGTCTACCTGGAACCGTAGTGACAAGAGAGGTCGGGTGGGGGAAACCCTGTAACCCGTGGGGACGTTCTACCATGTAGGGGTCTTTGCGGGACTCTCCCTCTCTGGCTACCCAGGTAATTCTCAGGTGGACGATCTTTCTGATCAAGGGGTCCATCTGCCCCGCACCTCTATAGTCACCCAACACATTTTTGGGTGACTTGATTGGGTCCAGCACCTTCTAAACTCATCTCTCCCAACAGTGCATGTACGGTAGGAGGTCCTTAAGACCACCCTTAAGACCTCCTTTAGAAATTCACTCTCGTCAAGGCCAAGCCTCGACGCCCGTGTTTGTGCAGCAACCCCCTCACATTATTCTCTCTTTTGATTCAGAACCAAGTTCTTCTTCTTCCCCCATCATGGCTCAGCCAGTTGAGGAAGAAAACAATCTGGAGCACCAGCTCCAGCGACTCAATGACCTCTTCCAAAACTTCGTGCACCCACCACAGCGTCCTATGATGTGGGACCACTACAATCCTACTGCGGTGGCCATTGAGCCTTGAGTCAGAATCCCGATTGGAGGACCTGATTCTGAATTGAAGCCCAATATGATTCATGCTATACTTAAATTCCATGGGCTTAATTCTGAAGATCCCTTCCAGCACATCAAACAGCTAAAGCACCTGGCCCAAACTTTTGGGTCAGATGCGCAAAATTGGGATATTCTTCTCATGAAGATGTTCTCCTTTTCTCTTATGGACAAGGCCGCCCATTGGTATCAAACTCAGACCCGGCCGATCAACACTTGGGAAGAACTTCAATCCGAGTTTTTGAAAAAGTTTTTTCCCGTTGGTCGGACCAACGCCTTGCGCCATCAGATTACACACTTCACTCAACAATCAGGAGAACCTCTCCATGAGGCATGGGATCGTTTTCAGGATCTCATGAGAAAGTGCCCCCATCACGGAGTTCCTAAATGGGAACAGGTCCAATCTTTTTACCAGGGACTCCGCGAGGACATCCGCCTTTTCGTCAATGCAACTTGCGGAGGAAATATCATGGGTCAACATGAAGACACCGTGTGGGAGATTCTCGAAAACATGTGCGAGAACTCCATCAACAATGACTCCATGGAATTATTCGACAGGACGAATACCCGCGCAGCGACGAATCTTAGGGGAGCACATGAGACGCAGGGCCTGTCCGCATCAGTCGATCTGGAATTAATGGCCAGTCGATTGGACAAGGTTTCAATCATTGAGAAGAAGGTGGATGAGCTGACTCAGCACTTGCAGCGAGCCACCTTTGCGCGTAACTCCTTTGCACAACCTCCTTCCACACAGGAAACTGTGCAAAACATTCTCCACCGATCTTCCCCTAGGATGGATCCATATCCATCCCCATCTGATTCTCGGATCGGAGGATCATCCGATCCTATCTACACCAGCCGGGGGAATTCCATTCCCCCTTTCCCTGATTCTCTAGAGGTTCCTCAGACCTGCGAGGACCTCAACGCCATCCATAACGACCCATTCTCCAACACCTACAACCCTGGATGGCGAAACCATCCCAATTTTCAGTGGGCGGGAAATTCCCAAACCCAAAGACCACCTTTTCAGTCCCGCCCACAGCCCTCTCGTCATTACTAGCCACCTCAGCCTCAGCCCAACCCTACTTATCCATCAGGGCCAAATCAGGATCAAATGTCCCTAATCCTTCAGACTCTGGCTGACATTCAAAGAACGAATGCGGCTATTCAAAAACAACACAATGACGAACTTACAGAGGTTAGAACTCAATTGGCCCAGTTGGCAAATTCTTGCCAGCCAGGCACACTCCCTTCCCAACCTCTTCCTAACCCGAATAACGTGCCGACCCAGAAGCGTGTTATGAATCCAAATTTAGGCCACACACAATGGATTTATCAGGCCCCTACTACTCCATCTCCAGATGAGATGGAAGCTTCAACTTCTTATGCGGGATTTCAGCAGCAGCCACCCCTCTTACCAAACCCAAACGAAAATCAGGCCGGATTAAATTCTGTAACAACACGTAGTGGTAAAACAACTCAAGACCCGCATTATCCGAACCACTCCAAGCCTGATAACCATGACCCTAGGATAGTTATCTAAGATACCACTGTCCCAGATCAAGAACCCGGACCTATCCTAGAAGAACCAACCAAGGTCCCATTCCCTGAAGCCTTAACCAAAGGGAAGAGACGAACCAAGCCCGTGGCACCTGAGGAGGACCTGGTCAAGCTCTTTGAGCAGGTCCACATAAACATTCCCTTGATGGATGCAATCCACCACGTACCGGCTTATGCACGATTTTTAAAGAATGTGTGTGCACCCCAGCGTAAGCCGCGAACCAAGAGTGGGAGTCCAATTGTTCTGTCAGAGCAAGCTAGCTCTGTAATCCTAAGCAAACTCCCACCCAAGGCTAAAGATCCTGGTACTCCCCTGATTTCCTGCAAGATAGGTGATATACAATTTGATAGAGCATTGCTAGACTTGGGTGCTTCCATAAATCTGATACCCACATCCTTACTTAACCATCTAGAAGAATCTGAGCTGAAACCAACTGAGGTGACATTACAATTAGCAGATCGATCTATAAAGTCACCAAAAGGGATTCTCGAGGATGTTATTGTGAGAGTGCGGGATTTCTACTTTCCTGTAGACTTCATAGTCTTAGATATGGACGCACCTGAGAACCCTAGGGATACACAAATCATCTTAGGGAGACCTTTCTTGGCTACTGCTAGAGCCAACATTAGCTGTGAGGAGGGCCAAATAGAGCTCAAATTTGGGAATCAAACACTGAAAATTGATATATTTAAGGCCCAACAAGGAATCAATTGCGGTGTCATCGAACAGATTTGTGACATTAGGACTTTGGTTGATGAAACACACTTCCAGAATGATCTAATTATACCTCATCAACCGCAGAAAGATCTTGATCCGCAAACTGAGGAGTCGAATCCAGATATGAACAACCCAGTAACTCCCACCCTTGAACCTCACATCTATACTGAACCACCCGCTGCTGCTGATAACCCCATCCTCGAACTGAAGCCCCTTCCTGCTCACTTGAAATACATCTTTTTGGGTTCTAATCAGACCCTTCCTGTGATTATCAATTCCAACCTCAGTCCTGAATAGGAATCCCGTCTGATTGTTGTCCTCTAGCAACATCGCAGAGCCATCGGGTGGACTCTCGATGATTTGACTGGAATAAGTCCCTCTTATTGTACTCATCATATCTATTCAGAAGAGGGCACACGACCTTCTCGTGAAATGCAGAGACGCTTAAACCCCAATCTGCAGGAGGTCGTGAAAAAGGAGATCATCAAGTGGTTAGATGCCGGAATCATCTACCCGATCTCCGATAGTCGTTGGGTGAGCCCGATTCAGGTCGTACCCAAGAAGGCAGGACTCACCACTATAACGACTGAGACCGGAGAAATCATTCCTACCCGATTAGCCAACTCATGGAGAGTCTGTATAGATTACCGCCGACTCAATTCCTCCACGAAGAAGGATCATTTCCTACTACCTTTCATTGATCAAATTCTCGAAAAACTTGCGGGAAATAGGTTCTTCTGCTTTCTTGACGGGTACTCCGGTTACAACCAGGTGGCAATCCATCCTGAGGACCAAGAAAAGACCACGTTCACCTGCCCCTTCGGAACATACGCTTTCCGAAGGATGCCTTTCGGTCTTTGCAATGCACCCGCTACTTTTCAACGATGCATGCTTGCCATATTCTCAGATATGGTAGGTGATTATCTGGAAATCTTCATGGATGACTTTTCAGTTTTCGGAGCATCATTTGACGATTGCCTCCAACACTTGGTCCAGATACTCAGGCGGTGCATCGATGTGAATTTGGTCCTTTCCTGGGAAAAGAGCCATTTCATGGTGCCTGAGGGAATTGTCCTGGGGCACTCAATTTCGGGAAAAGGCATCCAAGTGGATCGAGCTAAGGTTGATCTGATTTCTCACCTTCCTATGCCTAGCTCGATCAAGGACATCCGATCTTTTTTGGGGCATGTCAGTTTTTATTGACGATTTATCCCTGATTTTTCAAAAATCGTGCGCCCCTTGACCACTCTTCTCTCCAAGGATGTACCTTTCGAAATTTCCCAGGAATGCACTCAAGCATTTGAGATCCTGCGTGACCGAGTAACCCAAGCCCTGATCCTACAGTCCCCTGATTGGTATCAACCCTTTGAGATCATGTGCGATGCATCCGACTTCGCTGTAGGAGCGGTTTTGGGGCAGAGAATTGACGGGAAACCTGTGGTCATTTACTACGCTAGCAAAACACTCGATGAGGCTCAGCGTAACTATACGGTTACTGAGAAAGAGCTGCTAGCTATAGTATTTGCCCCAGAAAAATTCAGATCATACCTTCTGGGTTCCCGTGTCATCATATACTCGGATCACACAGCGGTGAGGCATCTCCTTGCAAAGAAGGATGCGAAACCTCGATTAATCCGATGGATCTTGCTGTTGCAAGAATTTGACCTTGAGATTCGCGACAAAGCAGGAAAACAAAATGTGGTAGCTGATCACTTGTCCCGTCTTCCTTCTGAAATAATTGACCCTTCCGGACCCATCACTGAGCATTTTCCCGATGAGCACCTGCTGACTATCGGTACTAGCCTTCCATGGTTTGCTAATGTAGTAAATTACTTGGCATCTCATCAGATCCCGTCCGATTGGCCGAAGGCCAAGAAGGACAAATTACGCTCCGATGCCAAGTATTACATTTGGGAAGACCCGTACCTCTTCCGCATAGGTGCTGATCAGATCATCCGGAGATGTGTCCCGGAAGAGGAAATCAGCAATGTCCTCTCTTTCTGTCATGACTAGGCATGCGGTGGCCATTTCGCCGGGCATAAAACCGCATCAAAAATCCTCCAGTGCGGCTTTTACTGGCCCGCACTGTTCAAAGACGCGTACAGTCACTGCAAGGCATGCAGTCGTTGCCAGACTTTGGGCAACATGAGCCATCGCGACATGATGCCTATGCAACCGATTCTAGTATGTGAAATCTTTGATGTTTGGGGGATTGATTTATGGGCCCCTTTCCTGTTTCGGATGGTTTCGAATACATTCTGTTGGCTGTGGACTACGTGTCCAAATGGATCGAAGCCATACCGACCCGAACCTGTGATCACAAAATCGTTCTCAAATTCATTCATCAAAATATTTTCTCAAGGTTCGGGATTCCTCGTGCAATAATCTCTGATGGGGGGACCCATTTCACAAATGCTCAGTTTAGGTCACTGATGACCAAATACGGGGTGTCTCATCGAATCTCTACTCCTTATCACCCCCAAACTAATGGTCTAGCTGAGCTGTCTAATCAGTAGATCAAGAAAATCCTGCAAGTCACTATTCGGCCTGACAGGAAGGACTGGTCGTCCCGACTTCCGGAAGCATTGTGGGCCTATAGGACCGCCCACAAAACCCAATTAGGCATGTCTCCCTTTAGACTGGTGTACGGAAAGGCGTGTCACCTTCCCGTAGAACTGGAGCATAAAGCCTATTGGGCAGTACGGAACTGTAATCTAGATTTTTCGAAGGCTGGAACCCACAGAAAACTTCAAATCAGCGAGATCGATGAATTATGCCTAGACGCGTATGAGAGCTCGCGAATCTACAAGGAGCGGGTTAAAGCCTTCCACGACAAGCATATCTCGAGAAAAATCTTTCATCCTGGTCAGAAGGTCCTACTCTTTGATGCCCGACTCAAACTTTTCCTGGGAAAGCTGCGATCCAAGTGGGTCGGACCATATTTAGTCCGACAAGTTTTTAGAAATGGAGCTATCGAAATCAGTCCACTCAGCCACAATTCCGAACCTTTCATCGTGAACGGTCAGAGACTCAAGCCGTTCATTGATGTGACTTCTACTGATTTGGCTGAAGCATCTTATATCCTCCATTCCCCTTGAGCTTATTGCGCCCAGCCGATGGCGTAAAACTCAGCGCTTAACGGGAGGCAACCCGTCATTTTCCAAAAAATCCAAAACTTTTTCTGACACCTTTTTGCACTTAAGGTTCACCCTTGTAGACAACCGACCCCACCTCAGATGCTTGCATCTGGGATTAGAAATCGTCCGCAAAATTCAACCCGACCCATTCACTCATCCAAATTTCTGTCTTAAGGAATGAACTAAGTTGAATAAAAACCCCCTAGGTTACAATGAGGACATTGCAAATCTTAGGCTTGGGGGGGTATGAAAGTGCAAAACTTGTAAGAAAAGGTTTCAAACAAAAAAATTCACATATGCCAAAAATACCATAAAAATTAAAAAATTTTTCGAAAAAGAATAAGAGGAAAAGAGGAGAAGGAAATTTTGTGAAGGAGAAGAGAAAAGAAACAAAAGGAAAAAAGGAGCACAAAATATGAGAAAAAAGTAATAGTCATTAGTAAGGAACTAAGGAATTAACCTAAGTTCTAGACCTCATTCAAGAAAATAACTGAAAAGTGCATAATGAGATTAGTAAGAACACAAACCTTAGGCATTCTTGAATAGACTCTTAGTACCCATTAAGATCTAGACATTCCTCAAGAGGTTGAGGAAAATGAAAAGCTGAAGTATTAGGTCTAAGGCTTAGGAAGTATTTGACCTCGCTAACTAACTTCTGGTTTACGGGACTCAGTAACCTAAGCACCCTAACCTCACACACAGCCTGGTTCAGCAAGCGTAAAAATCAAAATCACGCAGAAGTGTCGCAAAATTCTGAAAAGTACACCTAGAGTAGGAGCGGCCGATCAACACAAGTTGATTTGGACGAGTTCCCAGCGCAGAGGGGCGGGAAATCCCCTCGAAGATGTGTAGCAAAATATCATCTCCTCGGTGCTTGTCTCTTAGGATATTTACATATCCTACTGGGGGCATGTAAGCACTCTGCTGGTTCAGATTCCATGGATGGCATTATCTCGAAATGTCAATTGCCAGGGTCTGGATTCGGCCACGGAACACCATGGATGGGATTATCTCGAAATCTCAATAGCCAGGGTTCCGGGGGTTGCCATGGGCGGTGCTATCTCGAAGCATCGATTGCTAGGAACCCTTGAGGATTGATGATGGGAGCAAGGAATCTGATACAGACCGTGTTGAAAAGCCAATCCTAGGCTAGAACTAGAAAGAAAAAGAGAGAGAAAACTCTCCAAACAGAAAAACTTTCTATCTCTCTCTTATAAAACGCACTGCGAACTGAGCCAGGGCTAAAATCATTTCAAGCACGGGTGCTTTAACCACAAAGTCCAATAAACCTTAGGTTAGTTCTTGTGGGCCTTAAAAACCTTTGCTAAAGACTAAGGCTAAGGCTAGACAGATTTGGATCTTGATTGGTACTAGAGTATCTTTTAGGCCTATGGTCAGCATTCTAACCTAATCTAGGTTTAAATGAAAAAGCACTTATCTGGAGCTATTAAGAACTTCATGGTCTAGAACAAGGGTTGAAACCTTAAGTTTTTGCTAAGGGACTAGCAAAAGCTAGGCATGGGGGTATGATGAGAACCTCATCATGAGCCATAACTAGCTCATTTTGACCTAATACAAAGGATAAAAGCTCCTACATAACTCAAGGAAAGCCTTAACTTAGAGAATTCTGAGTTTAAGGAGAAAACAAGTCATAAGGGGTAAAAATGCCATTTTACCAGTATAATTTGCATACAGGGTAATTCAGGGTCCAAACATAGGTCAAACAAACCGAATAAGAAGGAAAGTGGGATGATCTGATAAGGGCTACAGCAATTCCAAGGAACTAAATGATAATCTGTAACCTTAAAACAAACCTACTTCAATTCATGAGGTTCGAGGCAAAGTAAAAATAGAATAAACCCTCTAAAATTCATAGAAAAATAATCTCTAGGGTTTAGAACCTTCAATTTGGCCTTCGGAACCCATTTTGACCTACATTGAGAACCATGCCCAATTAATAACTTAATTTGGGTTTTTACGTAAATTAACTGGTCAAACAAGGTTTTCTGTAGAAATAAAATTCACCATCAGAATCCTTCGGTCCTAATTAGTCACGTATAAAAACTTGAGCCTAAGAAGAAACCTTCTTGACCAACTTTACATTTTGGTCCTCATCTATTTACTTTTTGGCCCTCAACTTTTGAACCCTCGCATTTTGGCCCCTAACTCTTCTTCGTTCTTTACATTCAGGTCCTCCCTGCAAAACCTGCCAGCACCACACTCCGGCGACCTTGCGCGGAGCATGGCGCCGCGCAGGGTAAGGGGGAGGGCCTGCCAGGTCAAATGGGGGTGCCCTGCGTCGTCAGCCGTTGCAGGAACACCCCCTGGTCGCTGCAACCCACCATACCGGCCGTGCGAACGCACGGACGGTATGGGTCTCCTTCCTCCGGCGTCCTCCGGCGAGGGAGACACGTCGTCTCCCTCCGCCCTCCTCTCTTATTCCGCCCCTATAAATACCCCCGTCGCTCCGCCGTTCTTGGCAGCTCGGTCTTGACGAAGAAACACCCTTTTTTCACTCTCTTCCCACTCCGACAGGAAGCCCTCCAGCTCCAGCAGTTTTTCCCTCCTCCTCCTCCTCGTCGTTCTATCACACTACCAGCAGCAGGGCTGCCTTCCCCTGCTCTTCCCGCGCCGCGCCGCACCCAGCGCGCGCCTCTCCAGCCCTCTCCTCGCCGTCGCTCCTTCCTCTGGGCAGCTTCTTCTCCGACGACAGTCGATACTACTGTCGCCTGTTCCGGTCCCTCCTTGTCCTGCTAAGTAGGTATAACTTCTCACCTTTCTCCCCTCGTCCTTTTCCTCACTTTAAACCCTTACTGTCACCCTCGATTCCGACCAATCGCCCTCACCTTCTCCACCTCCGGCCACACTCCGGCGACCCGCTCCAATCACTCCAGCACCCCACACAGCTCGTCGACCTACACATAATCCCCGCCTCCTCACCCTGATCCATTTCCGCCCTTCCAATTCCTGCCACCCGACCTCTGCAAATCCACCGAACACACCCACTTCCCGACCCACAGTCCGACCTAGGGAAGCCCTTGCATGTCGCCCCACGCCTCGCCACCACCCGCACGAGCTTCGCCGCACTCTGGCGAAGCTCCCGGCACCTTCTGATTAGGCCGAGAGGCCGTTTTGCTGTGAACAGGTCACCCATCCTCCGCCGCCATTGCTGTGCAGAAGGAGCTGCCTCCGCCTGCAGCTGCATCCTCGCTACGCCCAGATCAGGCTCCCAGGTTGCGTGGGGTGTCTTCGCGAAGAGTCCCAGGTTCGCAGCAGGGGCGAGGGCCTCGCGTAAAGCCGCAATTACCAGCTGGTTCCTCCGCGCAGGCGCTAAATTGGGGTGGGACATTTAGTCCCACCTCGGAAGGCTCTGGAGCGGCGCAGCGATACAAATTGAAAACGTGTTGGAGGCTTATCGCCTCAGTACACGGGGTGAGGTCCCTCTCACACCGTCTCACCGGGCCCTTCCGCAAGCTCATCACGCAGATCCGGCCGACCCGACCCGACTTGTCTGGCACTCCTCGCCCACCACGCACGCCGGTGGGCCTGGACCCGGGCGCAACCCGTACCCGACTACCCGGCAGCTCTGGGAGAGCTTTCCTACGAGCGGCTTCTGTGAGAGAGAAACGCGGGGGGGGGGGGGGGAGGGTAGAGTAGGTTTTGCTGTCTCTGATTGGAACTTTGAGTGTGCAGGCACAGGTGAAGGGACTGCGGAAGGGCTGAAGAGAAGAAGAAGAAGACTGAAGGAAGAAGAGCAGCCAGGTCGAAGCAAAGAGGAAGGAGAAAGCAAAGAAGAAGAAGACAAGCGAGGCAGAGAAGAAGGCTGACGAAGACTGAAGGAAGGAGCACCGAGCGGCACTGTAGCAGCAGCGACTTAAGTCGTCTGAGTGGAAAATCAGATGATGCTCTGAAGGCAGAAAAGAAAGCAGAAGAACATCACCACTGCTGCAGATAAAGAAGACAGAAAGAAAAAGAAGAAAGAAGGAGAGACGACGTCCTGACAGCAAAAGCAGAAGAAGAGCATGAGAAGAAGATCAGAAGAAAGAAGTAAAAAGAAGATCTGAAGAACAGAAGGCAGAAGAAGAAGACCACAAGGAGATAAACAAAGAAGAAGAAACCAAAAGCCAAAGAGAAGAGAAAACAAAGAGGAAGAAAGAAGAGAAGAAGAAGCCAAATTCTCATCTCTCTCCCTCTCTCTCTCTCTCTTTATTTTTGTAATAAGAATTTGTACCCCTAGAATACAACTTACTCCCTGAGTTCGACCTCGGGAACTCTTTTATTTTCTGAGTAAAAAAATTATATATTTGAAATGATGGCAATAACTGGCTATACTACAACGCTATAATAAAACCTAGTTATCTCTGGCCACCATTCTTCAACAACCACTCTAAATGAAGAATGATGCATACTATGTAATATTTATAATATGGAATGCAAATCTAAGCCTAGAAACATGCATGTATAGGCATTTTAACCAAAATGGATGTGTTTGCATCATACCCCCATGCCTATTTTTGCTAGTCCCTAGCAAAATTAAACTACATGCTATGTATAAAAATAGAATTAGGACTCGATTGCATAGGCCTAAGTCATTTATTAATAATAGAAAATTTCAACTAACGTCCTAAACTATGAAAACTCAATAGTGCCCAGGTATCTACCAGAATGCAGACCGCCCAAGTTCTCACCTTATTTGAAATGGGGAGATACATTTTTTTTGTTTTTCTTCTTTTCTTATTTTTTTTGGACTTTTGGAGTTTGGGAGTGTCGGGATAAATTTTTACGACTACCCAACTCGCCCAAGACTCGAAAAGTACTCTAAGTGCTAAGCATCTTGTGAAAAGAGTGAAAAACTTACTAGGAGGTCGCTAAAACGGACTTTAAGTTTCTACAACCCCAGGTGACCTAAAGAGTTTCTGCCTAAAGGTTTATCTTTTCGAACGGTAGCTTTTTTCCTACTTAATTTTTTTATGGGGTCAATACAAGGGCGAACCCAATGTATATCTCCTTGGTTTATTCTACTCCCCCACTTCTTTCCTAAGTGTTTTGGGAATTATTTGTGCATTTTTGTGAGCTGGGCTCTAGATAACCAGCCAATGGGCTGTTACCCATAGTAACTTGCTAGCCATATTCGTGCGGTGAAGTATGATTTATTTTTCTATTTTTTCTCCCTTTTCTATTTTTTTTTTTTTTTTAGTACCATTTTTTTCTTTTTCTAAGTAGGTGGCTTCCTGACCTAAGATTTACCTAGAAGCAGTAGATTGAGTATGGTCAAGTAGCAGGGCTCTGGACAACCAGCCAATGGGTTGTTACCCACGATAACTTGCCAGCCATACTACCCTAGAAGGTTCATTAGCTACCCAATTTCTGAAGAAACCGTCGAAAAGTAAATCAGTGCAAATAGTGTGTAGATTCTTAGACTTAAAGTCCCCTCAAATTAGAGGGCGGGTTGATAAGTCGTGTACTTATCACCCTAATTTATTTACCAAATTAAGATAAAATTGGCGAGCACTCGAGATTAAGTCCACATTTGAGTGGACACTCGGGCTAATTAAGTCCGAAGACTTGAAGAGTCTAAGTGTTTAGGTCATATCGTATCATTTCCTAAAGTTAATAACTTCCAAAAGCTTAAGTTCTCCTCTCCTAATTCTATTTTTTTCTTTTATTTTCTCTTTTTGAATATCTAATTTTTTTTAAAAGAAAATGAAAGAAATTCTACAGAGCTAACGAAATAATTTCAGGATTAAGTATCCACCCCCCCATGATGCAATGTCCTCATTGTAGAAATAGAGACATGAAAAGGGCGGAGTAAATAGAATCACCTGAATATCATGAAAATCTAGTCAGCTCTTTAGAGAACGTGGAATATACACACGTGCTAAATTTATTGCCTTCAGTTAGGCACGGTTCACAAGTAAAGAAGTCATTAAAAGTTCAAAAGTGTAGGTCAAATTCAAAATCGAAAGATTAATTCTCAGACCCACCAGCAGAAGATGTCCACAGATGTGGACCAGATTATAGTGCAGACCCATGCCCCATGGTCGAGTAGTTCTAAGGTTCTGGATGAAAATCACCCAGAACCGAAGATTATTGTGCTTTCAGGGCCGGGTCTGCGGTTTGGTGGTGTGCAACCCAAGACTAAAGTGTCGGACAAAACGTAGATTTGGTTCACTAGGTTCAGATGTCCACTTAACGTTAAGCTCAGAAAAATAATTAGTTATTCCAAGCTTGGGTCGCACATCAAAGGTATCGTAGGGGTCCTGGTAAAAAGTAGGTGGTTTTAGGTCAATAGGAACCCTTAGATCTGAAATCGTAGTTCCCTTAGAAGTAGCTTCCCATATTTTTATTTCCAACTTCCTATCCTCTAAGATCAAGGTTTCTGGGATCTCTAGATCATTGTACACTGCATCTAAAGTACCCAAGTCCAACATTTGTGGTTGAATCAGGATTGACTTGGGTATAATGATTTCCAAATCAAAATCAATCCCTTCGGGGTGTGGTATAGGAATGGGGCTACTGATTGAATCTTCTAGTAAATGAGGATTTGAATCCTCCAAGTTAGCCCTAATCAAATCCAAATCTTTAATGAATGGGCTATCAAATGATTCGTCATCCTCCTTGAGCCCATTTGTCTCACTAAAATCATCTTCCTTATGCTCAAGTGAGACTTCACTAAGAGATTCTTCACCCTCAGAGTCAAAGAATTCTTGATTTGCATTTACATATGTCTCAAAATCATATGTCATTTCATGATCCAAGGAGACATATTTTTCTTCATTCCTTGGCTTCGAGATCTCGGGTGAACAATCAGTTCATCCTAAATCTGTTGCTCTAGACCAACCTAGTCATCTCCAGTCTCAGAACATGTATCCTCCCTGACAGGCACCTGAGTGGGTTCAGACATTGGCTTTCCTGAAGGGGGTTCATCCTGGGAATCATCTCAAGATTGGACTAAGGCAACCACGAATTTCATCCTCAACCTTGATAGTTTCCCAAGTAGAAACTCACCTAGGCTCTTATCCCAAACATGTTGGAGCAAATCCAATAAAGAGCTATTGAGCTCATCGATCATTTTTATCATAGGTTCCAATGCTTCAGTGCATGGTGTTGGCTGAGCTTCTAAAGATTGGATGGTGTTCCTCAAGTTAGCCAACATCTTCTCTTGGACCTGGTTCACTTGAATCAAATGGTTCGCTTTAGGGTTGGGTGGGTTTGGGTTCATTCTAGGGGAGTCAAGATATTGAGGTTCTTGGGTTCCTCCCTGATAGTAGGTCGTCTCGGGTCGTTCAAAGAATGGTGGTAACCTATATTCAGTGGAATATTGGGGAGGGTAGGTGTTATAGTCAACATATCCTTCTTGATTGTAGATTGGGTTAGGTTGATCATCAAAGGGTGGAGATCTATAATCATTGTAGCTCTGGGAAGGACAGTTATCATAGTCTTGTTGTACAGGGTTAGGCCCTGGACACTAACGTCCAAATTCATATCCCCAACAAAGTTGTCCCGGCTAGGAGATGGGTAGTCATAAGTCAAGTCGGGATAGTAATCATCTTGGGGATAAATGTTGGTAGGAGGGTTGGATGGGAAATGTGTGTAAGATGTAGAAGGATACATGGTAGAATAGGAGGGAAATCAGAAGAGAGAAAGGAGCCTTGCAATACAAGCAATCAACCTTATCCTTAGGTGGGTTAGCCTAAAGACCTACAGACTCCTAGGACCCGTCTTTAGATTATAATCGATCTGGTCTACTTTTGTCCAGTCAATCCAACCAGTTAGAAGGAGGGGTTGGGGAGAAGGTTCTTCCTTTGGTTTGCGCCTCCGGTTCCTAGTGTACCCCTCAGTCGCAATCGTTGGATGCTACTCTCCTAGCTAGACATCAAATGAACCAGCAGAAGCAGATTAATCGAAAAAAATCTCAGTCTGAAACTCAAAGAGTGAATCAATCCTTAAGGCCAACGTCTACTTAGTTTCAATTTGGCTTAGGATGACTGTGCCCTTGGAATGTGATGGGCCCTTTAGATGGGTTGTGCCTTTAATGATCAATTCAAATGTGTGTGTGTGCACAACTAGGGTTTGCAAACAAGGTTATTTGATGATGTGTCTTTTAGGGTTTAACCTTGTTTAGTGGCTTTTAGGGTTTAATCTTAGGAGTATTCAATCAAGTTCAAGAGAACACTCAAAGTTTTGAAAGCATTGGTGATGATATATTCCTTTAGAAATCAAAAAATAATGTGGAGTGCCTGGTTCAGCCTTAAAGATTAACCCTAAGTGGCAAGCTACTGATGAATGACTTTTATCTTCAATGGTGCAGCCCAAATAGCTCAATCAATTAGCCTGTTGCACTACTTAGTTAAGGCACACAGATGTTTAACCTATTCAGATTTCTACTCACTTATGTGTATTGAGTTGAAGTGTAACGAGTCTACAGGTCAGATCCCGATTAAGTGGTAGAATCAAAGTGGAATGGTGCACCTTAAGTCGAAAGTTGTGGGTGTTTAATGTGTGTCACTTTCAGTAAATCCCACAAGAGAAGAGTTTTTTTTTTAATATATATGCGGGTGGGTGAGGTGAGGCAAAGTGACAATCAAACAATCAAATCTATCCTAGGGTTTATGCAAGCACCTAAATTGATTTGAGTTTGAGTTATTAGGTTTTGGAATGGAAATCTAGTGGGTGGGTGGGGGGATAACTTACAAATGTCTCTACCCGCACTTTACTCCAATCTACTGCCTTCGGCTCCTTGATCGAGTTCCTGCAAGACAATAAATCAAAGAAGAGAGATAGGTTAGAAAAATATGTAAGTAATGTGGGAAAACGTGAGAAAAAACCAAAGAGTGTTGCATCCTCGGTAACGGCGCCAAAATGATTTGGTGGATTCGCATGCGGAAAGGATTCGGGTTTGGAAAACCTGTTGTCGTAGTTCGATTCATGAGAAAATCAATCGATCAAATAAAATTTATAATCGAAACTCGAAAAGTGAGTCTCAGGTCAAACACAGGGGGCAAATGTTTGGTTCTGAAAATCCACGTTTTGCTTTTATATGTTTTTGTCGTTTTTGTCTTTTCTAATTTTTTTGGTATTTTTAGCAAGCAAGAGATTAGGTCGATGAATTTTTATTTAACTAATCTATTTGCAAAATAAAAAGAGAGAGAGAGAAATAATCACATATATTTCTGAAGCAAATGTTTTATACAACTAAGAAAGCGGAAAAGATTACACTACAAAAGAAGAAAGATATAGGTGAGAGAATCCGCCTCGACGGTTGCTCAGAGGACGACTCGCTTTGTCGTCGCCTGGAGGAAGGTGGTGAGGAGCGGGACGGATGAAGACGGAGCCGGATGACGGAGGGCGGGGCAGGACGATGTCGTGGCGAGGATCTTCTTCTCGAAGGGAGGTGAGAGGACAGCCTCGGGATGCTCCACGAATGGGGATAAGGGGAGGGAAAAATATTTGATTCTACTCTAGAGGAGCATTCCGGGCTTGAGACAAGCTCTCTCTAGAGCCTAGGAGGTGGTGAGAGAGAAAGGAGGAGATGGTGAAGAATAGAGGTGTAGGGGTCCTTTTATAGTGGATGGAAGAAGAGCTTCTCGCGCACAGGAAATTAGTGACAACTACAAGTGTCACTAAAGACCCGCCCAATTGTTGCTGCAGATTTGCACCATTCAACTCTCCTGCTGGCCCCCACATCACATGCCCATGCTCCTGCATCATGTCGTGCATGCGTGTGTGCTGGTGTTGAGCTTGTGCATTCTACTAGTGCTGTGCGTGCTTGCTCTTGTCCTTGTGCATGCTTGCGCAGTTGGCATTGTGCGGCCTACGTCCAATTGCTCAATTGGGGGGGGGGGGGGGTCGTGGGGATTCGAACCTGCGCCCCTCCCTTGGAAGTCCACGCCTCCACCAATAGGCCAAGTCAACGTATGTGTTGAGAAGACGTCTTATGGCATGTGGTGGAGGAAGCTTCTTAGCTGTTGGATCAAGATCCAACGGCTGGGAATGAAGGTCGTAGATGAGGAGTGGTGTGGGCGGGCGCTGTTGGCCGATGTTGGGTGGCCTAGATGGCGCCACGTGGCATTATTTGGGTTGTCCATCTTCTTTCTATTGCAGAGGGTGTCACGGTTCTCGGATCGAGGTGATTTCCTCACTGCCAGACTGCGATCGTCACTTCGGATCCATCCGTACAGTTGGGTTTCTCATCCAAAGCCCGTATGGATGTCACATTGTCCCCTTGGCCATTGATCTTCCTTGGACTTCATATGATGCTACGGGATTTTGATTTAGACAATTTTAGAGGCGTTAGATTCCGATCGTCGTCTTGATCAAGTCGGTACGGTCATATCGTCCATTCGAGGCCCTAAAATAAATCTCCTCTCCTGACCATAAAAAGGACGCAATTAACCTAAAATATATACAATACTCTAAATGCAGAATGATGCATGCTATGCAATATTTATAATATGGAATGCAAATCTAAGCCTAGAAACATGCATGAATAGGCATTTTAACCTAAATGGATGTGTCTGCATCAGACACCACCTTTTATCGTGCCCCTCCCGACTTAGGTGCCTCTATTAATCTCATTCCCCTGTTCTTATTTGAGGAATTTCAATACGGTGAGTTAAAACATATTAAGGCTCAATTTCAATTGGCAAACTGATCTACCATTCAATCGCGGGGAGTTATTGAGGATAATATTGTCAAGGTTTGGAATTGTTTATTTCCGATTGACTTTCTGATCCTTGACATAGAGATACCTGAGGCTCTCAAAAATGCCCCTATCATCCTTGGAAGACCTTTTCTAGTTACTGCAAAAGCTAATATCATTTGTCATTTCAGGAAAATGAATATAAGTTGCGGTAACTAGACTATCTCATTAGATATTTTCAAAGCTTCCAAGAGATCCATTGATCATGAATTTTTTGAGGACGCTAATAATTAAATGGAAGTAGTAATTGAGAAATCTATGTTGATCAACTCTTGCTCTGCTTTGACCACCATTGATTCAGATTTTGATTATGATAATGGGGTCCAACACATTTGAAATCAACCAGGATTTGACTTTTACTCTTCTAATCTTCCTGATTTCTCACCAAACACATCCACACTAACTTCACCCACCCTGCATCACATTGACTTCTCCCCCCCTCCCTTTCCATTGGACCTACCACCCAACCCATCCGAGTTTGGCTTTCAACATGAACTCACACCATAGCTAGACCCGAGTCATTCTTCCATTTTCCATTTCATTTTGATCCCTATCTTTTTAGCAATCATCTTTCGCGGGATCCTAAGGAAGGCATATTTCATGAGGACTTTCAAGTGTCCAATTATTTACATGACTGTCCGTCTTCTGTGCATCACTACATGCTCAGCTGAATGGCGTAAAAGATAGCACTAGATGAGAGGTAACCCATCATTTTTCCTGCTTTCCTTTTTCTTTTCTTTTCCCAGGTTTTGACCATCTTGAAATCAACTAGCTCTCACTAAGGTGATCTCTTTTCCATCCTAATGTATGAGAACATTGCATATCATAAGCATGGGGGGATGTTTTTAAATTTTGACGATCAATTTAGGATTTCCAAAGCCTAAAAATATGCAATTTTTCTTTTGCATGCATCTCATTATAGAAAAATCGTAAAACTCTTTGAGGAAAATTTTGAAAATTGGGACTAAAGTTGTAAGATTCATTTTAAGGTACAATGAGTTTTACTTTTTAACAAACTAGGGACTAGAATGCAGATCAAACTTTTAGAATTTTTGGGTCTATTCTCAGACTGGATCAAGTATCTTTCTCTAAATTCCACCTGAACTCATGATGATTCAGGTAACTTGATCTCTTTTTATGACCTGAAAAATTGCTTAACTTAGTTTCCGACCCAAAAGCTTGCGTCCTTTGTGAAATTATTGTGTTAAATTTCGTACACAGCCAACACTTAAAAATAAATTAGAAAAGGCCATTGTTTAGTCTTAGTGAAATCCGAAGCAGATCATTGGTTTGAATTCCCACTGTCGAGGAGGAAAATGCCTCCTTTGAGGATGCGATGTTAACATGTTATCGCCTTGGTGCTGCTCTATATCTATATTTTATATCTTTAAATGGAGCATTAAGGTGCATTTTGCGGCTCAAGTATCTTGGACGGTGCTCTACCAAAAGTGTTGGAGCAAGAGCTTGATTTTGCTTGGAGTGCCCCTTTACACCGCATTGTGTTTTGGGGTTGTGAGCTCTTGGGTGGTGTCTTGGACAGTACTTTCTCGAAGTGCTAGCACCAGAGCCCCCTCGAGGATTGGTAATGGGAATGATGATCCCGACACATCTGTTGTAGGATTAAGCTAGAAGTAAGCATGGGGGAGACAAAAAAAAAGTTAAAAAAAGAACACGATCCTATAAATGTTGGCATTCACAAGCACTGACACAAGGTTTTAAAAGTTTTCTGAGTTGCAAGTTGGATTCAAGAGCTAAGAAAATCCTAACTACAAAATAATTTTGGGTCATTTGAATTAACAAGGAGTTAACTTGTGAATTTTTGAAGGATACATTGATCTCGATTCATCTAAATTTCAAATCTAAAGATGAATCCCGATGTTTTATCTTTAACAAATCCCATGCCTTTCATATTTTTAATCAACTAAAGTCTCGTAATCTTCTCCTCAAAAGTAAAAAAAATTAGTCTTTCCCAAAAATCTGGTTTGTGAAAATAGTTTTGCTAAGAGACTAGTAAAAGATAAGTATGGGGCTGTGATAAACACCAATTTATTATCATTCATGTGCCCTAAAACTAATCTAACTCTTAGGGTTTTGACTCCATAAACAGGTTTTTGGACTGCATTTAGGCATTTACCTAGGTTAGGCATGCATTGCATTTTAATTGCATTTTTGATGTATTTATCTTAGTGTCAAAACTACGTAGAATGTCAGATCCCACATACTTGGGCACTCAAGAAGGCAGATGATGAAGGAGAAGCATTTATCAGTTGGAACTCAGCCAGATCTAACTCATCCTTGCTGGATCCTAGTTCCTTCTAGCTAGATCAACTAATCCCTAGCTCCATTCAACTTATCTCAGCTGAATGGTAGCTCTAGCTAGTTCACCTCAACTCCATTCAGCTCACCTCAGTTGGATGACAGCTCAAACTAGCTCAAGATAGTTGGTCCTAGCTCCATTCTAGCTCTTCCAGCTTAGAACAGTTCGCTGGAAGCTCAACTTGACTATGACTAGTTACTACCATCAATTAACTATACTTAGTCAACTGAAGATGACCTCAACCAGCTCAAGCTAGCTCAAGTTCAGCTATTGGAGACTTAACTCAGCTCAACTTGGTTGAGCTGAGCTACTTGACCTAAGTTAGCTACTCTAGCTAGCTAGGTAATCTCCAAGAAGACCAGACCCAGCTTACCTAAGTTCATATCAGCAGTAGCCAGCTCATCATAGCTTGGCTTAGCGACTAGCAAAGAACCAACAAGCTAAGCTAGCTAAGGTAGGTCCTTGCAGTTCTCTTCAGCAGCCACTTGCTCGAGTGCAGCTCCTTGCAGCTACTTCCATCTCCTCACCTCCAAGACCCTAGCTCCCTTTACCTCCTACCCAACTCCCTACTAGCTAAGCTAGCTTAGCTTAGCTAGGTCTACCTCCATGGCACCAATACCTAACCCTAAAACCGCACCTAACCTAAGCTCCACCAACTAACCCTTCAAGTCCACTTGAGTCCACCTACTTCTACCCATGTTGGCACCAACCAACATACATCCCTTCAACCCACACCTCCACCAAGGGACACCAAAAGTGGTGCCAAAAACCACCTCCAATGACCTCCCTTTTGGTGCCATTTTTTCCCTCCAAAAACCCTTCCATCTCAACCATCCATCCACCCTTAAATGCCATCACCACCCTCCATTTTAACCTCCAAAAATCCCCCTCCTAGAAGACCCATTTTGGCACCAAAACCAAAAGCCACCAAGGGTGGTAACCACCCACAACTACCACCTATAGTGCCCTTAGGATTGGTGCCAACTATCCCAGGCCATAGGATCACCAACCACCCACCAAAACCAATCCTAACCCTACATCTTAAAGTCACACCAACTCCCCTCTCCATTCCCATATATGCCCTACCTAACCACCACCCAAAAATCATCTTCTCCATTAGTTTAGGTTCCACCCAAACCACCTTACATCCCCTTCCATTCACGCCAAGGAAGAAGAAGAGAAGAAGATCAAGGGGGCAACCTACCCGCCCCCTTGGTGCCTTCTTCCTCTCCTTCTCCCTTGTGCCATGCTCAGGAGGTCACCTCTAGAAGCATGGCCAGGTGAGGAGGAGATCTTCATCAAGGTGGTTGACGCCCACCTTAAAGGAGAAAGCTTAGAGGACTCACCATATTGGAAGCAAGGAGGAATTCTTTTCAAGCACAGGAAATGTTGTGCTTGGAGCAAGGACCACTCCTTCACCATCTTCGGAGGACTTTTCTTCATCTTTGCCTTTTTTGTATTAGCTAGTTTAGTTTTGCTTTTTTTTTTTTGTAAGAAGCATTCAGCTACTTGTCCCTTACTTTTCTTTTTTTTTGAAACTGAAAGGAAATCTATCGTACTACGATAGCCATCCGGGAGAGAAATTTATTAATAATAAGAAATATAGAGAGGTCTACAAATTGGATCCCCATCTATGTATGAGGGACTAGCACTCATTTACAATTTGTACACAGCAAACTGGTCTCTCCTGAAATAGTCTCTCATTCCTCACTCTCCACACGCACCAGAGAGTCACTGCCATGTGTAAATGTGGCTTCCCAGTTATCCCAAAACCATGCCATAAAGATTCCCATGATGGAAGAGGCTCGTTGCAAATTTTTCTCCAAATCATGTTAGTGACCAAACAAGAGGAAAATAAATGATTCAAATTGTTAGTGTGCATCCCACAGAGATGGCATTCATGCAGAGCTGTCCCCATCCTCCTGTGCTTAAGGTCTCCAGTTATCAGACCATCCCTTTTACATAGCCAAAGGAATATTTGTACCTTGAGAGGGACCTTCAACAGCCATAGTTTCTTATCAATATAATCACCTCCCATACCACTGTTGGAACTCCTAATTTTTCCATAAGCTTGTTGCATCATATAGATGCCATCCCATGCACAAGTATCCTCCACACCGGGTCTTGGACAGCTGGTCTGCAGGTTTGAAATCAAGCGTTGCTATTCTTCTCACAATCTGGTCCCCTCCCTGCATGCCTTCGATTCAGCCAGCTGCCAACATCTTGCCAGATTCATACCAAAAGTTATTTACCACCCCATCCTTATTAGTGGAAGCTGAATAGACCCTTGGATAATCCTCCTGTAGGGTGCCTAATGACGTCCACTGCTCTTTCTAGAAACTGAAGTGCCTGCCATCTCCCAGAACTAGCTGCAACAAGTGCCAATTATCTCTAATAGCTTGACTAACAGATCACCAAAATGGGGAGGGGGGTATAATCTATTCAGAGCACTATTGGAGCAGCCATAGCCATCATTAATAAGTTCAGTCCTTAACCTTTCCTCCCCATTTAGAATTTTGATATCCTATTTAATCAATAAGGCTTCATTAAACTCTTTAAGTGCTTTAATCCCCAGTCCACCTTCTTCCTTGGGGTGACACATCTGCGCCCATTTCAGTGGTTGCATGAACCTACCCTCATGTCGCGCACCTCTCCAAAAGAATTTCTTTCGCATCAAATCCAACCGTTTCCAAATGGATTTCGGAGCTTTGAAGATGGAAAAGTAGAAACCGAAATGGAAGTGATAACCGAATTTAACAAGATTAACCTTCCACCCTTAGATAGGAGCTTACTGTTCCATCCTTCCAACTTAACAGAAATCTTGTCAAAGAGGGCATTCCAATCACTCTTCCGTAGCTTTGAATACCTCAGTGACAATCCTAAATATCTGATTGGCAGATTGGATAGAGGAGTTCCCAACGTGGCTGACAGTGCATGTTGCTCCTGCTCATTCATGCCAAAACATATCAGGGTAGATTTCTCCCTGTTTAATCTCAGGCCAGACAGATCCCCAAAGATGTTCACCATATGTCCTAATTCTTGGGTTGCAGTAGTTGTCCCCTCAACAAAGAATACTGTGTCGTCTGCATATTGAATTATAGGAGCCATAGCTCTTCTATTAGACAGTGAGTATCCTTTGATGACATTAGCCTCAGCTAGCTTACAAGCATATCTGACCAATCCATCCACAGCAAGGTTGAAGACCAGTGGGGCTAATGGGCATCCTTGCTTAACACCACATTATGGCTGAATCCTTGCCCCACATGGTTTGCCATTAATCAAAGGAGAAAAAGAAGAGGTTGTAATATAGTGCTTCATCCATTGGATCCATAATGACAGGAACCCTCTTCTCTTAAAGACCTCCCAGAGATACGGCCAAGAGATAGAGTCATAAGCCTTTCGGAAATCAACTTTCCACATAAAAGCTTTGCATTTCCTTCTGTGCTACCCACACACCATCTCCTGAGCCATAATAAATGATTCCTACAAAGATCTATTAGGGAGGAATGTTGATTGGACAGGATGAATCAGATTCTGCAAGACCGACCTTAAACTATTTGCCAGTATTTTGCTCACCACCAAATAAATTGAGTTTGAGAGTGAAATAGGCCTGAAATCAGAGAAACTTTCTGCTCCTTGGACCTTTGGTAGTAGAAAAAGAAAGGACTGGTTGATCTTATCAAAGCCCGAATTCCCTCTCTCAAATTCCTTGATGACCTCCATCACCTCCCTGCAAACCAAGCTCCACAACTCCTTATAAAAGAAGACTTGGATGCCATTAGGTCCAGGGGAGCCCTTACTGTTTAGCTCTTTTATGGCATCTGTAGTTTCTTTCTCAGTTATGGTATCCATCAATCTGGAAGCATGTTCCTCAGAAAGTTTAGGTGCATCACTCACCGTCATCCTCCATATGCCTCTAGCTGCAGCCCGCGAAGCATTCCTATAGTATCTGATGGCTTCCAATCTAATCTCTTGCATAGAGGAGGTTCTTTGACCATTCTTGACTATGGAAGAGATTATGTTCGTCCTTCTGCGAGAGCTGGCTGCGAGGTGAAAATATTTAGTGTTGACATCACTCTCATTCAGCCAAAGTTGTCTTGATCTCTCCCTCCAATCCATCTCCTGTTTCAAATCTTCCTCTACCCCCACTCCTTGGCACATTCTTTTATCAGCAAGTTCTTGGTCAGACAGAGGTCCTGCTGCCTCTTTTATATCCAAGCCCTTGATCTTCTTCAAAGCCTCCAAGCATCTTTGTTGTCTCAACATAGATATCACAGCCCCATATTCTTTAAGCATTTTGCGTAAATCAGCCAGTTTAGAAGCAAACTTGAAAGTAGCTGGTCCTTCCACTCGTTTGGCCCTCCACCACATCTCAATCATCTCAACAAAACCCGATTCACGCATCCATGACCTTTTAAATTTGAAATAAGAGCCAGCTTGAATTTGTTCCCCACTATCCCAAACCAGGGGGTGTGATCTGAAAAAGGGCGTTCCAGCCCAGAAACTATTGATAGATGGTGCATTTCAAGGAGATTGGCATTTCCAAAAAATCTGTCAATCTTTGACATAAAGCCACTACCATTTCTCCAAGTAAACTCAGCTCCAGAAGATGGGTATTCACTTAAACCCAGATTTTGGACCAACAATTGGAATCCAAGTGATGCACTATCCACTACACCATTTGGCATGTCTCTTTCTGTTAACACAGTTAAAATCTCCCCCCACCAACCAAGCAGCCCCTTGTATAAGTTCTGCAGTTGCAACCCAGTCATCCCCTAATTCCTACCTCATTGATGCATGACATGGCCCATATACACCAGTGATGAAATACACATCTTCCCCCAAACATCTTTTGAACTTACATGTCACCAAATGCCAGGCTTTATGCACCTCCAGCATTTGAAGAGAAGACTTTCTCCACCAAAGAGCGATCCCACCTGATCTGCCTTACGCATTGATAGACACACATTCAGTCATCCCCACATTCTTTAAGTCAGTCCAGGCCCTGTCCTCTTCGTTCTCAATGTGTGTTCCTTGAATTATGGCACAATCAACCTCCCACTCTCTTAGATACCTTGAGAGGGAAGCCCTCTGGTTCTTGTCGCGCAACCCACGCACGTTCCATGTGAGGACTCTCATCATCCTCCAAGGGAATCCCTCCTATTTGCATCCTGGGCCCTGCCCACCTTTATAATAGCAGCCATTGAGTTTTTATCAATTTTCATAGCCTTGGTCAGTTGTCTCTGTCTAAGTTTATAAGGAGATCTACCCACACCTCCTTTGGTATTTGTCCCAGCTCCAAATTTTAGACCTTCCATTGCATTTGACTTGGATTGGGGTTGCCTAGAAGTATTTAAAATCTCTTGCATGATTCTCTTCCGTTACATCTGACAAAGGTTGAGTTGCTGCCCCATCCTCCACCGTAGCGAGTTCCATTAGCGCCAAATCCATTGCTTCCTCCTCCCCAAGATGGTGATGATGCTTACGCTTCTTGGGCATAGGTGCCTCATCAGGGGTCATCCTATCTATCTGCTGCCCTACATCCACACCAGTCACCTCTGCATAAGACGGCTTATCTTGACAATTCTCCCCTTACTATTGCCCATTGTGAAGCTTATTGCCAGAAGCCAAGAGCTCCCCCCACATCGGAGAATTATTCATTTTGGGACTGAATCTGCTTTGAAGACATCCACCAAGACACTCATAACCCGCCCATCTCTTTCCATTAAACCAACCTCCGCATCTTCTGCTAGAGTAGCAAATCCTGCAACCATGGTCGCACCACCTCTTTTGATCTCAGATGTAAAGGCAGACCCCTGATTCCTAGCATTCCCGATCTAGAACCTATCCTTTGGGGCAGTCATTCAGGCAAGGATCCATCAAAAGGAGAGACCAATCTCCAAATCACCATTAATCCATTAGCAAAACTTGATTGAAAACACAGACGTTCAACATCCATCATCCCCAAATCAAAAAGCACAAACCATGTGGGGGAGAGGAACGCAACCTTCGAATCATCAGTCGACAGAGATGGAGACCTTACCAACTGACGAATATTGTCCAAGGAGGGAGTGCTAGTCATCACCTCTCCTACCACAACCCCCCACAGCACCAGTTCAGTGGTTTTGATTTCTTCCGTCATGGGTACCTCAACATCCACCGTATGACCCCCATGGTAGGAGGAAGCAGCGATGATGGCCTCCTAAAGTTTGCTGCCCCTGGACGCAATTTGAACTCATCCCTCTCCTGGCCTCTATTGGTTACATAGGCATCCTGCTTGTGGCCATGTCCTCCACAAGCAAGGAATACGATTGGATGACGACAAACTGCCGCCATGTGCCCTTGGCGTCGACATCTGAAGCACAAAACCTCCTTGTCGTCCCAATGCCTCCCCCTGTTTGCGCTCCCCATACTCACTCCCCATCTTCCAGCATCCCCGGCTCCTCTTCTTTCCTTCCGTCTCCAAGCCCTGGACCTCTAGGTCATCCAGCCTTTACCGTCGCGATTTCTCCCTCCATTCGCCCTAGGGTCGCCCTCCATTTTTTTCAATCTTGTCACTTACTTTTCTAGTAATACAAATCATTCAATTTGCCTTCCAACTTTCATGCTTTCTAATTAGTGTGTTCTTCTTGTAGTAGTAGCTTAGTGCACCACACCTTCTTCTAATTACCCTAGGTACATTGCCTAGGGTGAGCTTAGAAGAAGTGGTTTTCTTATTGTCACTTAGGGTTAGTGATAGGTAGTTAATATTCGCATCAAATACCCGATTGTTTTGAAAACCTAAAAACAACAGAAATTGAAAATGCAAAAATATAAGTGCAGATTTGTGAGGCTAGAGAGAGAATCAATTTCTATGATTAACAATTTTTCCTCCTTAGATGACCTTAGATACTCCACTATCTAGGTTATAAATTGTAAAAGTTGATTGCAAATTTACGCGTTACAATGACACAAATACATCAAGTTATAAAATGCGTATTTTTCCATATCAGGTGCCTAGAGCAGATAACTCCCTGGCGAGTGCGTTGGCCAGACTTGCTGCCACCATCCCTCTGGGGCAAGATGAAGATATCTGCCTCCAGACCCTAAATGAGCCAACTGTACTTGCTCCCAAGACGTTCGCGGTAGTGCAGTCCATCTCTTGGATGACGCCTATCATCACCTACTTGAACTCTAGTAAGCTACCCCAAAGGGAACCACGGCCTAAGGCCTTCTGCTTGAAATCCTCAAAGTACACCTTGGTAGAGGGGCAACTGTATAAGCGGGGGTATTCCACCCCCTTGTTGCATTGCCTAACAAAAGAGGAAGTAACGCAAGCCCTACGAGAAGCCCACGAAGGCATGTGAGAAAATCACGAAGGGTACAAGACACTTCTGGCCATACTATTCCAGGGGGGCTACTTCTGGACCCAAATGAAGCAACACTGCAAAGACTTTATGCGCAAGTGTGACAAGTGCTAGTGGTTCGCTACCCTGCACCACTTGCTGCCTGGAAAGTTAGTGCTTGTAATGTCACCCATCCCCTTTGTAAAATGAGGCATGGACTTCATTGGCCCTTTCCTGCTAGCCCTACCTTAGAAGCAGTTCATAGCAGTTTACTTCTCCAAATGGGTCGAAGTTGAGGCCATGGCCTGCCTGACAGATGATAGAGTTATCTCCTTCATCCGTAAAGGCATTATAGATCGATATAGGATACCCCAGTACATTGTCATAGACAATGGCACCTAGCTTGCCTGCAAAAAAATTCAAGGAATTTTGCACCAGCTGGGATATCCGCCTACACTTTATGTCCGTGAGACATCCTTAGGTGAATGGACAAACAGAAGTAACCGATTGCACCATCATCTCAGTGCTAAAATACCAGCTAGATTCAGCCAAAGGGAGATGGGCGGATGAGCTACCAGATGTGCTATAGGGCTACGGGACTTGCCAGAGGACTTCCACAGGCCACACACAATTTACCTTGGCTAGTACCTGAGTACCTTTAGGCCTATAGTTGGTTTTTCGATCTAATCTTTAGAAGTGTGGCACAATAAGGCATCTTGACGATAAAATCTGGCCTAAAGACCTGGTATGTTTCTGTTTGCGCGAAATCGTTGATGTATAAGAAATGAGTTGCAGTATAAGACAAAATTGCTCAAAACATTTAAATTTATAAAACTCAAATTCATAAAGGAGTCCGAGATTATTCGCAGGGAGCAAAGATGCAATTTAATTCACTAATCATAAGAAATATATGTGCAATCAATAATACTCAGAATGATATTTCAATAAAAACCCGAAGAATAGTGCAAAAAGATCAAGTTAAAGTGGCAATTTGAATAACCAAATTAACCCTTTAAGTTTGAGCTCTTAATCTACTTAAATATTTCAACAGTAAACCACAATTAATAATCCAAGTCAATCAAGTATGTAGATATTCCAATAATAATCAGTAGAAGGCCTCAGACACCTTATCAGTAAGGGCTCAAGGGCCTCTCAAGAGAAGCACAAGGCTCTTCTCCTTTAGGCCTCAGAAGAACATAGCAGTAACACCAACAGAGTCTCAATGGCCTCATGCAAGCCCGCAGAGGCTAAGTATTGAGAGAGGAGAGGGCTCAAATCCTAAGACAGCAAAACCCACCCCCACTCTCTCATATTCTCTTTCTTCCTTTCCCAAGCTCAAAATGGACCAGACCCAGATACCCAGTAAACGGATCCACCGCCCAGACTCGCAAGGCATGAGCGTGGGCAAGGGAGTGGACAAGCGCACGTACAAGGGCGTGTGCGTAGGGACCTGACCTCAGTGATTCGAAGGCAAACAGGCTACTGCACTTTTGGCTTTTATCCGCTGTGGGGAGGTTGATGAGAACCTCATCATGAGCCATAACTAGCTCATTTTGACCTAATACAAAGGATAAAAGCTCCTACATAACTCAAGGAAAGGCTTAACTCAGAGAATTCTGAGTTTAAGGAGAAAACAAGTCATAAGGGGTAAAAATGTAATTTTACCAGTATAATCTGCATACAGGGTAATTCAGGGTCCAAACATAGGTCAAACAAACCGAATAAGAAGGAAAGTGGGATGATCTGACAAGGGCTACAGTAATTCCAAGGAACTAAATGATAATCTGTAACCTTAAAATAAACCCACTTCAATTCACGAGGTTCGAGGCAAAGTAAAAATAGAATAAACCCTCTAAAATTCATGGAAAAATAATCTCTAGGGTTTAGAACCTTCAATTTGGCCTTCAGAACCCATTTTGACCTACATTGAGAACCATGCCCAATTAATAACTTAATTTGGGTTTTTGCGTAAATTGACCGATCAAACAAGGTTTAATCTAGAAATAAAATTCACCATCAGATTCATTAGGCCCTAATTAGTCATGTATAAAAACTTGAGCCTAATAAGAAACCTTCTTGACCAACTTTACACTTTGGTCCTCATATATTTACTTGTTGGCCCTCAACTTTCGAACCCTCACATTTCTACCCCTAACTCTCCTTCGTTCTTTGCATTCAGGTCCCTCCTGCCAAAACCTGACCAGCACCATGCTCCGGCGACCTTGCGCGGAGCATGGCTCCGTGCAGGGTAAGGGGGAGGGTCTGGCAAGACAACCGGGGGTACCCTGCGTCGTCAGCCGTCACAGGAACACCCCCCTGGTCGCTGCAACCCACCATACCGGCCGGGCGAATGCACGGACGGTATGGGTCTCCATCTCCGGCGTCCTCCGGCGAGGGAGACACGTCGTCTCCCTCCGCCCTCCTCTCTGATTCCGCCTCTATAAATACCCCCGTCGCTCCGCCGTTCTGAGCAGCTCGGTCCTGACGGAGAAACACCCTCTTTTCACTCTCTTCCCACTCCGACAGGAAGCCCTCTAGCTCCGGCGGTCTCTCCTCCTCCTCCTCGTCGTTCTGCCGCACTACCAGCAGCAGGGCTGCTTTCCCCCTCTCTTCCTGCGCCGCGCCGCACCCAGCGCGCGCCTCTCCAGCCCTCTCCTCGCCGTCGCTCCTTCCTCTGGGCAGCTTCTTCTCCGGCGACAGTCAATACGACTGTCTCCTGCTCCGGCCCCTCCTCGTCCTGCTAAGTAGGTAGAACTCCTCCTCTTCCTCCCCTCTTTCTTTTCCGCACTTTACATCTTTACTGTTACCCCGATCCGACCAATCGCCCTCACCTTCTCCACCTCCGGCCCCTGCTCCGGCGACCCGCTCCCATCACTCCAGCAACCCACACGGCTCGCCGACCACTGCAGAACCTCCGCCTCCTCACCCTGATCAACCTCCGCCCTTCCACTTCCCCCAAATCACCCTCTGCAACTCCACCGAACAAACCCATCTCCCAACCTACAGTTTGACCTAGGGCGGCCCTTAGGCTCCGCCCCGCTGCCTGCACACCCCCTGACCACCTTCGTCGTGCCACGGCGAAGGTCCTCCGCGTTTCTGATTGGGCCGAGAGGCCGTTTCTCTGTGGGCAGGTACCTGCGCTCCCCGCCGCCATTGTTGAAGCGAAGCAGCTTCTTCACCTGCTGCCCCAGGTGCGCCACGCCCAGGTCACGCTCCCAGGCTACGCGAGGTGTCTTCGCAAAGCGTCAGGCTGCAGTTGAGGCGAAGCCCTCGTGCGAAGCCTCGTCCGCCGCTGCCTCCTCCGCGCAGGCGTCAAATTGGGGTGGGACATTTAGTCCCACCTCGGAAGGCTTTGAAGGAGCGCAGCGGTATAAAGTGAAAAAGTGATGGAGGCTTATCGCCTCAGCACACGGGGTGAGGTCCCCTTCACCCGCCCGATTACCCGGTCTCGTCCGCGCTCACGCCTCGCGGACCTAGCCCGACCCGATTTAGCCCGACCTGCACTCCTCGCCCACCACACACGCCGGTGGGCTTGGACCCGGGCGCGACCCGTACCCGACTACCCGGCAGCTCTGGGAGAGCTTTCCTAAGAGCGGATTCTGTGAGAGAGAAACACAGGGGGGGGGGAGGTTAGAGTAGGTTTTTGCCCGCTGACGAGAGCTTTGAAGTGTGCAGGCATAGGTGAAGAAGAAGAACCGAAGCAAAAGGCGAAGAAGAAGAAGGACGACGAAAGCTAAAGGAAGGAGGAGCACTGTAGCAGCGGCGGTTTAAGTCGTCTGATTGGAAAATCAGACGACGCTCTGAAGGCAGAAAAGAGGAAGAAGAACAGGACCGCAAGGGAAAAGAAAAAGAAAGAGACGAGCAGAAACAAGAGCTGCAAGAAGAAGGAAGAAAGCAGAAGATCTGAGAAAGAAGAGAAGGAGAAGATAAGCGAAAAGAAATATAGACGAGAAAGAAGGAGAAGCCAACAAATTTTCATCTCTCTCTCTCTATCTTTATTTTTGTAAAAGAAACTTTGTACCCCTAGAATACGACTTGCTCCCTGAGTTCGACCTCGGGAACTCTTTTATTTTCTGAGTAAAAAATTATATATTTGAAATGATGGCAATAACTGGCTATACTACAACGCTACAATAAAACCCGGTTATCTCTTCACGCCATCGTTTCAGAGGTCTTCACTTTTCAATGTGGGATTATCCCACAGAGCTTTCTCACACAGCAACAACAGACAGTGAAGCCTCTAATTGGAGCAGCAACTGCAGCTGAAGGCTTCCATTGAGGACCTGGACAATTGCAGATGAAGGCTCTATTTCAATTGAGATCTTTAGCTGGGTGGGTTGGGGGCTGGAGATGACGAACGGGACCAGAGAAGATGAAGGCGGCGGTAGAGCTCTGGTGGGTATCTGAAACGCAAAACACGGCCTCACGGCCATGTCAAAGAGGCTTAGAAGGATTGCCGAAGGACGGCGAGTGCAGTGGTGGTTGTGGTGTGGTGTGAAGTTATGTGTGGTGTCCTGGCGAAGTCGAGGAGGTGGTGCGGAGTAAGTTGAGTTCGGTGGAGGTGTTAGTGGCAAATCCCCTCAATTTCTTGAGGGGTTTTGGTGGGCATGGAACGGTGAAGGCTTAGGGACTGGTGGCAGGCGAGTTGATGCGGTGGAGCGAGCGTGCGTGCTCGCCAGAGTGTAGCCAGAGCTAGGGAAGGTGACAGTGGCAGGGTCGTGTGGGTGTGTAAATGTGAAGTGTAAGTGTGTGAATAGGGTCTGGGGAAGGTGGGGAGTCGAAGGAAGGTAGATGCGGACGATGAGAGAGCGGATATGGTGCAGGCTATGATTGGCCAACGTCGAAGATGAAGGATGCTTCGGGGAGGGGAACGACGACATCTGAAGGGGAAGGATGACCCTCGCAGGTATGGCGAGGTGCGAATGATTTAAAGGAAGAACCTATTGCCTATAGTACGTGGCAGCAAGCAAAGAGGCTGGAGTTGGGGGGTCACCGAAGATGAGTCTGGAGCAGGTCGGAAGTAGAGGAAGAAGGGCTATCCTGGACCAAAAACTCACTAAGGAGAGAGGTCTTGCGAGGGAGGACCTTTTAAAGGTCTCAGGGCATGCTCCAAGATTGAAAATAAGCTTGAAGAGCTCATATTTTTAGGGAAAAAGATCCTAATCTTGAGGAGTTCGTACGATCTTCTAGATGTGAATTGGGGTCCAAGACATGGTTCAAATGATTGGGGATTCTCTCAAGATCATTCCTTTCAATTTTGGAAGGAATTGATCAAGAAATCAAAGAGAAATCTCATATTGAAGGTCGGTGCGTTTGGCTTCACATTGTTAATGGAGGTAGAGACATTTTTGAAGAAAATGATGAGAAGTTAGGGGGCTAAATGCAAAGATTTCGAAAGCTAGGGCTCAGGTGTAAGAAATAGAATTTCAATGGACTAAAATGCAAACTAGGTCAAGATGGACTCTGATTGGACCCAAATTTTGGTACCAACCTAATTTGTACTCAAGGAATTTGATGGTTAATTCGGATTTTAGTTTTGACCAACTTTGATTGGGCAATTTGTGCAGAAACCCAAATTAGGGTAAAGCTCTGTCTGTGACACTGTCTAAGGTCGAAATAGGTTCATATGGTCAAATGAAGGATACCAAACCTCAAAGAATATTTTTATATGAATTTTAGAAGATTTATATGAATTTTATCCTAACCAAAACCTCTATAATTTAAGTGGATCTGAAATTATGGTTTTAGGTGATGTATAAGTTCTTGAATTGTGTGAAACCCTGTTTCTATCTGTAAGGACCCACTTATTAGTCTTTAATGCTCATTTGACCTTCATTTTACCCCTAACAAACCCCTTGATTATTCTGTGTTCATGATATGTTGTTAAAATTACAGAATTAACCCTAGTTTCCTGTTCTCTTCTCAAAATAGAATGATGTGGGGTTATAACTCTCAGATGGTTATGTAAGAGCATTTATCTTTCAAACCTGAATAAAAGTGGCCAGTTAAGGCCTATGATGGTGTTCCCATCATACCCCCATGCTTAACTTTTGCTAGTCCCTTAACAAAAATCCTATGGATCGAACCAGGTCTCTAGGTCGGATGTAACCGTTAGGATTCCTTACTAAGTTGCATCTCTAGAGATCATATAAAAATACCAACAATGGGCCTAAAGGTACTCAAGTATCAGTCAAGATCCAGACCTAACCAGCTTCAGCTTGAGTTTGTCACGAAGGTTTCTAAGGCTCGTAAAAACTGCCTAGAGGTTTATTGACCCCAACGGTTAAAACACCTGTGCATGGATGTAACATGTCCAGGTTCAGTTTGCTAGTGCATTTTTATAAGAGAGAGATAGAGAAGGGTTTGATTTCATTTGGGGAGTTTTCTCTCTTTTCATTTTATTTTTCCCTAAATCTAGTCTTGAATTGGCCCTAAAACGGTCCGTATCGGATTCCTTGTTTCCACCATCGATCCTCGAAGGGTTCCTGGCTTTCGATGCTTTGGGATAGCATCGCCCATGGGAACCCCCAGAACCATGACTTTCGACACTTCAGGATAGTGCTGCTGATGGCATTTTGTAGCTAAATTCAGGCCCTGTCAATCGACATTTTGGGATAATCCTACCCATTGCACTTGAACTAGCACAAGGTGCTTACATGCCCTTGATAGGATATTTAGATATCCTAGGAGACAAGAATCGATGAGACGATATGTTATTACGCATCTTCGAGGGGAATTTCTCACCTCTCCGTGCCGGGAACTCGTTTAATCAACTTGTGTTGTCAAGCCACTCCTACACTAGATCTTGGAGATAGCTTTTCAAAACAAAACACTTTTGGCAGATTTTCTTTATTAAGCGCATTAGACCAGACTTAGTGTGTGATTTTGGGTGCTTAGGTTACCAAGTCCTGCAAATCAAAGGGCACGCAATGGGGCCGAATAATCCCTAAGCCTTAGGCCTACTACATCAGCTTTGAACTTTCCTCAACCTCTTGAGGACCAATCCAGATCTTAACAAATACATGAGTGCTTAAACCCTGAAATAGGTCCAAGAGGCTTAAGGTCGGTATTCGTCACTAATCACCTAAATTTTAGCCTTATAGGTCTTAATTCATCATCTGATCCAACCTTAAAGTTAGGTAAGTTCCATACTCAATTTCAAGGGCTATCTCATTTTCTTTTCTTTTTGATTGCTCCTTTTTCTCTTTTCTCTTCTTTGTTTTTCTTCTCTTTTCTTCTCCTCTTTTCATTCAACTCAGTTCAAATTGACCTCTCCTTTCTTCTTTTCTCCTCTCTCTCTTTGTCGAAATGAAACCCTTCCATGCATTGATTTTCATCGCATTTTGCACTTTAATACCCCCCCATGCTTAAGATTTGTAATGTTCTCATTGTAAATTAGGTGGGTTCGAGTTCAATTCAGATCGTTCATTAGAACAGGTGGGTGGTGAATGGGTCAGAATGATTGTTGCGGACGGTTTCTAGCTTTGATGCAAGTATCAAAGGTGGAGTCGACTATTCTAATGGATGAACCTAAAAGTGCAATATGATTCCAGCAAAGAGATATGTTAGAGTTTCATGCTTTTCAAAGATGATGGGTTGTCTCTCGTTAGGCGCTATGTTTAACGCCATCAGTTGGGCGCAATGAAGCTCAGGGAGAATGGAGATCAAAAGATACTGTAGCCAAATTTGAGTTGGTGAGTTCGAAGAATGGTTTGAGTCTCTGAACATTCTCGAAACAAGGTTCAGATTCATGGTTGAGTTCACTAATTTCAACTGCTCCATTTCCAAATACTCGTCTCACAAGGAATGGTCTAATACATTTTGATCTGAGTTTTCCTGAGAAGAGTTGAGTTTGGCATCGAAGAGTAATACTTTCTGACCAGGATGGAAAGGTTTTCGTGAAATGTGCCTGTCATGGAAGGCTTTTACCCACTCTTTGTAGATTCGTGAGTTCTCGTACGCGGCATTACGTAGTTCCTCGGTCTTGCTGATTTGCAACCAGTGGTGGATTCCAGCCTTCAAAAGATTTAGATTTTACTTCCGTACTGCCCAGTAGGCTTTATACTCCATTTCAATGGGGAGGTGACATGCCTTCCCGTACATGAGTCTAAAGGAAGACATTCCTAACTGGGTCTTATGGGCAGTCTTATAGGCCCACAAGGCATCTTGAAGGCAGGTAGACCAATCCTTTCTATCAGGCTAAATAGCGACCTGAAGGATCTTCTTGATCTCCTGATTTGACAGTTCAGCCAATCCGTTAGTTTGGGGGTGATAAGGAGTCGAGATACGATGTGACACCCTGTACATTTTCATCAGGGATTGGAAGTGCACATTTGCCCTCCATTAGAGATGATAGCTCATGGAATACTGAATTGAGAAAAGATGTGTTGATGCATGAATTTAATCACAACTTTATGATCATTGGTTTGGGTTGGGATGGCTTCGATCCATTTGGACACGTAGCCACAACTAGGAGAATGTATTCGAAGCCATCGGATTTTAGAAAGGGACCCATAAAGTCAATCCCCCAGATGTCAAAGATTTCACACATGAGAATCAGTTATAAAGGCATCATGTCATGCTGACACATGTTGCCTAAGGTCTGGCAACGAGTGCATGTCTTACAATAATCTTGTGCGTCTTTGAAAATCATGGGCCAATAGAATCTGCGTTGGAGGACTTTTACTGCGATTTTGTGTCCAGAGAAGTGACCACCGCAAACCTAGTCGCGGTAGGACAAAATGGCATTGATCTTAGATTCTGGAGCACATCTTCTGATGATTTGATTAACACTGATGCGGAATAGATACAGATCTTCCCAAATAAAGTATTTGGCATATGAAAATAATTTTTCTTTCTTGGCTTTTGGCTAATCAGATGGAATCTGATGTGATGCCAAATAGTTCACTATATCTGCATACCATGGAAGTTCCGTCTCGATTGTCAGTAGCTGCTCATCCAGAAAATGCTCTGTGATAGGTCCGGAAGGGTCAATGATTGAAGAAGGAAGATGGGATAAGTGGTCAGCTACCACATTCTGCTTTCCCGCCTTGTCACAAATTTCAAGATCGAATTCTTGCAACAACAAGATCCAGTAGATTAATCGAGGCTTTGCATCCTTCTTCGTGAGAAAGTGCCTCACAGCAGTGTGATCAAGTAAATGATAACGTGGGAACCCAGGAGATTTGACTTGAATTTCTCCAGGCTAAATACTACAACCACCAGCTCTTTCTCTGTAATAGTGTAATTACGCTGAGCCTCGTCCAATGTCTTACTGGTGTAATATATGACCACTGGTTTTTCGTCAATTTTCTAACCTAGTATTGCTCCTACTGCATAGTCGACGCATCGCACATGATCTCGAAGGGTTGAGACCAGTCAAGAGATTGCAGGATTGGTGCTTGGGTAACTCGATCACGTAAGATCTCAAAGGTGTGAGTGCACTCACTCGATATCTTAAGAGGTGTGTCCTTCGACAGGAGATTCATCAAGGGGCGTGCGATCTTAGAGAAATCTGGTATGAATCAATGATAAAATCCAACAAGCCGCAGGAATGATCTGATGTCATTGACCGAGTTAGGCACAGGTAGCTTGGAAATCAAATTGACCTTAGCCTGGTTGACTTGGATACCTCTCAAAGATGAGGTGTCCAAGTACGATGCCCTTAAGAACCATGAAGTGGCTCTTTTCCCAGGAGAGAACTAGGTTCACTTCGATACATCTTTTAAGGATTTAAACCAAATGCAAGAGGCATTCATCAAAAGATTTACCAAATATCGAGAAGTCATCCATGAAGGCCTCAAGGTAGTTACCTACCATATCGGAGAATATGGCTAACATGCACTGCTGAAAGGTGGCGGGTGCATTGCGTAGCCTAAATGGCATCCTACGGAATGCATACGTACCGTAGGGGCAGGTAAATGTGGTCTTTTCCTGATCCTCTGGATGAATAGAGAACTGATTATATCCAAAGTAACCATCCAAGAAACAGAAAAATCGATTTCCCACTAGTTTCTTGAGAATCTAGTCAATGAACGGAAGCGGGAAATGATCTTTCTTCGTGGAGGCATTCAATTTCCAATAGTCTTTGCAGACTCTCCATGAATTTGCAATGTGGTTCAGGATGGTCTCTCCAGATTCAGTCATGATAACAATGAGCCCTGCCTTCTTAGGCACAACCTAGATCGGGCTCACCCGGCAGCTATAAGAGATCGAGTAGATGATACCAGCATCTAACCACTTGATGATCTCTTTCTTCTCGACCTCCTGTAGATTTGGATTGAGTCTTCTTTGCATCTCTTGAGATGGTCGTGATCCCTCTTAAGTGTAGATACGGTGTGTGCAATAGGAGGGATTGATAGCAGTCAAATCATTGAGAGTCCATCTGATGGCTCTCCAATGCTGCTAGAGAATAGAAATTAGCTTTGTTTCCTGATCAGATGTGAGTCGGGAATTGATGATCACAGGAAACGTTTGATTGAAACCCAGAAAAACATATTTTAGATGATCTGGGAGGGGTTTCAACTACATAACCGGGTTATCAGTAGGGGGTGGGGGTTTGGGATGGGCCTCAGAAGATAAAGTGGGAGCTAAGGGTGAATCTGGATCAGTTATAGGCTCCTATATTTGTGGGCCATAATTTTCTCAGGATTGTGGATTAGAGATAATAGGGTCTTCCTCTGTAAGCGGATCCTCAACCATAGAACTGATGTCACACACTTCCTCGATTACCCCACAGTTTATTCCTTTCTAGGCCTTAAAGATATCAATCTTTAGTGTCTGGTTCCCAAATTTCAACTCAATTTGGCCCTCTTCGCAATTGATATTTTCCCTAGCTGTGGCTAGGAATGGTCTCCCTAAAATGATCGATGTGTTCCTTAGATTTTCAGGGGTCTCCATATCTAATACGATGAAGTCCACTGGAAAATAGAAATCGTGGATCCGTACTAGAACATCCTTGAGAATTCCTCTAGGTGACTTGATTGATCGATCTGCTAACTGCAAGGTCACCTCAGTCGATTTGAGCTCAGTTTCCTCAAAATGGTCTAGTACGGATGTAGGTATCAGGTTTATGGATGCTTCTAAATCCAACAATGCTCGATCAAATTCTAACTCACTGATATTACAGGAAATCAAAGGGGTGCTAGGATCTTTTGGTTTTTGTGGGAGTTTTCTCAAGATGATCAAGCTAACCTGCTTAGATAACACGATCGGACTCCCGTCTTTGCATTGTGGCTTACACTTTGGTGTACATAAATCCTTCAGAAATCTCGCATAAGCCAGTACGTGGCAGATTGCATCCATCAAGGGGATGTTTATCTGGACTTGCTCAAAGAGCTTGACCAGATCTTCCTCAAGTGCCATGGGTTTGGGTTTCCTCTTCTCTTTGGTCAAGGCCTCAGGAAATGAAATCTGTGTAGGTTCCTCTAGAATTGGTTTAGGTTCTGGATCTGGGATAGGGTTATCCTGGATAACCAACCTAGGGTTAGGCTCTGAACTACTAGGCTGAGAGTGGCTGGGATAAGGTGGATCCTGAGTCGACTTGCCATTACGATGGTAATAGAATTAAGTCCCACCTGGTTTTGGTTTGGGTTGGTAGAAGTGGTGATTGTTGCTAATATCTCGAGTATGATGTCGAAGCTTCCATTCCATCGGGAGATGGAGCAGAGGGGGCCTGATAAACATAGTGAGCTTGACCTTGATTCGGGTTCATAATGCGCCCTTGCTTCGTCACGTTATTTGGATTTGGCAGAGGCTGAGATGGAAATGCATCAGGCTGGCGAGAGCTCTTCATCTGTTTGAGCTGATTTCGAACCTCTGTGATCTCATCTTTGTGTTATTTTTGCATAGCGATTTATCTCGCGAAATCGATGTTTTAAAAGGCGCGTTACAGTATAGGTCGAAATTGCTTGAAAATAAATAATATTTATAACTCGAAAGATCATCAAGAAAATCCGAGGTCGAACACAGTGAGCAAGTGTTGCAATTAATCTCAAGGATCACAATATCACCACAAATATCAGCAGATAAGAATGATATATATGAAAACCAATGTCAAGGTGCAAAAGGAAAGGGGTAAAATGGTGATTTAGATCAGTAATTACCCTTCTAATTATGCACACAATAGTTCTCAAATAAGTGAACAGCAATGATCAACCACTTATTCTACATCAGTAAGCAGCCAATATAGCCACAGTAACACAGAACCAGCAAAATCAAACGACAGATAAGGTGCTCAGACGCCTTAACCAGTAGAGGCTCATGATCCTCTCTTCTTTCTCTTCAAGCCTCAGGGAAAAAAATGGCAGCTACTCACAACTGAGGCAAAGGCCTCTCTGAAATCTTCTAAGTGTTAGAGTTAGAGAGTGAGGCAAAACCCCCCCTCTCTCTTTCCTTCTCTTCTTTTCTCTTCTCTCTCTCAAAGACCTAGGGTTAATCGGGTAATCAGGTACGAACAGTAGCTAGATCCGGTTGTAGGCCTGCAAGCGTGATCGCAGGTGAGTAGTGGGGCTAGGCGGGTTAAGCAGGTGAGGGTGCGTGAGGGATCTGACCCCTCGTGTACTGGGCGAGGAGTCGGGTTCACAAAAATAATTTATGCAGCTCTTTTCGCTCCTAATCCCACGATGTGGGACTATCTGTCCCTGTTCTTCGAATGAGGGAGCAGCAGGAGGTGAAGTCTTGATTGCAGTCAATGAAGAGGGCAACTCCTTCAATTGGAGACCTGGGCACACTCTTGGACAAATTCTGTGTCACTTGGGGGAAGAATTATTGAAGAACTCGACTAGAGTGCTGCAGCCGAGATCGGAGAAGACAATTGCAACGGTAGAGGTTTGGCAAGTACCTGAAAAGATGAAAACGGCCTAACAGCCACGTTAGAAGCACTCAGGAGCTTCACTATGGCACGAAGAGGGTGATGGTGGCGGTGGCTTGCTGTGAGAGTAGTTGTGGTGGGCTAGCGAAGGCGAAATGTGAGTGCGGAGGCGGAGGTGTTCGAGGAGGTGATGGGCGCATCAATCCCCTCAATTTCTTAAGGGGTTTTGCTCGCGTGGACACGGCGATGGTGTAGGAGTCGAAGGCAAGTAGTTTGGTGGCATGTAGCGAGTTGTCGAAGTCATCGGAGGTATGCTAGTGACAGGGGAGACGACGATGGAGCAGCGGATTCATGAGCGGACCTAAAGTCTAATGATGCTAGGAAGATCAGTGGATGAAGAGGAGTCGATGCGGGAAGCTAACGGACAAAGGGGAGTCAAAGAAAGCATCAGTCGTGATGAGCTGGCATCTGAGAAGGAAGTAGCTCCAGTGATGAAGAACAGCGACAACGGAGGGTTAGAGGACACCTCGCCGATAGTGCGATGTGCGGAAAGATGCAGGGAAGGAGAATCGGCTGCCTATTGGACGTGGTGGCCGGCGAAGAGGTTGAAAGAGGATAGTCGCCAGAGTGAGCTTGGAGCGAGCTGGTGGTTGAGGAAGAAAGGTCTATTTTGGCTTAAATTCTCGCTAAGGAGGTGAGGAATGTCATGGGTGGTCTTTTATAGGGCTTGGGAGAGCTTGGAGAATAAGAAACAAGCTTCATAGCTTGCATGGGATTCAAGAAGAACCCCACTAATTTCGTGGGTTCGCACACACGAATCAAAGTGGGTTAGGAGTCAAAATTGATCCCAATAGGTTTCCCTAGGTGCGAACATCAATCTCATCAAATTTGGTGGGATTTGATTGAACTTTGAGTAGGATTCTGTTCGGTCAAAGCTCACCTGGAGGCCGGTTGACCTCCAATGGTGGCAAGGACTTCTTTTCAAAGAAGATGAAGAAGTTAGGGGGCACTTTGTCAATATTTCAAAAGCTAAGGGCCTATTTGAGAGGACAAGAGTCAGATTTGGATCAAAATGCAAACTAGGTTGAAATGATCTCAGGTTGGGCCCAAATTTTGGTAAAAACCTAATTTGGACCCAATAAATCTAATGGTGAGGTCAGATTTAGGTTTTGACTAAGTTTGATTGGGAAAATTACATAGAAGCCCAAATTAGGGTAACTTTCTGTCTGTGACTCTGTTTCAGGCCAAAATAGGTTTTAATGGTCAAATTAAAAATACCAAACCCTATGGAATATTTTTATATGAATTTTAGAGGGTTTAGGTGAATTTTGTCCTAACCAGAACCTCAGTTAATTAAGCAGGCCTATTTTTAGGGTTTCAGATGTCCATTAATTCTTGAAATACGTGAAAACCTATTTCTGTCTGCATGAATCCACTTATTAGTCATTAATGACCATATGTCCTTTAATAAACCCTTGAAATACCCCATGGTTATTCTGTAATTGCGGAATGCCGTTAATTTTGCAAAAATTACCTTGTATTCTTCTGTTCTTTTCAAAATGGGGTTTTGTGCCTTTAAGACCTTCTGATGGATATGTTGGAGCATTTGTCAACCATTTTAGACCAAATTGAGCTCGTTATGGCTTATGATGGTATTATCATCATACCCCCATGCCTAGCTTTTGCTAATCCCTTAACAAAACCTTATGGACCAATCCAATTATTTAGTTCGGATGTAATCGTTAGGATGTCCTACTAAGCCGCAACTCTAGGAATCAGATCTTAATACTAATAATAGGCCTAGAGATACTCAAGTACCAGCCCAGATCCAGACCTGACTAATTTTTGCCTCAGTCTGCCGCAAAGGCTTTTAAGGCCTGCAGGAACTATCCTAAGGTTCGCTGGACACAGCAGTTAATGCACCCGTGCTTGTAACAAGGTTAGTCCATGTTCAGTTTGCCAGTGCATTTTTTTTGTAAGAGAGAGAGATAGAAGAAGATTTTCATTTGTGGAGAGTTTTCTTTCTCTTTTTCTTTTCATTATATTTTTCCTTAGATCCAACCTTGGATTGGCCCTAAACACGTTCTGTGTCGGATTCCTTGTCCCTACCATCAATCCTTATAGGGTCCATGGCAATCGATGCTTTAAGATAGCACCGCCTATGTCAGCCCTCAGAACCCTGGCTTTCGACACTTCGAGATAGTGTCTCTCATGGTGTTCTGTAGCTAAATCCAGACCCTAGCAATCGACATTTCATGATAATGCCGCCCATGACATCTGAACCAACACAAGGTGCTTACGTGCCCTCGGTAGGATATTTAGATATCTCCAAGGAGACAAGCACTGAGGAGATAATATGTTATTGCACATCTTCGAGGGGAATTTCTCGCTTTTCCATGCTAAGAACTCGTCCAAATCAACTTGTGTTTTCGAGTCGCTCTTAATCTAGATCTTAGGATCATTTTAAAACAGCATAAATGCTTTTTGGCATGATTTCATATTTAAGTGCACTGAACCAGTTTGTGTGTGATTTAGGGCACTTAAGTTACTAAGTCCTATAAACCAGAGGTTAGTTAACGAGGCCGAATAATGCCTAAGCCTTAGACCTAATACACAAGCTTTGCATTTTTCTTAACCTCTTGAGGACTAATCTGGATCTTGACAAGTACGTGAGTGTTTAAATCTTAGAATAGATCCAAGAGGGCTAAGGTCTTTATTCGCCACTAATCCCTTAAGTTTTAGCCTTCCAGGTCTTTATTCATCATTCGATCAAACCTAGAAGTTAGGTAAGTTTCATATTATTTTGAAGGAACTCAATTTTTTTCTTTATCTTTTTTGCTCCTTTCTTTTCTTTTCAATTTTCCTCCTTCCTTTTTCTCATTTTTCTCTCAAATGGATCTTCTTTTTCCTCAACCTCCTCTCTCTCTCTCTTTATTTTTTTATTTTATTTTATTTTTTATTTATTTTTATTTTTTATTTTTTTGCAAAATCCTTTTGTGAGATTTGATTTTTACAACGTTTTTCACTTTAATGCCCCCCATACCTACTATTTGCAATGTCCTTATTGTAAATTAGGTAGGTTCGAGTTCAACTTAGATCGTACATTAGAACAGGGTCAAAGGGTGGGTGGATAGGTCAGAGTGACTGTTGCGGACGATTTCAAGCTCTGGTTCGTGTACCAGAGGTGGGGTCGGTTGTTCTAATGGATGAACCTTAAAGTGCAATATGAGTTCAGCAAAGAGTTATGTCAAAAGGATTTCAGGCTTTTTTCAAAAAGATGACGGGTTGCCTCTCGTTAAGCACTAAGTTTAACGCTAATAGCTAGGCGCAATAAGCTCAGGGAGAATGGAGATCAAAAGATAACTCAGCCAAGTTTGTCAGTGAGTTCAATGAACGGTTTGAGTCTCTGACCGTTCGCGATAAATGGTTCAGAATCACGGCTGAGTTCACTGATTTCTATAGCCCCATTTCCAAAAACACATCGGACAAAGAATGGTCCAAACCATTTTGATTTGAGTTTTCCTGGGAATAGTTTGAGTTTGGCATCAAAGAGTAGGACCTTTTAATCAGGATGGAAAGTTTTTCTTGATATGTGCTTGTTATGAAAGGCTTTAACCCATTGTTTGTAAATTCACGAGTTCTTGTACGTGTCATTGCGTAGTTCCTCGATCTTGCTCATTTGTAATTGTCGGTGGGTTCCAACCTTATAAAGATCTAGATTGCACTTTTGTATTGCCTAATAGGCCTTGTACTCCATTTCAACGGGTAGGTGACATGCCTTCCCGTACGTGAGTCTGAATGAAAACATACCTAATTGGGTTTTGTGGGTGGTCCTATAGGCCCACAAAGCTTTCGGAGGGTGGGCCGATCAATCTTTCCTATTAGGTCGAACAGTGACATAAAAAATTTTCTTGATCTCCCGATTAGACAGTTCAGCCAATCCTTTGGTTTGGGCATGATAAGGAGTCGAGATTTGGTACAACACCCCGTACTTTGTCATTAGGGATCTGAACTGTGAATTTGTGACATGGGTCCCTCCATAAGATATAATAGCATGTGGGATACCGAACTATGAGAAGATGTCCTGATGAACGAATTTGATTACCACCTTTTGATCGTTGGTTCAGGTCAGGATGGCTTCGATCAATTTGGACATGTAGTCCTTTGCGAGGAGAATGTATTCAAAGCTGTCCGATTTGGGGAAGGGGCCCATAAAATCAATCCCCCATATATCAAAGATTTCGCACACGAGAATCACCTGTAAAGTCATCATATTGCAATAGCTCATGTTGCCCAAAGTCTGGCAATGAGTGCATGTCTTACAGTAATCATGTGCATCCTTGAAGATTGTGAGCCAGTAAAAGCTACACCGAAGGACTTTAGCTGCGATTTTATGTCTGGAGAAGTGTCTGCCACAGGCCTGGTCATGGCAGAAGGAAAATATGTCCTGAATTTTCGCTTCCGAGACGCATCGTCTGATTATCTGATCAGCACCAATGTGGAAGAGGTACGGGTCTTCCCATATGTACTACTTGGCATTAGAAAGCAATTTATCTTTCTTGGCCTTCAGCCAATCAGACGGGATCTGATGAGATGACAAGTAATTAACCAAATCAGTGTACTAAGGAAGTTTCGCACCAATAGTCAGGAAAATGCTCCGTGATCGGGTCGGAAGGGTCGATGATAGCAAAAGGAAAGTGGGACAACTGATCAGCTACCACGTTCTATTTTCCCTTCTTGTCACGAATCTCGAGGTCGAATTCTTGCAACAAAAAGGATCTAGTGGATTAGTCAAGGTTTCGCATCCTTCTTCATGAGAAGGTGTTTCACCGTGATGTAATCTGAGTATATGATAATGTGGGAACCCAAGAGATAAGATAGAAATTTTTCCAAGCCAAATACTGCGACTAGTAACTCTTTCTTCATAACCGTATAGTTACGCTAAGCCTCATCAAGTGTCTTGCTAGCATAGTAGATGACCACGGGTTTCTCATCAATTTTTTACCCAAGCATCGCATCTACTCCATAGTCAGTTGCATCGCACATGATCTCAAAGGGTTGAGACCAATCGAGGGATTGTAGGATAGGTGTGTGGGTGACTCAATCACATAGACTTTCAAATGCACGAGTGCACTCCTCGGTGATTTTGAAGGGGACTTGTTTTGAGAGGAGATTAGTTAGGGGGCACGCGATTTTTGAGAAATCAAGAATGAATCGACGGTAAAAATTGATGTGCCCCAGAAAATATATGATTGCCTTGATCAAGCTAGGGATAGGTAGTTTGGAAATCAAATTAACCTTAGCTCGATCAACTTGGATGCCATTCTCGGAGATAATATATCCTAGGACAATTCCCTCAGGAGCCATGAAATGGCTCTTTTCCCATGAAAGAACCAAATTCACATCAATGCATCGCCTGAGGATTTAGACTAAGTGCAGGAGGCAATCATCGAAAGATTCCTCAAATACCAAGAAGTCATCCATGAAGACTTCAAGGTAATCACCTACCATATCAGAGAATAAGGCGAGCATGCACCGTTGAAAGGTGGCGAGTGCATTGCAGAGCCCAAAAGGCATCCTGTGGAATGCGTACGTCCTGTAGGGGTAGGTGAACGTAGTCTTCTCTTGGTCCTCAGGATGGATTGCCACCTGATTATAACCGAAGTACTCGTCCAAGAAGTAGAAGAATCGATTTCCCACCAATTTCTCGAGTATCTGATCAATAAATGGCTGTGGGAAATGATCCTTTTTTTGGAGGCATTAAGTCTTCGGTAATCAATGCAGACTCTCCTTGAGTTTGCGATACGGGATGGAATGGTTTCTCCAATTTCAGTCGTAATCATAGTGAACCCTGATTTCTTAGGCACAACCTAGATTGGACTTACCCAACGATTGTCGGAGATTGGGTAGATGATTCCAGCATCTAACCATTTAATGATCTTCTTTTTCACGACATCCTGCAGGTTCGGATTCAGACGTCTCTACATTTCACGGGATGGTTGTGAGCCCTCTTCAGTATAGATGCGGTGCATGCAATATGAAGGGTTGTTACCAGTCAAGTCATCGAGAGTCCAACCAATGACTCTCCAATGCTGCTGGAGGACAAAAATCAATCATGTTTCCTGATTTGAGTTAGTTGGGAGTTGATGATCACAGGAAATGTGCAATTAAAACCCAAAAAGACTTATTTTAGATGATCAAGGAGGGGCTTCAATCCCATTACCGGATTGTTAGCAGCAGCAAGTGGTTCAGGGTGTGTTTCAAGAGCAAAGGCAGGCGCTGTGGGTGTGTCTAGGTCTGTTCTAGCTCCTTTGTCTATAGGGTTTGATTCTCTTGTGGTTGAATATCAAGGATAAGCGAGTTTTCCTCAACAAATGGATCTTTAACCATGGACTCGATATCGTAGATCTTCTCGATAACCCCATAGCTTATTCCTTTTTGGGCCTTAAAGATATCAATTTTCAAAGTTTTGTCCCCAAATTTAACTCAATCTGACCCTCTTCACAATTGATGTTGGCTCTAGCCATGGTCAAACATGGTCTCCCTAATATGATCGGTGTATCTTTCAATTTCTTAGGAGCATCCATGTCTAGCACAATGAAGTCCATGGCAAAATAAAAATCACGGATGCAAACTATAACATCCTTGAGAATTTCTTTAGATGACTTGATGGATTGATCTGCTAATTGCAAAGTCATTTCTATCAGTTTGAGCTCATATTCTTCAAAGTGGACTAGTAGGGATGTGGGTATCAAGTTTATGGAGGCTCCTAGCTCCATCAAACTGTATATGACCGATTGCACAGGAGATCAGAGGGGTACCTGGGTCTTTTACCTTAGGCGGGAGTTTACTCAAAATGATGGAGCTGGCTTACTCTGACAATATGATCGGATTTCAGCCTTTAGTTCACGGCTTACGCTTAGGTATACATACATCTATCAAGAATCGTGCATAGGTAGGTACGTGGCATATTGCATCCATCAAGGGGATGCTTATTTGAACCTACTCAAAGAGCTTGACCAAGTCCTCAACTGCCATGGTTTTGGGTTTCCTCTTTCCCATAGTCAAGGCCTTAGGAAATGGAACCTCAGTTGGTTCCTCTAGGATTGGATCAGGCTCTTTATTAGGGATAGGGGTGTCCTAGATGACCAACCTAGGGTTAGGCTCTGCAGTATCAGGCTTGTTATGGTTAGGAAATGGTGGGTCCTATGTTGCTTTGCCTCTACGGGTGATGACAGAGTTTAATCCTACCTGATTCTTGTTTGGGTTAGGCAAAATAGATGTCTGCTGCTGAAATCCAGAGTATGAAGTTGAATCATCCATCCCGTCAGGTGATGGAGTAGAAGGGGTTTGACAAATATAATGTGATTGGCCTTGATTTGGGTTCATAACACGCCTCTGGTTCGACACATTATTTGGGTTCGGAAGAGGCTGAGAAGTGCACCGGGCTGGCGAGGACTTGCCAGCTGGGCCAATTGATTACGTAGCTCAGAGATCTCTTCTTTGTGTTGTTTCTGCATGTCTACCAAGGTTTGAAGAATCAGGGATGTTTGGTCCTCCTTAGGTGGGCCAGATTGGAAATTTTGATTGGGCCTTGGTTGAGTGGGCTGATACGGTCGTGGGTTTTGTGGTCGAGGTTGGAATTGAGGTCTCGGGTTTAGGCCATTTCCTGACCACGCAAAGTTGGGATGATTATGCCATCCAGGGTTGTAGGTATTATAGAAATGATTATTTTGGACGGCGTGGAGATCCTCGCAGGGTTCAGAGTTTCCCCAACTATGGTAGGCTGGCCCAGAGTTTCCTCCAAGACTAAAATTAGACGTGGGTGGATAGGCATCCATCCCCTGAGAGTGGTAAATGTTGTGTGCAGCCTCCCTACCTGAGAGTGGGTGCACATATGTCAGTGGTGGTCTTGTGTAGATGTCGAGTGATGTCATCCACCTTTTTCTCAACGATAGAGATCTTATCCAATTGACTGGTTACCAACTCCAAGTCAACGGATGCAGAAAGGCCTTGGGTCTCGTGTACCCCTCGATTGTTTGTCAATGCGTGGGTGGTTATCTGGTCATACGCACCCAGTGACTCATTGTTTAGGGAGTTCTCACACATATTTTCAAGAATTCCCCAAATCTCGTTTTCATGCTGACCCATGATGCTGCCACCGCAGGTTGCATTGACAAAAAGCTTGATGTTGTCACGAAGCCCGTGGTAAAAGGATTGGACTTGTTCCCACTTTGGGACTCCATGATGGGGGCATTTGCGCATGAGATCCAGAAAATGATCTCATGCCTCGTGTAGAGATTCTCTCGCTCCTTGCGAGAAGTGCATGATTTGGTGCCGCATTGCATTAGTTCGGCCAATGGGATAGAATTTTTGTAAGAAAGCAGTCTGAAGTTCTTCCCATGTGTTGATCTGGTGAGGGTATGTATGAAACCAATTGGTGGCTTTGTCAGCTAGAGTGAAGGAGAAGATTTTCAAGAGTAAACTGTCTCGATTATGCAAGTTGCCGTGAATGTAAGGACCAGATGCTTCAGATTCTTGATGTGTTGGAAAGGATCTTCGGAGTTCAAGCCATGAAATTTTGGGGTCATGTGAAGCATACTAGGCTTGAGCTCCACCTCGGGTCCTCCTGCAGGAACGTTGATTCGAGGTTTGACCTCTACCTCAACAGGATTGTAGTGATCTCACATTTGAGGACGCGACGGTGGGTTGATGTAGGCATTGATCCGATCTCTGAAATCGAAGAATTGTTGTGGTTCAAAGTTAGGTTGTTCTAGATGATCCATGGTTGTGGCTGGAGATTCGGGCTCAGAAGTAGAGTTAGAAGAGATGTTGATGTGATCAGGTAGTTGCACAAGCAAGGAAGTCAAGGCTTGGCCTCGACGAGAGTGAAAAACTAGTGGAGGCCTCAAGGGTGGTCTTAAGGACCTCCTCCTGTACATACACCAATGGAATAGAGGAGGGATAGGTGCAATGGACCCAATCAAGGCACCCAAAGATTTTTGGATGACTATAGAGGTTCGAGGCGGATGATACCTGTAGATCACAAAGTCGTCCACTTGAGAATTACCTGGGTAGCCAGGAAGGGAGAGTCCCGCAAATACCCCTACACGGTAGAGTGTCCTCACGAGTTACAGGGTTTCCCCCACCCGACCTTCCTTGTCACCGTGGATCCAGGTAGATCAGAATGGATAACTTGACCTCTTAAGTCTACCAAATTTAAGTTTAGATGAGGTGCTTAGGATTCCACTTGAGCTTTAGAATGAATTTGTGAGTGGTGACCTCATTTGAAGATTGGTTGACCCCACTAGGTGGCTCAACTTCATCGGATCTATCCTGAGATTATTAGGTCCCAATTTTATGATTCAAGTGGATGTTTAGAGCTTGCTTTTAGGGTTTGCTTGATTAGGTAAATTCAACCAAGGCTTAAGAAACACACAGTTTGGGGAAGTAGATTCTTTTTTAAGAAAGTGTGATCCTCAACCTTAAAGTGGAAACCCTAATTTGGTTCTAATTGGTCCAATCAATTTTTGTCCAAATTTGGCACCTAGGGCTCAATCAAGAAGGTGAGTAGCCCGAGGTGTCTTAAATCACTAATAGGTGTAGAAAGTCAGGTTTGGGATTTTTTTTCCAATCAAATCAGGAAACTTGATTAATTCTAAGAAGAAAATGCAAGTTGATCCTAATTGATTCCTTCCTTTTTTAGCTCTTCTCAAAATCAGGGGCTTAATGGAAAAGGAGATGAGATTACTTATCCCTAGAGTGTTTGATGTGCGGCTGATCTTCCTCCAATGAATCCCTACACAGATCACAGCCAAAGAGATAAAGCAAGTTAGTGCTAAATCAGAAATTGTAATCAGAGAGATCAAATTGCACGTTGCTCCCTGGCAACGGAGCCAAAATGTTTATCACGTGAAATTGATGTTTTAAAAGATGCGTTGCAGTATAGGTCAAAATTATTCTAAAACAAGTAATATTTATAACTCGAAAGATCGTTAAGAAAATCCGAGGTCGAACACAGTGAGCAAGTGTTGCAATTAATCTCAAAGATCACAGTATCACCACAAATATGAGCAAGTAAGAATGATATATGTATGAAAACCAATGTCAAGGTGCAAAAAGAAAGGGGTAAAATGGTGATTTAAATCACCAAGTACCCTTCTAATTATGCTCACAATAATTCTCAAATAAGTGAACAGTAATGATCAACCACTTATTCTTCGTCAGTAAGCAACCAATATAGCCACAGGAACACAGAACTAGTGAAATCAGACGATAGATAAGGTGCTCAGATGCCTTAACTAGAAGAGGCTCAAGGTCCTCTCTTCTTTCTCTTCAAGACTCAGGGAGAGGCACAGCAGCTACACACAACAAAGGTAAAGGCCTCTCTGAAATCTTCTAAGTGTTAGAGGGTTAGAGAGTGATGCAAAACCCCCCCTCTCTCTTTCCTTCTCTTATCTTCTCTTCTCTCTCTTAAAGACCTATGGTTGACCGAGTAATCAGGTAGGAATAGTAACTGGATCCGGGTGTAGGCCTGCGAGTGTGATCACGAGTAAGCAGTGGGGCTAGGCAGGTTAAGTGGGTGAGGGTGTGTGAGGGACTCGACCCCTCGTGTACTAGGCGAGGAGTTGGGTTCACAAAAATAATTTATGCGGCTCTTTTTGCTCCTAATCCCACGATGTGGGACTATCTGTCCCTGTTCTTCGTGTAAGGGCGTAGCAAGAGGTGAAGTCTTGATTGTAGTCAACGAAGGGGGCAACTCCTTCAATTGGAGACCTGGGCACACTCTTGGACGAATTCCACGTCGCCTGGGGCAAGAACTGCTAAATAACTCAACCGGAGTGCCACAACCGAGGTTGGAGATGATAGCTGCAGCGGCGGAGGTCTGGTAAGTACCTGAAAAGATGAAAATAGCCTAACGGCCACGTTAGAAGCACTTAGGAGCTTCACTACAGTACGACAAGGGTGATGGTGGTGGTGGCATGCTATACGAGTAGTCGTGGTGGGGTAGCGATGGCGAAATGTGAGTGCGGAGACGGTGGTGTTCAAGGAGGTGATGGGGGCAGCAATCCCCTCAATTTCTTGAGGGTTTTGCTCACGTGGATATGGTGATGGTGTAGGAGTTGGAGGCGAGTGATTTGGAGGTGTGTAGTGGGTTGTCGAAGTCACTGGAGTTATGCCAGAGATGGAGGAGACAATGGTGGAGCGGGCGGATTCGTGAGCGAACCTAAAGTCTAATGATGCTGGGAAGATCAGTGGGTGAAGAGGAGTCGATATGGGAAGCTAACGGATGAAGGGGAGTTGGAGAAAGCGTTGGCCATGATGAGCCAGCACCGGAGAAGGAAGTAGCTCCGGTGATGAAGAACGGTGATGATGGAGGGTTAAAGGACACTTAGCCGGTATTGCGAGGTGCGGAAAGATGTTGGGAAGGAGAACTAGTCTCCTTTTGTACGTGGCAGCTGACAAAGAGGTCATAGGAGGATAGTTGCTGGAGCGAGCTTGGAGCGAGCTGGTGGTTGAGGAAGAAAGGTCTATTTTGGCTTAAATTCTCGCTAAGGAGGTGAGGAATGTCATGGGTGGTCTTTTATAGGGCTTTGGAGAGCTTGGAGAATAGAAAATAAGCTTCATAGCTTGCTTGGGATTCAAGAAGAACCTCATTGATTTCGTGGGTTTTCATGCATGAATTAAAGGGAGTTAGGAGTCGAAATCGATCCCAATAGGTTTCCCTAGGTGCGAACATCAATCCCACCAAATTTGGTGGGATTTGATTGTTGTGTAGGATTCTGTTTGGTCAAAGCTCGCTTGGAGGTTGGTTGCCCTCCAATGGCAGTAAGGACTTCTTTGCAAAGAAGATGAAGAAGTTATGGGGCATTTTGTAAAGATTTCAAGAGCTAAGGGACTATTTGAGAGGATAAGAGTCAGACTTAGACCAAAATGCAAATTAGGTTGAAATGATCTCAGATTGAGTCCAAATTTTGGTATAAGCCTAATTTGGACCCAAGGAATCTAATGGTGAAGTTAGATTTATGCTTTGACCAAGTTTGACTAGAAAAATTATGTAGAAGCCTAAATTAGGGCAACTTTCTATTTGTGACTCTATTTCAGGCCAAAATAGGTTCTGATGGTCAAATTAAAGATACCAAACCCTATAGAATATTTTTCTGTGAATTTTAAAGGGTTTACGTAAATTTTATCTTGATCATAATATCAGTTAATTAAGCGGATCTATTTTTAGGGTTTCAGATGTCCATTAATTCTTGAAATGCTTGAAAACCTATTTCTATCTGCATGAACCCACTTATTAGACATTAATGATCATATGACCTTTAATAAACCCTTGAAATATCCCATAGCTATTCTGTAATTGTCGAATGCTGTTAATTTTGCAACAATAACCTTGTATTCTTCTCTTCTTTTTTAAAATGGGATTTTGTGCCTTTAGGACCTTCTGATGGATATGTAGGAGTATTTGTCAACCTTTTTAGACCAAATTGAGATAGTTATGGCTCATGATGGTGTTTCCATCAATAGCTGCATTGAATTTTTGAATGTCAACCAGGGTTTGTAAGATTAGAGTCATTTGATCTTCCCTTGACAGCCTAGATTGATAATTCAGATTGGGCCTGGGCTGAGCGGGCTGATAAGGGCATAGAGCTAGTGGTCGGGGCTAGATTTGAGATCTCGGATTTTGATTATTTCTTCACCACATGAAGTTGGGATGATTACGCCATCTAGGGTTATAAGTGTTTGAGAATATATCATTCTGGATGGCATAGAGATTCTCGCAGGTCAGACGAACTTTAAAGAAGTTAGAGTATGAGGGTTCAGAGTTCCCTCGACTAAAGTAGGTAGTTCTAGAGTTTCCTCCGAAACCAAGATCAGACGGGAGTGGTTATGGGTCCATCCCCTAATAAGAGTGGTGATAAATGTTATGCACAGCCTCCCTACTGGAGGGTGGTTGTGCATACGTGGTCTGCTGTGTTGAGGTGGCTCTCTGTAGATGTTGAGTCAATTCGTCTACCTTTTTCTCGATAATAAAGACCTTGTCCAGGCAACTGGCCATCAATTCCAGTTCGATGGATGCAGACAGGCCTTGAGTCTCGTGTGCCCCTCACGTGTTTGTTAATGCACAGGTAGTCACTCGGTCGAACATACCCATAGATTCATTATTTATGGAGTTCCCACACATATTATTGAGAATCTCCCAAACAACATCTTCATGTTGACCCATGATGCTTCCACCACAGGTTGCATTGACAAAATGCTTGATGTCGTCACAGAGCCCATGGTAAAAAGACTGGACTTGTTCCCACTTTGGAACTCCGTGGTGGGGGCATCTCCTCTTGAGATCCAAAAAGCGGTCCCATATCCCATGAAGTGGTTCTCCTGCATTTTGCAAGTGCGTGATTTGGTGCCTTAAAGCATTTTACCGACCAACAGGGAAGAATTTTTGTAAGAATTCATTTTGGAGTTCCCCTCATGTGTTGATTAGATGGGTCAGAGTCTGGAACCAATCGACAGCTTTACCCATGAGTGAGAAGGAGAACATCTTCATGAGTAGGATGTCTCAATTTCGTATAGCAGGCTCTAAGGTTTAGGCCAGATGTTTCAGCTGCTTGATGTGCTGGAAGGGATCTTCGGAGTTCGAGCCATGGAATTTAGGAATAGAATGGATCATATTTGGCTTGAGTTCAACATCAAACCCTCCAGCTGGGATTTGTACCCTAGGCTTGATCTCCACCACACCAGGATTGTAAGGATCTCCTATTTGAGGACGTGGCGGTGGATTAATGTATGCATGGAGTAGATCATTGAGGCGCTGTAGCTGATTCTGGACATTGGGTTCTTCTTGATTCTCCATGGATGTAGATGAAGGAGATCTAGGCTCAGAAGTAGAAGAATTGGAAGAGATATCAATTTGGTTGGAAGGTAGCACAAACAAGTGAGTTGAGGCTTGGCCTCGACAAGAATGAACTGCTAATGGAGGTCTCAAGGATGGTCTTAAGGACCTCCTCCCAAACATGCACTAGTGAGCCAGATAAGGAACAAAATGTGTGATGGACCTAATCGAGGCACCCAAAAAGCTTTGGATGACTAAGGAGGTTTGAGGCAGATGATACCTCTTGATCAGAAAATCACTCACCCGAGAAATACTTAGGTAGCTAGGAAGGGAGATCCCCGTAAAGACCCCTACACGGTACAGCATCCCCATGGGTTATAGGGTTTCCCCTACCCGACCTTTCTTGTCACTGAGAATCCAAGTAGATCGAAATGAGCAACTTGACCCCTTAAGTCTACCAATTTTAGTCCTGAATTATGGTGTTTTGAATTTCAGTTGAACTTTAGAATTGATTGTAATTTGTGACCAAATTTTGAAGGTTGGTTAACCCACAAGGTGGGTTAACTTCACCTAACCTACCCTAAAGTTTAGGATGAGTTGGGTAATGAACCCAAAAATCACCTTGAGTTGTTTGCAAGTAGGTTATTAAGTCCCAAGTTTTAAGGATTCAAGTGAATGTTAGAGACTTCTTTTAGGTTTTTCTTAATTAGATCAATTTAATCAAGGTTTGGGTGACACACAATGCAGGAAATCAATTTTCTTTTAATTCAGGCAAGTGTGTTTTCCTCAAAACCCTAAAAATAGAAACCCTAATTTGGCTCTTTTCCAAGTCTAATTCTTTCTAAATGTGGCACCTAGGACTCAATCAAGAAGGTGAATAGCCCTAAGCACTTTAAATCCTTAGTAGCTGCAAAAATCTGGATGACGATGTCTAAATAAATTAAATTAGGCAACTCAAATGATTAAGTCTAAGAAAGAATTCAAGTTGATCCTAATTGATTCTTTTTTTTAATTCTTTCCAGAAATAGGGGCTTAAGAAGAAGGAAACAAGATTACCTGCCCTGGAGTGGTTGCTGTGAGACTCTTCTTCTTGATGAGTACCTCGCACAACTACAAAAAAATCAGATAGAACAAGTTAGAATCAGATCAGAAATTGTAATCAGTGAAATCAAAACTGCACGTTGCTCCTCAACAATGGTACCAAAATGTTTGTGCGAAATCGTCGATGTATAAGAAATGCATTGTGGTATAGGATAAAATCACTCAAAACATTTAAATTTATAAAACTCATATTCAGAAAGGACTCCGAGATCATTTGCAAGGAGCAAAGATGCAATTTAATTCACCAATCACAAGAAATATATATGCAATCAATAATACTTAAAATGATATTTCAATAAAAACTAGAAGAATAGTGCAAAAGGATCGGGTTAAAATGGTTATTTGAATCACCAAATTAGCCCTTTAAGTTTAATCCCTTAATCTACTTAAATGTTTCAACAGTAAACCACAATTAATAATCCACGTCAGTTAGGTATGCAGATATTCCATTAGTAATCAGCAGAAGGTCTCAGACGACAAACCAAAGGCTTCAGATGCCTTATCAGTAAGGGTTCAAGGGCCTCTCAAGAGAAGCACAGGGCTCCTCTCCTTCAAGCCTCAGAAGAACACAACAACAGCACCAATAGAGGCTTAATGGCCTCATGTAATCCCGCAGAGGCTATGTATTGATAGAGGAGAGGGCTCAAATCCCAAGATAGCAAAACCCATCCCCTCTCTCTTAGATTCTCTTTCTTCCTTTCCCAAGCTCAGAATGGACCAGACCCGAATATCGGGTAAACGGACCACCGCCCAAACTCGCAAGGCATGAGTGTGGACGAGCGTGTATACAGGGCATGTGCATGGGGACCTGACCGTAGTGATTCGAAAGCGAACAAGCTATCGCACTTTTGGCTTTTATTTGCTATGGGGAAGTCTTCACTTTACGATGTGGGACTATCCCACAGAGATTTCTCGCATAGCAGTAGCAGACGGTGAAGCCACCAATTGGAGCAACAACTGTAGCCGAAGGCTTCGATTGAGAACCTGGACAATTGCAGATGAAGGCTCCACGTCAATTGCAATCTTTAGCTGGGTGAGTTGGGGGCTGGAGACGACGAACGAGACCGAAGAAGACGAAGGTGGTGGCGGAGCTTCGATGGGTACCTGAAACGCAAAACACGGCCTCACGGCCATGTTAAAGAATCTTAGAAGGATCGCCGGAGGACAATGAGTGCAGTGGTAGTCGTGGCATGGTGTGAAGGTGTGTGTGGTGTCCTGGAGAAGTCGAGGAGGTGGTGAGGAGTAAGTCAAGTTTGGTGGGGGTGTTGAGTGGCCAATCCCCTCAATTTCTTGAGGGGTTTGGTGGGCGTGGAATGGTGAAGGTTTAGGGACTGGTGGCAAGCGATTTGGTGCAGTGGACCAAGCGTGCGTGCTTGTCGGAGTGCGGTCGGAGATGGGGAAGGTGACAGTGGCAGGGTCGTGTGGGTGTGCAAATGTGAAGTGTAAGTATGTGAATAGGGTCAGGGGTATATGGAGAGTCGAAGGAAGGTAGATGAGGACAACGAGAGGGTAGATATGGTGTCTTCTATGATTGGCTAGCGTTGGAGATGAAGGATGCTCCAGGGAGAGGAATGGCAATGTCTGAAGGGGGAGGAAGCCCCTCGTAGGTATGGCGAGATGTGAACGATGGAAAGGAAGAAGAACCAACTGCCTATATTACGTGGTAGTAAGCAAAGAGTCCGAAGCTAGGGGGGTTGCCGGAGATGAGTCTGGAGCAAGCCGGAGGTAGAGGAAGAAGGGCTATTCTAGGCCAAAACCTCGCTAAGGAGCAAGGTCTTTCTAGGGAGGACCTTTTAAAGGTTTCAAGCCTTGCTCCAAGCTTGGAAACAAGCTCGAAGTGCTCAAATTTTTAGGGAAAAAGATCCCTAATCTTGAGGAGTTCGTACAAGCTCCTAGACATGAATTGGGGTCCAAGACATGGTTCAGATGATTGGGGATTCTCTCAAGATCATTCCTTCCAATTTTGGAAGGAATTGATTGAGAAATTAGGGAGAAATCCCAAATTGAAGGTTGGTGTGTTTGGTTTCACACTGTTAATGGCGGGAGAGGCCTTTTTGAAGAAAACGATGAGAAGTTAGGGGGCTAAATGTAAATATTTTGAAAGCTAGGGCCTTAGGTGTAAGAAACAGAATTTAAATGGACTAAAATGCAAATTAGGTTAAGATGGACTCTGATTAGGCCCAAATTTTGGTACCAACCTAATTTGGACCTAAGGAATCTGATGCTGAAGTTGGATTTCAGTTTTGACCAAGTTTGATTGGACAATTTATGTAGAAATCCAAATTAGGGTAGAGCTTTGTCTGTGACTCTATTTAAGGTCAAAATAGGTTCATATGATCAAATCAAGGATACTAAACCTCAAGGAATATTTTTATATGAATTTTAGTATGTTTAGATGAATTTTATCCTAACCAGAACCTCTGCAATTTAAGCAGGTTTGAAGTTAGGGTTGTGGGTGTTGTATAAGTATTGAATTGTGTGAAACCCCGTTTCTGTCTATAAGGACCCACTTATTTGTTTTTAATGCTCATTTGACCTTCATGTTACCCTTGACAAACCCTTTGGTTATTCTATTTTCATGATATGTTGTTAAAATTACAAAATTAACCCTAGTTTCCTGTTCTCTTCTTAAAACAGAATGATGTGGGGTTATAACCCTCAGATGGTTATGTAGGAGCATTTATCTTTCAAACCTGACTAAAAGTGGCCAGTTAGGGCCTATGATGGTGTTCCCATCAATTTTGTATGATTTTGCTCGGGATTAGCAAAACTTTGGCGTGGGGTATTTGATAGGTAAATTAGTTTCCTATTCTCTTCTTAAAACAGAATGATGTGGGGTTATAACCCTCAGATGGTTATGTAGGAGCATTTATCTTTCAAACCTGACAAAAAGTGGCTAGTTAGGGCCAATGATGGTGTTCCCATCAATTTTGTATGATTTTGCTCAGGATTAGCAAAACTTTGGCGTGGGGTATTTGATAGGTCCACTTTACTGGACTAAATTAGAGCCTATGTACCTCATTGTTGGAATGAAAGTGGACTCTAAATCTTGCACTACATTGATAAAATTATTTAAGCTCGTGAAATGTCATTATTACATTTTTATTGAATGGAGTTGCGCCCATTATGCCAGGTACTAATACATTTACATATATAGGTTTTTGCAAGAATAAATGGGGCATATCAATTTTGACATCTTGGGTTTTTATAAGAAAATGAAAGGAAGAAAGAGATTTCCAAATCTTCATTTGTGGAACCTAGGATTACCTCCCATGATCAATTCCTATAATTACAGATCTTCTTCCTTATTTAAATGCCCACCATTACTCTCTCTTATTTTCATGCATACACATTCCCCTAATATTTCTCTAAATTCCTTCCTTATTTTCCCTCTCTCTCTCCCTAATAATCTCTCTCCATCTTCTCTGATTGTGTTTCTTTTTTTATTTCTCTTTATAATAGGTAGAGGATCGGGGGGAGGGGGAGGGGAGAAACATCATCTTCCTTATGAGAGCAACTCCCTCTCCACACCTTCGTCATCCTCCTTCCACCACAATGCACCCTCCATAACACTGCATCCGCCACCGCATCTTCAACATCACTATCATGTCTCACCACTACTATGATCGACCACCACCATAGTCAGAGGTAACAGCTCCGACGCCGCCACTGCGACTCATCGACTCCTCGATCGTGCTTGACCACCCTCATGACTACGGCCATAATGACTTCCTCCTTGCAGTTGATAGGATCTAAAGATAGACTATGCAATCTGATGGCTACGCGCAAAAACACTCAAACACAATATCAGTAATAAGAAGAAAGATTTGCACAAATTACAATCATAGAAATGGGCACAAGATGAATAGTGGTTCCCCACTCACTTGGGTACTCCACTATCTAAGCCTCCGAACTTAGGGTTTTAACCCGATTCCCTCAACTCCGAGGGAATCAATTTACTAAGCAAGGCAATTAACGGGGTACCTCAACCTAAGTACAAGAACTGGTTATCACATCCCAATGAGCAATAAGCTCAATTACAAATAGAGCACTGGTGTAAGAAAGAGAAATCTTACAACAAAAACCTAAGCCTCTCAACAAGAATATAAATGGTATTACCGATTTGAGAGCCTTGTGAAGATGTGAATTGCCTTGAGAATGAGTAAACGAAACATGTCAACGAGTTTGAAAATGTGTAGAGAGATTTGAACTAGCAAACACTATTTCTTCTCTTCAAAATATTCTGAAAATATGAAATGTAGCTCTAGAATTTTTCTCTTCTATTTCATATGTGCAAACTAAGAGTCCTAGGGTCTTTTTATAGAGTTAGGACCTTAGTGGGTTGTCTACTAGAAATTTGGATTTAAATCCCAATGTTCATGGTCTTAAAATTAATTTTCTAGTCGTTCAGATTTCAGCCAACGGCTAATTGGTATCGGTACTAAAGTATGGGTACCAGTACTAGTGACATACTATTTTGTGTTTTAAGTAAACTTGTCACAGATAGTACCTATTGGATCCGGTACTATTCATGAGTATCAGTATTCATTGCTTCTAGATTTGGGTTTTAAACACTTAACACAAATCTGTAACCCACTTGTACCGATACTGATCATGAGTATCGATACTCGCAGGGTATAGGTTTGTTTCTTTGAAAAGAACCCAAACCTGTAACTCACACGTACCGGTACTAAACTTTAGTACTGGTACTTTTGGGTTTAACAGGTACCTTTTAAGAAAATTAATCAATTACGTTCTTTGAAAATGATCGTAGTATAAATCCTAGTTTATCTCTAATTAATTTTACTATCTAAGTTGATTCCTTGTTAAGAGGCATACATTCTATAAAATAAAAAGATCTAATCTAGAAAATCTAAAGGTCGAAGATGATATTCTCCTCTTCGATTCTTCCTTGTCATCTTACCTCCTCCTTGTCATCATGCCTGTTTGCCCTAATCTTCACCTAAATCTGAAAAGCACTCAATTGCAACCATTAATCCGTAATAATTTTGTTAACACCAAAACAAGATGTGGAACAAGGTTCCAACAATCTTCCCTTTTTGGTGTTGACAAAACTATCTTGTAAATAAATAATTATAGAAAAAATAATTTTTAGCAATGTCATATGAAGGAAAATTATTCAATTTAATCCTCCCTGTCAATATATTCTCCCCCTCAAAATATTACTATTTGCTCTTTATTTTTCTCCTACTTTTTGGCAATCATCAAAAAATGAAGGGGTAAAGAATATCATATCGTAAAATTACCAATAGTAGAATGGTGTTTGTGGATACCAAGCTCCACTAGTTCACCTTTCTTAATCTTCATGTAATTTGTAGAATGGTCATCCATTTTGTGCCTTGAACACCCACTGATCACTTTGATCCCATTGATCTACTCCTGCAAAACAATGTAAAATATCTTTTCTAAGTATCCATTTTCTTGTGGGTCCTTTTAGGTTAGCACCTTTCAAATCCTAGGATTTATAGACCTCTCTTGTGTTAGATCTATAATTTTTGGGATTTTTGGCCTTTTGGTACATCCATGCATGCTTAGGTGCATGTGATTTATTTTGTGTATTCTTTCTGCTATTAAATTTTGATATTAAAGAATCACAAAATTCAGTGTTTAGCCTAGTACTTGTTTTGAGATTATTTAGTCTCCTCAAAATGCTCATAAATATCTTCTAGTTCCATTATCTTTGCATGCAACTGATTATTAGTGTCTTTTGACATTTCTAATTCCATTTCTAAACATGATTTATCTATTTTTAATATTTGGTAATTATTTTTTAAAACCTTATTTTCCTTTTTAACTAACCTAGCTTTATGATATAATTCTTTATAAGCTTCAAGTAATTCTTTAAGAGAAAAATCAGGATTTACCTCATCTTCCGTGTCTTTTGAAGTTGCAACCAAAGAAAGGTGTGAGACCTCGTCGTCATCCGATTTACTGGAGTCGGTGTCCATGTCGGAGTTGCTATCATCCAATGTTGCTTTTAAAGTTTTCTTCTTCTTCTTCTTGACCTACTTTGTATCTTTCCTATTATCTTCCATCTTCTTGTTCATGGGGCAATCCTTTCGCAAGTGGCCCTTTTTCTTGCGGTCATAACAAATAATATTAGATGAAACTCTATTGATTTGCTTACCTTGCTTTCGGAGAAATTTCTAGAACTTTCTTGTGAGAATCTCCATCTCTTCATCTTTGGATTCCGAGCTGCTTGAATCCATGTCCTCCTTAATTGCTCCAAAGGAAATACTCTTTTTCTTGCTTGTCGCCTTCTCCTCATTCCTCATCATGTTCTCTAGTTGGACTTCGTAGGCCATAAGGCTACCAACTAGATCATCCAAGGGGAGAGTGGAGAGGTCCTTTGCCTCTTGGATGGCTGTGGTATTTGGACTCCAATTACTTGTAAGAGATCTCAGGATCTTCCTTGCAAGTTCTTCCATAAATTTTACTCCAAGATTCTTTATGGGGTTAACAATTTCCCCAAACCTCATATTCATGTCCTTGATCGTCCCTCCTTTATCCATCCTGAAACACAATTTTCTGTTAGAATAGAGATACGAGTTTCTTTTACCTTACTTGTTCCTTCATAGGTGACCTCGAGAGTGTTCCGAATTTCGTATGTAGACTCCCATGTTGAAATTCGGTTGAACTCTTCCTTCGATAATGCACAATAAAGCGCATTCAGGGCCTTTGCGTTGCTCACTATTTTCTTCTTTTGATCCACCGTTAGCACTACTCCTTCTTCCTCCTTTTGATCTGACTACTTTTGTCGGATAAGGCTCCATGATTCTTCATTGTTTAACACGAAGGAAAAATTGGTGTTTTATAAGATAAAGGAGGTTGCGTCATAGTATAGGTGAAATCGCCTTGTAAACAAATAAGAATTTTTATTACTCAAATGTTGAGTTCGAGGTTGAACACAGGGAGCAAATGGAATTTATTCACTAATCTCAATCAATGTAATTTGAACACTTAAATCTACTTAAAATCTAATTCAGAGTATAATGTAGGAGTTTATGAATTATAAAATGTAGCAATAAAATAGAGAGATTGAGAAGAATAGGGCAAAAAGTCTGATTCTCTTTCTTTTGTCTCTCTTCTTTAGCTTCCTCTTCTTTTCTTTCTTGGTTCTTTCCTTCTCTGCCTTTTCCTTCTTGGCTTCTCTTCTTTCTTTTCTTTTTTGACTTTCTCTTCTATGACTTTGGTCTTTCTACTTTAGCCGTGCCTTCTTTCTTCTTCTTTATCTTCTTCTTTCTTGATTTCTTATCTGTCTTTGGTCTTCTTTTCTTCTTCATTGATTTCATCTTCCTTCTTATTCCTTCTTCTCTGCCTTCGCTTTTCTTCTTCTTTCTTACCTTAGCTTCCTCAGCTTCTTCCTTAGACTTTTCTTCAGCTGCACCCTCTCTGCTACAGTGCTTTCTCTTTCCCTTGGCCTTGGCTTTTTCTTTAGCTTCCTCAGCTTCTTCCTTCATCCCTGTGCTTTCCTTGCCTTAGCTCCTCTTCCTTCTCATTCTTTCTCTGCGACTGCACCTTCCTCTTCCTTTCTTCTTTCCCTGCACACACGAGTGAAAAACCTACCCATACCCTCCCCCGCGTACACTCTCTCTCTATTTCTCTCTTAGGTTCACTCTCATAGAGCCAATCGGGTACTCCGGTCAAGTTACGTGCACCCAGGTCCAGGTGCACCGGCATGGGTGGTGCGTGAGGAGTGCTTGGTAAACAGATTGGTCAGCCAGGTCCGTGGAGCGTGTGTCGCGGACGAGGCGGGTGAGGGGACCTCACCCCGTGTTCTGAGGCGACAAGAAGAGATCACAAAAATAATTTATGTTACGCACCTACGCTGAAAACTTCCGAGGTGGGACTAAAGTCCCACCCGCTTCACTCGCTCTTGTAGGTGATTGCTTCGCTTAATTGTTGTGGCTGGACGCTCTCTCAAAGCCACTCCTTGGCTGGATGTGTGCGTGAGACCAACCCGCATCACCTGGGCTTGTTCTCCTGGAGCGCAACTGCCTAGAGCGAGCTTGCGAGCTCCTTGCTCGTGCTACAATGGTGGAAAGGGGGTCAGATCTGAAATGCACAAATACGGCCTTGCAGCCATATCAAACCATGTAGGTAGCTTCGCCGTGTCACGGTGAAGGTGAAGCAGTGGGTGGCTGGTCACGGGTGACCTAGGTGTGCGTGCCTAGGTCGCTCTATGGCCGTGAAAGTGGGTTTGGTCGGGGGGCAAGTTTGGAGGTGATGGTGGTTGATGGAGATGGGGAAAGTGGTCAGTGGATGATGGCGAAGGTTTTGTGGGGTCTAGCGAGGCGTGTGGAAGCGTGGAGTGATGAAAGCACCTTCGCCGGTGGTCGACTGGAGATGAAGAAGATGGTGGTGGTCTGTGGCGTCGAGGGGATAAAAATAGAAATAAAGGAGGGGGAAATAAAGAGAAGAGAGAGGGGAAGAGTTTTGACCTAACTAAGTGGACAAAAGGGGATAGGAGGGCGGCTGGCCTTACCTGCCGCCACCGGGGAAGATGGTTCCAGTGGAGGGAGAACGACGACGATGAAGGGGCTTTTGGCACGTGCGCGGGTATGGCGCGACGCGGAGGAAGGAGGTGAAGACGGCTCTGCCACTAATATTGTGGCAAAGCGACGAGAAGGAGGAGGAGGAGTCACCGAAGCCTGTTAGACACTTGGCCGGAGGAGAAGGGAAGAAATTGGAGGTGGTTCTCCGGCCAAGCCAAGCTGGTTTTGAGCGATCGGAGATGGGGGTCCTTTTATTGGTACTGGAAAAGACTCTTGTGCTTGGAAGGCATGCTTCGAAGCACAAGAATCCTCGCCGGAGAAGGAATGTGGGAGATACCCATATCTCTCGTGTGTTTGCACGGGAGATTGGGTGCAAATCAGACCTTGGAATCTCCCTTTCAAATCTGAGAGATCTCTGAGAAATTAGGGAGAAATCCCCCTCAAATCCTTGCCGGAGTAGGACTCCTCCGCTGTAATGGCAGTGAGACCTATTTGCAAAGAGTGGCAAGGAAGATAGGGGGGTCTGCATAATGATTTTCGAAAGTTAGGGGTCAAAATGTAATTGGGTGGACTATTTTGCAAAGTAGGTCAAGGTGACCTCCCCTTAGGCCCAAATTTTGGTACAAACCTAATTTGGACCTAAGGAATCCAATGGTAAAGTTGGATTTTAGGTTCGGTCATGTTTGACTAGAGATTTTACACAGAAACCCAATTTAGGTCAAATATCTTGCTAGGACCCCTATTTAGGTCAAAATAGGTCCTAAAGGCCAATTTGAAGGTTATAAACCCTAGAGGATATTTTTCCCTGAATTTTAGAGGTTTAGTTGATTTTTATCGTAACCAGAACCTTGTTGAATTAAGTGAGTCTGTTTTAGGGTTACAAGATGTCATTTAATTCTTAGATTGCACATGAACCCATTTCTAACTGAATCAACTCACTTTTTATCTTTTTCAGACCATTTGACCTATGTTTAGCTCTTGAGAAACTTTGTTGATGTTCTACAATGGTAAAATTATAGTTTTACCCTTTATTTCATGTTTTCTTCTCAGAACGGTTATTCCTTGAATTAGGCCCTTCTCTTGGTTATGTAGGAGCTTTTATTCTCTTTCTTAGTTCAAAATGAGTTAGTTAGGGCTGATGATGATGTTCTCATCATACCCCCATTCCTAGCTTTTGCTAGTCCCTTAGCAAAATTTCAAGGTTTTAACTTCTGTTCTAAATCATGAGTTTCTTTCACCAGTTATGATAAGTACTTTTTCTTTTTCTTTTGATCAAGTCAGAATGTCGACAGTAGGCCTAGAGGTACTCAAGTACCAACCAAGATCCAGACCTGACCAGCTCTAGCCTCGATCCTCCACGAAGGTTTTTAAGGCTCGCAGGAACTATCCTAGGGTTCATTGGACTTCGCGGCTAAAGCACCCGTGCTTGAGACATATTTTAACCTTGGTTCAGTTTGCAGTGCATTTTTGTAAGAGAGCGACAGAGGATTTATTCGTTTGGAGAGTTTTCTCTCTCTTTTCTTTTTATTTCTAGCTTCGGATTGGCTTCTCAACATGGTCTGTATCGAATTCCTCGTCCATCAATCCTCAAAGGTCCCTGGCAATCGATGCTTCGTGATAGCACCGCCCATGGTAACCCCCAGAACCCTGGCTTTCGAGATAATCCCACCCATTGGTGTTCTATGGCCAAATCCAGACCTTGGCAATCGACATTTCGTGATAATGACGCCCATGGCATCTGAACCAGCAGAGTGCTTACGTGCCCCCGGTAGGATATGTAAATATCCTAGGAGACAAGCATCGAGGAGACGATATGTTGTTACACATCTTCGAGGGAAATTTTCCACCTCTTCGCACTGGGAACTCATCCAAATCAACTTGTGTTGATCGACCGCTCCTAACCTAGGCCACTTCTTTTTCAGAACACTTAAACGCTTTTGCGTGATTTTGATAGTTATGCATACTGAACCAGACTGTGTGTGAGTTGGGTTGCTTAGGTTACCGAGTCCAGCAAACCGAAGGTCAGTTAACGAGGCCGAATTCTCCCTATGTCTTAGACCTAATACTTAAGCTTCGCATTTTCCCCAACCTCTTGTTGATTATCCAAATCTTAGTAGATACTTGAATTTTTAAGCCTAAGAGTCTAGCCCAAAAGGCCTAAGATCAGCGTTCCTACTGATCTCTTTTTATGTCTCATTAGCACTTTCTTTTTCTTTTATTCTTTTCCTTGATAAGGTCTAGAACTTCAGTTAATTCCTTAATCTCTTACCAATGACTATCCCTTTTTCATTTTTTTCATTTTGTGCTCCTTTTTTGTCATTTTGCTCTTTTCCTCCCCATGTTTATGTGGCTTCAAAATTTTCTTCCCTCTATTTTTTTGTTCTTTTTCATAATTTTCTATTTTTTTGGTATTTTTGACATGTGAATTTTTTGTGAGAATCCTTCTGACTTTTCTTAATTTCTATATGTTTGCACTTTACCACCCCCATGCCTAAGTTTTGCAATGTCCTCATTGTAAACGGAGGGTGTGAAATAGTATTGGGTCCAGGGACTTAGAATAGGATACATTGGGTGGGTGAATGGGTCGGAATGACTGATGCAGACGATTTCAAGCTCTGGTATGTGTACCAGAGGTGGGATCGACTGCCTAAGGTTGAACTCAGGGTGCAATAGAAGTGGGGTATACGTGGATAATCAAACGGATCTCATGTTTTTGGAATGACGGGTTGCCTCCCGTTAAGTGCTAAATTCAACGTCTTCAACCGAAAGGGAAATGTATGGAGGAGTGGTCAAATCAGCGAAATTTTGTAGAACAAGCACCTTGATTAAGAGCCTGGTTGGTCCAACCAGGTGCTTGTTAAGATTAACAGGCTGATGATGTAGCCCAAACCCAATCAATCTGGTGGGTTGATAAATGTGGATCAACAGATGTGGAACCCACCATATGCTATGTGGCTCAGATGGATGTGGAAGTGTAAATTCAGGTTTTGGCTGAGTCGAATCAGCCTGGTCAGAGTAGGGATCCGTGAAGTAATCAGTGAATGATGCAAAAACCCTACAGGGGTGATTAGAGAATGATGGATCATGTTTTTCAGTCTGATCAATGCCCAAAACCCGGTATATGTGTGAAGTTGAATCATCTGCAATCGACTCGGTGAGAGGGGAATTAGAATAGAAATTGAGTTCGATTGCGGGTCAGGGTTGGAAACGAGTTTGGATGGTTTTGTAAATTTGGAAGAGGTGGCTTCTATGAGAATTGTGTATGAGGGCTCTTTTAGAAAGGTGTGATAGGTGGTTTCATGTAGAGAATCTTCATAATAACTTTCAAAATCAAAAATCAATGCTTGGAGAGTGTCTCTAGGATGATGGACATCTGAGTTGAGAAAAGATTTGAATTCTGGGTTGCAATCACTCTCGGCATTTTCTGGTTTCGATTCATGAGGATCGAAAAGAAATGATTACATGTCACTGGAACCTGAACTTAAATTGGTGATCTCGGGAATCGGGACCTCAGAGTCGGAGAATAAATCATGTGAGCTGAGGTCGTAGATATGTTCGTTGAATTCATGAGGTAGAGTTTCTCCGAAATCATGGTCAGAATCAAAATCATCGACGATATTGCGAAAATCAAGTTCTGAATGCGATTCAAGATAGTAAGTTCCACCATAGAATAAATCATATGATGTAGATTCAGCAGCCTGACTGGGGTCTAGTCTATATGTAAATTCTGAGCTTAAAAAGGTGTTCGTATTTGGTCTAGGCTCAAGTTCTAGGCTCGTGAGAAAGACCCAATCAAGACCCCACTCGTCAAACTCCTCGATTTTTGTATCGTAAATTGGCATAACTTTTGAAAAATCGATTTGTCTCTCTGAGGATGTTGGCGAGGGATATTCATCAAATAGAAGCCCAAAATCATATTCTTCATTGAAAATTTGATCTTCATATGGGGCCTCGTAATCTTCCCAATAGGTTTCAGATCCAGATTCTAGGCTTAGGATGTGGGTCGAGCCGAATTTACACCCTCGAGAGGTTTAGTTCTAATCTCATTATTGCAGGAGTCTTAGAATTCTATGCTTGGTGTTCTATGGTCTAGGTTTGGCTCTACATTGTGTTTTCCTGCAATTGGAACCTCCCAACCTTCTTCATTATCAGGCTCATTATACTCCATCTAGGATGGGAATCCATAACGACTTTGTGCCTTAAACCCAAGACTTGAAAAATCGGACTGATCCTCGATATTGTTCCAAGATGGTTCATTATTTGTTTGGGGTGTGTATGGGTGTTGCTGATCGATAACTTGTTTCAATAATCTCATCATCTCTTCTCAGTTTTCAAGATCATCTTGGTATTGTTCTCAAAGTACAGGATTTGTCATACATTGAAGGTATTCAAAGTTGTGTAGTTTTTCTATCTCAATGCATCCTGTGATGAGAATGTCTCGGGTTGATCCGTTTGTGGCTTATGTCAGTAATACTTGGGCATAGTTTATGATGAAGGTTGTGGTTGTTGGTACATTAACCTGAATGTCTTCTATTGGTGTTGAGGGTTTATATTCAATTTCATAGAATTCAAGGGCATCCTCAATCATCCTATCTCTCATGGATCTCTGTGATTCAGGTTTTTTGAATGGTAATCCTAAGTAGTTTGGCTGCATATTTGGATCAGGTGGAATCAAGATGTAGAATCAGAATTTGGATCAAGATCAAGTTGTGAAGTGAATAGATCTGAATAGAGAGTCCCACTGAAAATGTATGTGTGTGCTCTAAAGAGAAGAGATGAGGGACTTGATGTTTTTGACCCAATCAAGGCACCCAAAGATGTTTGGATGACTATGGAGGTTCGGGGCGGATGATACCCCTGGATCAGAAAGTCGTCCACCTGAGAATTACTTGGGCAGCCAGAGAGGGAGAGTCCCGCAAAGACCCCTACACGGTAGAGCATCCCACGGGTTACAGGGTTTCCCCTACCCGACCTCTCTTGTCACTGAGATTCTAGGTAAACCAGAATGGGGATCTTGACCTCTTAAGTCTATCACTTTTATTTTAGATCAAAGGTGCTTTAGGGTTTTCACTTGAACTTTAGATGTTTTGCTATTGTGACTTAATTTGGAGGTTGGTTGACCCAAGGGGTCAACTTCACCTGACCTTTCCTAAAGATGGAAGAATGATTCTAGGTCAAGCCCTAGAAATCTCCCTGATTTGACTCCCAGGTTATTAGGTCCAAGGTTTTTAAGATTCGAGTGATTTTAGAGCTTAATTTTAGGGTTTGTCTTGCTTAGATCTTTTCAATCAAGGGCTTGGGTGGCACACTGATGCGGGTGGGTTTCTTTCCTTTTATACAATCATGTGTGACTAGCACTCCAAAAATCCTACTGTAGAAACCCTAATTTGGTTCTATTTCCAATCCTCTTTACTTTTCAAAAAAGTTCTCTTTGGACTTCAAAACAAGAAGTGTGTAGTCCATGGAGATTTGGAAATTAAGCGTGATTTCTATTAGGCACAGGAATTTGTGGGGTAGGCTCTTCAAAAATCACTTCAACTTCAGTAAGATTTGAAAAATTTTCACAAAATCAGGAAACTTTTGCCTTAAAGATGGTAATTACTATAAAGAGAAGGCAATTGATTCCTAATTTGATTGCTTCCTTTTATCTTCCTAGGATTAGGAGGTGGATTTAAGGAAGAAAGAGAATTTACCTACCCTGGAGTGGTTTACTTGCGCAGGAGATTTCTTCGTGAAATACCTTGAAAAATTACAGCAAAACAAATAGGGCAAGTTAGTGCTCAAATAGAATCAAAGATAATGCAGAGAATAGCGATAAATTACGTGTTGCTCCCCGGCAACGGTGCCAAATGTTTAACACGAAGCGAGATCGGTGTTTTATAAGATAAAGGAGGTTGCATCGTAGTATAGGTGAAATCACCTTGTAAGCTAATAAGAATTTTTATTACTCGAATGTTGAGTCCGAGGTCGAACACAGGGAACAAATGGAATTTATTCACTAATCTCAATCAATGTAATTTGAACACTTAAATCTACTCAAAATCTAATTCGGAGTATAATGTAGAAGTTTATGAATTATAAAATGTAGCAATAAAATAGAGAGATTGAGAAGAATAAGGCAAAAAGTCTGATTCTCTTTCTCTTGTCTCTCTTCTTTAGCTTCCTCTTCTTTTCTTTCTTGGTTCTTTCCTTCTCTACCTTTTCCTTCTTGGCTTCTCTTCTTTCTTTTCTTTTTTGACTTTCTCTTCTCTGACTTTGGCCTTTCTACTTTAGCTGTGCCTTCTTTCTTCTTCTTTATCTTCTTCTTTCTTGATTTGTTCTTTGACTTTGGTCTTCTTCTTTTCTTCTTCCTTGATTTCTCCTTCCTTCTTATTCCTTCTTCTCTGCCTTTGCTTTTCTTCTTCTTTCTTACCTTAGCTTCCTCAGCTTCTTCCTTAGCCTTTTCTTCAGCCGCACCCTCTCTGCTACAGTGCTTTCTCTTTCCCTTGGCCTTGGCTTCTTCTTTAACTTCCTCAGCTTCTTCCTTCAGCCCTATGCTTTCCTTGCCTTAGCTCCTCTTCCTTTCTTCTTTTCCCTGCACACACGAGTGCAAAACCTACTCCTACCCTCCCTCGCGTACACTCCCTCTCTATTTCTCTCATAGGTTTGCTCTCCCAGAGCCAATCGGGTACTCGGGTTGGGTATGCGCACCCGAGTCCAGGCGCACCGGCATGGGCGGTGCGCGAGTGCTGGGTAAACGGGTCGGTCAGCCAGGTCCATGGAGCTTGGGTCGCGGATGAGGCGGGTGTGCGGGCGAGGGGACCTCACCCCATGTTCTGAGCCGACAAGAAGAGATCACAAAAACAATTTATGTTACTCTACTGCGCTGAAAACTTCCGAGGTGGGACTAAAGTCCCACCCACTTCACTCGCGCTCGCAGGGGATTACTTCTCCTAATTTTTGTGGTTGGATGCTCTCTCAAAGCCACTCCCTGGTTGGATGTGTGCGTGAGACCAACCCGCATCACCTGAGCCTGTTTGCCTGGAGCGAGCTTGCGAGCTCCTTGCTCGTGCTTCAATGGCGGAAAGGGGGTCAGACCTGAAACGCACAAATACGGCCTTTGGGCCCTATCAAACCACATGGATAGCTTCACCATGTCACGGCGAAGGTGTCTAGGTGGGTGGTTGGCCGCGGGCGACCTAGGCATGCGTGCCTAGGTTGCTCTATGTCCGTGAAAGTGGGTTTGGTCGGGGGGCAAGTGTGGAGGTGATGGTGGTCAATGGAGATGGGGAAAGTGGTCAGTGGATGATGGTAGAGGTTTTGAGGGGTCTGGTGAGGCATGTGGAAGCGTGGAGCAATGAAAGTGCCTTCGCCGGTGGTCGGCCAGAGATGAAGATGCTGGTGGTCTGCGGCGTCGAGGGGATAAAAATAGAAATAAAGGAGGGGGAAATAAAGAGAAGAGAGAGGGGAAGAGTTTTTTCCTAACTAAGTGGACGAAAGGGGACAGGAGGGTGACTGGCCATACCTACCACCGTCGGGGAAGATGGTTCCAGTGTAGGGAGAACGGCAACGACGAAGGGGCTTTTGGCGCATGTGCGGGTATGGCGCGACGCGGAGGAAGGAGGTGAAGACGGCTCTACCATTGGTATTGTGGCAAAGCGATGAGAAGGAAGAGGAGTCACCGGAGCTTGCTGGACACTTGGCCGGAGGAGAAGGGAAGAAATTGGAGGTGGTTCTCCGGCCAAGCCAAGCTAGTTTTGAGCGGCCGGTGATGAGGGTCCTTTTATAGGTATTGGCAGAGGCTCTTGTGCTTGGAAGGCAAGCTTCAAAGCACAAGAATCCTCTCCAGAGAAGGAATGTGGGAGATACCCATATCTCTTGTGTGTTTGCACAAGAGATTGGGTGCAAATCAAACCTTGGAATTGCGTTCGGACGATAGGGAATTCCTCAGAGAATCTTCCTTTCAAATCTGTGAGATCTCTGAGGAATTAGGGAGAAATCCCCCTCAAATCCTCACTGGAGTAGGACTCCTCCGTTGTAATGGCGGTGGGACCTAATTGCAAAGAGTGGCGAGGAAGATAGGGGGGTTTGTGTAATGATTTTCGAAAGCTAAGGGTCAAAATGTAATTGGGTGGATTGTTTTGCAAAGTAGGTCAAGGTGACCTCCCCTTAGTCCCAAATTTTGGTACAAATCTAATTTGGACCTAAGGAATCCAATGGTGAAGTTGGATTTTAGGTTTGACCATATTTGACTGGACATTTTACAAAGAAACCTAATTTAGGTCAAATATCTAGCAGGGACCCCTATTTAGGTCAAAATAGGTTCCAACGGCCAATTTGAAGGTTCTAAACCCTAGAGGATATTTTTCCATGAATTTTAAAGGGTCTAGTTGATTTTTATTCTGACCAGAACCTTGTTGAATTAAGTGAGTCTGTTTTAGGGTTACAAGATGTCATTTCATTCTTAGATTGCACATGAACCCATTTCTGACTGAATCAACTCACTTTTTATCTTTTTCATACCATTTAACCTATGTTTAGCCCCTGAGAAACTCCGTTGATGTAATGCAATGGTAAAATTGATGTTTTACCTTTTGTTTCATGTTTTCTTCTCAGAATAGTTATTCCTTGAATTAGGCCCTTCTCTAGGTTATGTAAGAGCTTTTATTCTCTTTCTTAGGTCAAAATGAGCTAGTTAGGACTCATGATGATGTTCTCATCATTCATCCATCGCCTTGTGGAAGACTTGCATCCTCCTCTTCCAATACCCGTAGTCCGTCCCATGAAATTGGGAGGATGGGTCGACTATTGTCCTTCGGTGCGCCATGAGGCTGTGCCATCGCGAATAGGAGTTTTTACGTCTTGTCACAACACGCTCTGATACCACTTGATAGGATCTAAAGATAGACTATGGAATCTGATGGCTACCCACACAAACACTCAAACACAATATCAGTAATAACAAGAAAGATTTGCACAAATTACAATCACAGAAATGGGCATAAGATGTATAGTGGTTTCTCACTCACTTGGGTACCCCACTACCTAAGCCTCTCAGCTTAAGGTTTTTAACCCGATTCCCTCAACCCCAAGGGAATCAATTTACTAAACGAGGTAATCAACGGGTTACCTCAACCTAAGTACAAGAATGGGTTATCACAACCCAATGAGCAATAAGCTCAATTACAAATAAAGCACTGGTGTAAGAAAGAGAAATCTTACAACACAATACCTAAGCCTCTTAACAAGTATATAAATGATATTACCGATTTGAGAGCCTAGTGAAGATGTGAATTGCCTTGAGAATGTGTAAATGAAACATGTCAACGTGTTTGTGATGCAAAATTTAGCGTGATTTGTAATTAGGGTTTTTAGAGTCGTTGTAACATGTGAAATCGCATATGCTTTTAAAATTTGTAACCTAGATAGAGGAGTATTTAGGGTCGTCCAAGGAGGCCAAATGTTTGCACAAATATGTCTCTTGCTTGGAAATCAAACTCAACTTTCCTTTTAATGTTTTTTAATACATATATTTTTTGGGGTTTTGAAATAACGACAACACGAGTTTTGTTGGCAACGGAAAACGACTAACACCTAACTCACCACACTACTACTAAAGTGACAAGTAGAGCCTCTCCCTAAGCTCACTCTAGGCACGTGGAGGCCTAGAGTAAGTAGGGAGAGGGAGTGAAAAGTGATAGAAACTATATTATAAAAATTGCAACAAAATGGAATAGAATTGAAGGCAAGTTGATTGATGCAAAAATGCTTTACATAAAAGCCTAATAGAGGAATGCTTCTACTACTAGCAACAAAAATAAAAATAAATAAATCACTATTCCTGATGATGTTGGTGAAGAGAGATGGAGGCTTCTTGCTCCAAGCTTGGTAGCTCCCGGGCTTGAAAGGAAGATCTCCAACTCCTTCCTTCTATAGCTCTGCCAAAATGGTGTCCTCCAAGGCGAGACCAAAGGGGGCGTGCCCTAAGCCTCTCCTCAAGGGTGGACGTCCACCATAAGTACTTCTCCCTTTCCTAGCCATCCTCCTTGATGAAGAAATGCTCCTCCTTCTTGGCGTGGCACAAGAAGAAGAGGGAAGGGAAAGAAGGCACCAAGGGGGCGAGTAGGATGCCCCCTTAATCTTCTCCTCTTCTCCTTCTTCTCGGTTGTGAGTTGTAGGTGGGTCTAAGGTAGAATATACACTAATGGAGGATGGGGAAAATGGTGGTAGGTGATGGATTTTTATAGAGTGGGATAGGGGTAGGGTTGGCGTGAATAGGTGGAGGGCTAGGATGAAGTTTGGTGGTGGTTATGGCTGGTTAAGTTAATCCTAGGGCTAGGGTTAAGTGGTGCTAAGGGGGGTAGTTAGGGTTGGCCAATGGGCACCTAAAAGTGGTGCCAACCATGGAAGGGTGCCATGGGTTGGCGCCAACTTGAAGGCTTCTAGAAGGAAGGTGAGGTGTAAGGTGGATGGGGCTTGGAAGGGGTACGTGTAGGGTGTAGATGGGAGGTCATTTTGGCGCCAAAAGGAGGGGGTTCTAGAAGGGTTAGATGGCAACAAAATATGTGTCTCTTGGAAAGAGGTGAGGGGTGAAAAGGTGGTTAGGGTTGGCACCAACTTAGGGGTGGACTAGGTTAGCTATGTGGACTTAGGGTTAGGGTTAATTGGTGGAGCTAGTTAGGTGGGGTTTTAAAGTGGTAAATGCCAAGGGAACTGGAGCATAGCTATGCTAATCTAAGCTAGCTTAGCTAGTAATGGAGTAGAGGAGTATGCAATAGGAGCTAGGGTTTGAGGAGAGGAGCTGGACAGAAGAAGTCTAGTTCTAAAATGGAGCTGGCAGCTACTGAAGAGGATGGCATGGAGCTACTTTAGCTGGCTTAGCTTGATAGTTCTTTGCTAGCTACTAAGCCAAGCTAAAGTAAGCTGGCTTCTGCCACAAGGAGCTGAGGTGAGTTAGGTCTGGTGCTCCTAGGGAGGATCAAGCTGGTTGAGGTAGCTAAGGTAGCTTAGCTCAATTGAGTTGAGCTAAGTTGAGTCATTGGGAGCTAGACTTGAGCTTCCTGAGCTGAAATGAAGTCATCTTCAGCTGGATGGAGTTGAGTGGAGCTAGATTAAGCTGGTCCTAAGCTTAGGTGGACTCCAGTCAACTCAGCTGAGCTAGCTAGAGCTCCCTGTGAACTAATGGGAGCTGAGATGAGCTAAACTCAGCTAAGTTGAGCTGGATCTGAGCTGACCTAAGTTAGGGTGAGCTAAGATGTGCTCTCTTGAGCTGCCATTCAGCTGAGATGAGTTGAATGGAGCTAGGATGAGCTAACCCTAGTTCAGGTGAGCTGGATTCCAGCTATGGTGAGTTGGATCTGGCTGAGTTCCAGCTAGTTCTGGCTTCTCCTTCACTAGTTGCCTTTCTGAGTGCTAGGGTTCTAGGGATCTGGCAATCTGCTTATCCATAACACTCACAAAAACATATCAGAAAGACAATAAAAAGTAAAATGCATGCCTAACCTAATTGATGCCTAAATGCAACCCAAAAACCCATTTGCGGAGCAAAGTCCTAAAAGCTAGGTTTGTTTTAATGCACAAAAATGATGATAAACTGGTGTTTATCAATTTGCAAACATGTAGAGAGATTGGAACTAGAAAACACTATTTCTTCTCTTCAAAATATTATGGAAATATGAGATGTAGCTCTAGAATTTTTCTCTTTTATTTCATATGTGCAAACTAAGAGTTCTAGGGTCTTTTTATAGAGTTAGGACCTTAGTGGGTCATCTACTAGACGTTAGGGTTTAAATCCCAACGTTCATGGTCTCAAAATTAATTTTCTAGCAGTTCAGATTTGAGTCAACGGCTAACTGGTACCAGTACTTAAGTATATGTACCGGTACTAGTGACATATTGTTTTGTGTTTTAAGTAAACTTGTCACAGATAGTACCTATTGGGTACTGGTACTAATCATGAGTATCGGTACTCGTTGCTTCCAGATTTGGATTTTAAACACTTAACACAAATTTGTAACCCACTTGTACCGGTACTGATCATGAGTACCGGTACTCGTTGCCTCCAGTACTGGCACTGATCATGAGTATCAGTACTCGCAGGGTACAGGTTTATTTCTTTGAAAGAAACCCAAACTTGTAACTCACATGTACCGGTACGAAACTTTAGTATCGGTACTTATGGGTTTAGCAAGTATCTTTTTAAGTAAATTAATCAATTACGTTCTTTGAAAATGATCATAGTATAAATCCTAGTTTACCTCTAATTAATTTTACGATCTAAGTTGATTTTTTGTTAAGAGGCATACATTCTATTGAATAAAAAATCTAATCTAGAAAATCTAATGGTCAAAGATGATCTTCTCCTCTTCAACTCCTCCTTGTCATTATGCCTGTTTGCCTTGATCTTCACCTAAATTTGAAAATCACTCAATTGCAAACATTAATCCATAATAATTTTATTAACATCAAAACAACTGTGCTCCACTCATCTTCATGACTGTGTTATCCACCATTGCAAGCCACCATTGTCTTGACGACCACCATTGTGCGCCCCCCTCTCCCCTTCATTTAAGCTATTCGGAAGCCTTCCCGAACGTCTAGACAGCAATAGCCACTCCTGATAAACACCAGTTTATCATCATTTTTATGCCCTAAAACAAACCTAACTCTTAGGATTTTAACTCCACAAATGGGTTTTTGGGCTGCATTTAGGCATCACTTAGGTTAGGCATGCATTATATGATTTTGTGATTTTGGAACATTCATTTAAGTGTTAAGGATGAACAGATAGCTAGATCCCTAAAATCCTAACATTCAAGAAGGCAACTGGAGAAGAGGAAGCTTAATTCAGTTGAACCCCAGCTAAATCCAGCTCATCATAATCGGATACCAGCTCACTTGGGTTAGGTTTAGCTCTTTCAAGCTCCATTCAGCTCATCTTAGGTAGATGGTAGCTCAAGGTAGCTCAACATAGCTCAAGTCAACTTAGATTCAGCTCAACTTAGTTGAGTCTAGCTCATCTTAGCTCCAATAAGTTCACTGGGAGCTTAAGCTATCTCAACCTAGTTGGAAGGAGTACACTTCAGCTCAGGTTCAGCTCTTTCCAGCTCCACTCAGTTCTAGTCAGCTGAAGATGATCTCAACCAGCTCAGGCCAGCTCAAGTCCAGCTCCCGAAGACTCAACTTAGCTCAACTTAGTTGAGCTGAGCTACTTAACCTAAGCTAGCTAGGTAATCTCCAGGAAGACCAGACCTAGCTCACCTCATCTCATTTCAGCAAAAGCCAGCTCACCTTAGCTTAGCTTAGTAGCTAGCAAAGAACTAGCAAGCTAAGCCAGCTAAGGTGCTCCTTGTAGTTCTATTCAGTAGCCACTGGCTCCAGTGCAGCTCTAGTGCAAATCCAGACAGCTCTTCCTTAGCTCCTCTCCTTAAAACCCTAGCTCCCTCCACTGCTTCCCTATTAGCTAAGCTAGCTTAGCTAACTTAGCTTAGCTCAGCCTAAGCTCCCTACTCATGGCCGTCCACCCTCCTCACTTAACCCCAACTTAACCTAACCTTAACCCACTGATTTGGCCCCAAAACACACCTCCATGCACTTCTTCAATTTGGCGCCAAATTGAGGCATCCCTTAGCACCACCACCACCCCCAAAAGCCACCAAAAGTGGTGCCAACTACCCCTCCTATAACCACATATACATGGTGCCAGAACTACCCCTACACATCCACCCTACCACCCTCCATCCAACCATTCAAGTTGGCAACAACCTAATCCCTTCTAGAACACCCAAAGATGGTACCAACTTGAAGCACCCTTCGATCCATAACCACCACTTAACCACCCCCTTAAGTTGGCGCCAAAACACCTATGCACCCCTCCATGTGACGCCAACTAAACCTAGCCCTTCATCTTGTAACCACCACCATATGGAGCCATCCCAACCCTTCTTGTTCCCCACTCCAAACCTTAAACCTAAACCCTCCTAAATTGGCGCTAAGTCTCCTTAACTCAACCTCCATACACCCCATCCCTTGGCACCAATAAACCCTAGCCCTCCATCTCATGGCTTTCACCCTACAACTTCGTCCTAACCCTACAACACATCACAACAACCCTTAACCTTAGTTCCTACCAAAGATGGCACCAACCATCAAGAATCTAGTCATTTTGGTGCCATCAATCCTAGCCCAAGGATCCCTTAACCACCCTCCATGAGCTATCCTAGCCGTCCCTCCCTTAACCATACCTACCCCCTTAACCATTTTATAAAAAGGCCAATAACCACCACCATTGTTTTCACCTTTGGCTTCATTATTCACACATATTCCTGACGTCAGAAAACACGTTAGGTTAAGTTGTTCATTGTAGCATGCGCTTACGACATCAATTTTAAAAGAAGAATCGAACGTGAGTACGAGTGTCGAACATGAGGAGGCATGAAATTGGATTAGTTAACCTCTTTAATGTCATATGATATTTGTTTGGTTTGTTTACGAAAAGAGAATGAGAGAGAGTGTGTGTGTGCTAGGGTTAGAGATTCATGATAAAGATATGATGATTGTTAACTATGCATGAAATAAAGTAAGATGATAATATATTGCAAAAGACAGAATCGTCTTACAACTATAATGTTGAGGAAAGCTTAAAATAACATAAACATTAAACTAAAGACTAAATGCACAAAATGGAGAGGCGAGGCAACCACAACGGTGGAGGGGTTTCCATCGGTGACTCAACAGCTCCGGGACCTTACTTTGAAGCTCTATGGAGGTGGGGCATGTGCTAGGTAGAAGATAGGAAGAGATCCCCATGAATGGAGAGCTGTAGGCCTCTTTATAGTGGAAGAGAAGTGACCAAAATAGGTATCGCACCATTAGCGATAGCTAGGACGTTGCTATAGTCCAGCTACAAGCGTCGCTGTAGGCCAGCTCACTCGTGCCTACTGGCACACACATGTGAACAGCGAGATCTACGTGCTTGCATTGCCCATTGTTGGATCAGAACTGTGAATACCATCAAACGGCTAAGGATGCATCTAGGCAGCTTATGCATCGTGCCCATAGTCGCAGGTGCAATCGCTCGTGCACACATTATGCGCTCCAAAGCTGCCACGTCGCCCTTATCGTCACCATCCACTTCTGTATCAATGGCTGAATTTTGTCCCCGCACGCGATAGTGGATTAAATCCATGTGCTAAGCTTTGAACTAGCGCCTCTGTGCTTGGATTCAAGGCGTTAACCAATATGCCATCCACGGGGATTGTTGCATGAACTCGATTCTAGTTGCTCTTTCCATAGCCATTGGATGTGGATCAGATGGTTGAGATCGTGCTTGCGTGCGATGAAGGGAAGATGCGACTGCTACTGGAGGTCGCTACGAGTGACACGTGGCATAATGAGGACCGTTGATCATCAGATCAACGATCAGAACTTCTTAGACTTGTTGTGGGAGCTTCGAAGGTCCGATTGAGGTGATTTTGAGTCTATTGGACTCCATTCGTCGATCTGGATCCATCCGTATGGTCCGATTTCTCATCTGAGATCTATTTCAATATGCACTTGTACACATGATCATTAAACATTAATTATAAGTAATCTTAATGTAGGAATAACACAATATGCATGTAATACTCCCAAAGCCGCTGTATCGTGATATTTATGCATGTATGTCCTTGAAGTTGACTTTAATTGATGTAATTAATGTTATTATTTGTAGAGTCATCATACCCCCATGCCCACCCCTTGCTAGTCCCTAGCAAGGTTAACCTAAATGCTATCTACAACTAGAATTAAGAATCGGTCGCTTAGGCATAAGTTGCTGGTCACAGAGAAAATTTCTACTAGAACCTAACCCACAGAGACTCAACAGCACCTAGGTGCCTGACAAAATGCAGACTGGCTAAGTCCTCACCTTATTCCACATAAAAGCATATTCCTTTTTTTTTCTTTTTCATCTTTTCTAATTTTTTTTGGGTTTTGGAGTTGAGAATTTCGGGGCAACTTTTTACGGCTACCCAACACCACTCAAGACTCGAAAAGGACTTTAAGTGTTATGCATCTTGTCATGAAAATTGTGATAGACTCACTCAATGGCAATTAAAACAGACTTCGGGTTTCTACGCCTCTAAGTGACCCGAAAACAAAAATGTTGCGTAAAGGTGTATCTATTTGACTGGTAGCTTTCTCCCTACTTTTATTTTTATGGGGTCAACATAAGGGCAAATGAATATATATCTCTCCAGATTATTCTACTTCCCAGCTTCTTCCTTAAGTGTTTTGGAACTTTTATGCATTTTATGAGCTGGGATCTGGACAAACGACCAATGGGCTGTTACCTACGACAACTTGGCAGCCATACTCGAGTGGTGAAGTGTGACTTATTTCTTTTTTTTATTTTTTTTCTTTTTCGATTTTTCTATTTCATTTTTCATCTTTTTTTTTTTTAGGTGACTTCCCTGATCTAAGATTTACCTAAAGACAATAGTAAAAGAGAATTATCTTGTGGTTGGGTTCTGGACAACTTGCCAGCCATACCACCCTAGAAGGTTCATTAGCTACCCAATTTCCGTTAAAATCACCAAGGAGTGATTCAGTGCAAAACATGTGCAGATGCTTAGACGAAAAGTCCCCACAAATGAGAGGGTGGGTTGATAAGTCATATACATATCACCCTACTTTATTGATCAGATTAATATAAATTAAGGTGGCGAGGACTCGAGAACAAGTCTACATTTTAGTGGACACCCAGACTGATTAAACCTGAAGACCTGAAGAGTTTAGACATTTTGGTCCTTAAAGTATCATTTCCTAAAGTTGACAAGCTCCTAATGCCTAAGTTTTCTTTTCCTAATTCTCTCTTTTTTTTTCCTTTTTTTTAAGAAGATAATTCAAGCTGACTATATGTACTCAGAACAAACGAATGACCACCCCCCCATGCCTAAGTTGGACTGTGTCCTCAATGGAAGATAAATATATGCAAGGGGGTAAGGAAAGAAATCACTTGAGTTTTAGCTGTGTATCCGATCAGCTTGAATCCTTTGGGTTGCCTCTCAGGAAGCTCTGAGTTTAGTGCCTTCAGCTAGGCATAGTACATAGATAACAAAGGATCAATCAGTTGAATGGTCTGGGTCAAGAAGGGGAAAACATAATCAACTAGACCCAGAGTCAGAAGCCCGCAAATGTGGACTAGATTATGGTGTAGTCCCATCCGTAAGGGATGGGAACTTTGCAAATGGTGTATCATGCATGCTCATGTTTATTCCTCTCTTAATTTGCGAGCATGTAGAGAAGTCGATTTGGACGAGTGCAACCTGAATCTAAAATGCTGGACACTAAAGATGTAGGCTTTGTAATCAGCTTGTGTCCCTTTAAAGTTGTAATCCCTCAGAGTTATATCGATTCCAATGAATTCGGGTTGCAGGATTTCAATTCTGATAGGGCATGTAACAAAATCAAGAGTTTGACAATGAGACCTAAGATCAAGCATGAGGTCCAAAGGAAAATCCATCCCTTCTTCTTCAATTAGGGTTTCATTGCTTATTCCCTCCAATTCCTTAACCCTTAGAATATTATCTTCAACCTCATTTATATTAGACTTAGTTTTCAAGGCTGCAGTAGAGGTAGGGCTAATTTCATCATCTAACTCAGACTCAGATTCTTTCCCTTGGCCCTCTTCTAAACTTGTGATGAGTGTTTCAAATGATTCAAAATCAATTATTTCAGAATCGTAATCCCACTTCCCATCTTCAATTTTGGATGTCTCTTCCACCAAATCACTTTCTTCAGGATGATTAGATTTAGATTCAAAGACATCGACCTCCAAATTCTCAATTTCCTCCTGATTTTTGTCCTCAACCCTCCCCAAATCATGTTCTAAGGAATCATTATTGACATTTTCTAATGAGTTGTCGAACATCAAGGGAGTATCAATAGTGGACTTAACTAGTTTTGGGCAACTAAGTGTAGTCCAATCGATCACCACATGGCATTGCTTCATGAATTCCATAAAAGGAGTTTCTTCCATCGGTTTTCATTGGCCTTCTTCATCCAGTTGTTGGAACATATCAATCATGGCTTGTTTCCTCTCAATCAATTCTTGGTTCTGTCTATATAACTCCAACTGAAGGCTATTAGGAATTGATTGAGTGTTGATGATAACACCATCATCAGTCATAACTAGCTTTAATTAGTTAGAATCAATTGACAACTGCTCCTACATAACCGCTGGAGAGTCATAATTCATTGCATATCCTTTTTGAGAAGAATGCATTAAATCAGGGTTAAATCTACAATTTTAACATACGATCATAAATGCAAAATAATCATCAGGTTTCCAAGGGGTTAAATGAAGGTTAAATGAGCATTAATGACTAACAAGTGGGTTCATGCAGACAGAAATAGGTTTTTACGTATTTCAAGAATTAACGGACACCCGAAACCCTAATTTTAGATCCGCTTAATTAGCATGGGTTTTGGTCAAGATAAATTTCATCTAAACCTTCTAAAAATCATATAAAAATATTTCATAAGGTTTGGTACCCTTGATTTGGTCATTGGAACCCATTTTGATCTAAAATAGAGTCTCAGATAGAAAGTTACCCTAATCTGAGTTTCTACGTAAATTACCCAGTCAACTTGGTCAAAACAAAAATCTTACATCACCATCAGATTTCTTTGGTCTAAATTAAGTTTTTACTAAAATTTGGACCCAATCAGATATCATCTTGATCTAGTTTGCATTTCAGTCCAGTTAGACTCTTTCTATCTCACACAAGCCCCTAGCTTTTGAAATCCTTACGAACAACCCCCCAACTTTATCATCTTCTTCACGTCTAGGTCCCTATCGTCATGGACGTGTGAACATAGTTGCCACCGACCATCAATCAAGGAGTTCTTTCTGATTTCATGTCCAATCTCTTCCAAACATGGAAGGACTCCTAAGAAGATCCTCCTCAATCTAAGCTTCATCTTAGGCTCTGATTCTTGCCCAAAACCTAATGCGAACCATCTAAAATCAAGGGCTTCCTATTTCGTGAAGGTCGCGAGCTTCCAAGCTTGGAACACCCACCTGAGGCCTATAAAAACACCCCTGATGCAAACCACACCTCCTTAGCTTGTTTTTGGCTGGTTCCCCTCCTTCCCTTCTCTCTGGCCAAATCCTCCACAAGCTCTGGTGACCTCCATCTAACATCTTTGCCCGTTGTTGATAGCAGAAAACAACGCAATCGGAGTTGGATTTGAAAGCTCATCGTTGCAGTTTGATTTACGAAGCAATCCGTCAATAGATAAAATTTTACTGAAATTCGTAAAGAAATTCTGGGTCGAACACAGGGTGGCAGACGTTTGATTCAAAATCACATTTGTTTAATTGTCACGAAGAAGATTAGCTAATTGAATTGAATCTAAATTAGCTATCTACTTAAAGAATAAAGAATAGAAGACAAAGAGAGAATATTACAAATAATGACAAAAGAGAGGTGGAATAAACATGGATTTCATCATCAAATGTTGTTCATTACACTAATCATTATAACTAGAAAGCAGCAAATTTATGCTAGAAAGCAGTAAATCTACTCTAGAAAGCAGTAAAGAGAATAGAGAGAGAAGTATCTTCCTCGACGATTGCTTGGAGGACGAGCCAGACAGGGTGACGCCTGGAAGACGGAGGATGGAGCAGGAAGGAGGACAAAGTGGGAGGAACTGGGGGTGAGGCAGGACATCGTCATTGTCGCGGGATCCTCTTTCCGAATGGAGTGAGAGGACAACTGCGGGATGTTCCACGAAGGGGGGAGAATGTGGAAAAGTTCTAATTTTTACTCTAGAGGAGCATCCTGGGTTTGGGACAAGCTCTTAGAGCTTTGGAGGGGGTGAGAGAAGAGAGGAAGGGATGAGAAATATGTGGGGGTCGTAGGGCTATATATAGGTGTAGATTGGAGGGGGTACAAGGGTCATTTCACTTAAAAAATTAAATAAAGGGTCTTTAATGATGTATTTAAACGTCACTAAAGCCCCCAAATGTGGGCTTAGTGCACGCCCGCCTGCACCCTCTCTCCTTCCTCATGCCTCAACGCTCACCGACTGTGCATTCTCAGTTGCCCGATCGAAAGATTGGATGGCTTAAACGCACTCGAGCCCCTCTGACTTCGGATGTTAAGCAACTGAGCATAGATCTCAGCCGTTCGATTAAGATCAGATGGCCACAATCACAGTGCTACCGCTTCATCTTCACCCGCTATGGCACGATGTAGCCCCATTGCAAGCCGTTGGATATAGATCTAGGGGTCATCATCGCATGCTAGCTCACCCTTTACATCGTGCGTTTGATCACGTGTACGTGGCGAGAATTCAATTGCGTGTCCACCTAATCTGAAGATCTGGGCCATTGGCGTTAGATCGGGTGATTGGATTTTGCGCTTGCCCGGGAAGGGGAGATGCATTGCGCATGACTCGAACGCGTGCTCTCAGTTCCCACAACACCTTAACCATTGCACTGTGCCTTCTTCTTTGTGAAGTTTTTAACCGCAGCGTGCGCTTGTGGCCGTTGGATCTTGATCCAATGGCCCAGATTTGATCTTGCATTGAGGAGAGAGTAAGAGTGCAGTGGGTCTTCAGCCTTCTGCTGGGCTGGTTTGGGCGGTCGAGATGGCGCCACGTGGTGCCATCTTGGCCATCCATATTTTGTGACTTCTAGAAGGTGCCACGGATGTCGAATTGGGCCGATTTTTGCGTTGTTAGGCTACAATCGTCGATCCAAACCCATCCATGTGGTCGGATTTGTCATTTGAAATGCAGATTGATGCCATCTTGGCCCCTGATCTCAGATCTTCCTCGGACTATATCTGATGCTATGGATGTCCAATTGAGGCGATCTTGGAGTCGTTGAACTCCGATCATTGCCCTGATCAAATTCGTACAGTTAGATCTTCAATCCGAGGTCTCGATTAAAAGTCACCCTGTCACTTGACCACAAAAATAGAAAATTAACCTAAATTTTATACAAACTATCCTAAATGCATGATACTGCATGTTATGCAATATTTATAATGTATGATGCAACTATAATACTAAGAATATGCATAAATAGGCATTTTAGGCTATTTAGATGCATATGCATCACACCCCCATGCCTATCTTTTGCTAGTCCCTAGCAAAAACTACATGCTATTTATAAAAGAATTAGGATTGGATTACTCTGGCAAAAGTCATTTTCAACATTAAGAAATTTGTACTTAGGACCTAAACTTCAAATTCACAACAATGCCCGAGTATCTGCCTAAATGTAGACCGCCTCAAGCCCTCGCCTTATTCAAAGAAGGATCTCTTTTTCTCTTTTTCTTCTTTTCTAATTTTTTTGGATTTTTGAATTTAGGGTTTCAGAGCAGCTTTCTACGGCCACTCAACCCACCCAAGACTTGATGAGAACCCTAAGTTCTAAGCATCTTTTTGTGAATGTAATAGACTCGTTGATCGGTAATAAGAATGGACTTCAGGTTTCTACACCCCTGAGTGACCTTAAAAAGAATTATGTCTAAAGGTGTATCTATACGACCAGTAGCTTTCTCCCTACTTTTATTTTTTATGGGGTCAACACAAGGGTGAATCCAGTGTATATCTCCCTGGCTTATTCTACTTCTCTGCTTCTTCCTAAGTGTTTTAAGAATTTTACGTGCATTTCTTGAGCTGGGTTTTGAACAACCTACCAATGGTCTATTACCTACGATAACTTGCTAGCCATACTCGTGCGTTGAAGTGTGGCTTATTTCTTTTGTTTTCTTTTTCTCCTTTTCTTTTTTCTTTTTCTTTTCTCTTTTTCTTTTTGGACTTTTTTTTTCTTTTTTTAAGTAGGTGGCTTCCCTAGTCTAAGATTTACCTAAAGGTAGCACGAAAAGAATGGTCTAGTGGCTAGGCTTTGGATAACCTACCTATGGGCTGTTACCCACGATAACTTGCAGCCATACTACCCTAGAAGGTTCATTAGCTACCTAATTTCTGTTAAAACTGCCAAACAACGAGTCAGTGCAAATAGTGGTAGATGCTTAGACTTAAAGTTCCTTCAAATCAGAGGGCGAGTTAATAAGTCGTATACTTGTCATCTCAACTTATTTAATCAAATTTAAATAGAATTCAGAATGGTGAGGACTCAATAAACAAATCCACATTTTAGTGGTTACACAAGTTGATTAAGCCCAAAGGCCTGAACGATCTTAGTGTTCAGATCTTATTGTAATATTTCCTAAGATTGAAAAGTCCTAATGCCCAAGTATTCTTTCCTAATTCAATTTTTTTTTTCAAAAATAAAGAGAAAATAAAAAGAATCAATGGAGATAACAAGATGATTCAGAAATGGATATCCACCCCCCATGCCTATCTAATGCAATGTCCTCATTATATTAAAAGACATGAAACAGAGTGGAATAGAGTAGAAAGCACCTGAATTGCGTGAATAACAGGTCAGCTCCGAAATGAAAAGAACCTGCATATGTGCTAAAGTTAGTGCCTCCAGCTAGGCACACAATACAAATAAAAAAGAAATAAAGAATTCACAGGTGCAGGTCAGAATCAGAATAAAAAGATTCACCTCAAGACCTGCCAGCAGATGTCCACAAATGTAGACCAGATTGTGATGCAGACCCATGCCCCATGGTCGAGTATATCTAATGTTCTGGATAAAAATTATCCAAGACTTGAATTAGTATGCAAGCAGGATCGGGCCTGCGATTTGTGAGGATGCAACCCAAGACTAAAAAGTCAAGTTACAGAGAAATCAAGCTCAAAAATATAATCAATTAATGTGTGCTTGGGTTGGACATCCTCTAAAAATTTCGTAAGGGTCCTGGTAGAAGGTTGGGAGTTTTAGACAAATTGAAACCCTTAAACTTGGTTTTCTGCTTCCTTCGGAATCAACTTCCCCTATCATCATTTCCCACTTTCTATCCTCCGCAATCAGAATTTCAAATTCCGGGACCTCCTGCATATTAATCACTATGTCTGAATTTCCAAGTCTAAAGGATGTGACTGAATCATAATGGACTTGGGTTTAGTGATTTCAAAATCAAAATCATCAGTAAACTCTATCGGGTGTGATTGAGGATTAGGGCTATGAATTAAATCCTTTAAAACAGGATCTAAATCTGCCATGCAAGCACCAACAGGATCAAATTCAATTTTAGGGCCTTCAAATGATTTATCAAATTCCTCAAGCCCAAAAGTCTCACTAAAATCATGTTCTGTAAACTCATGTGAGACTTCGCATAATGATTCTTCACCTTCAGAATCAAAGAAATCTAAATCTGCATTAATGTGTGTCTTAAAATTATCAATCACTTTTTGATCCATGAAGACATAAGTTTCCTCATACCCCAGCTTAGGGATCTTCGGTGAAGAAATTAAATCATCCTTATTTGATTGCTCTAGAACCTGGTCAATCCTGGTCTCGTAACACGTGTCCCCCCAACAGGTACTTGAGCGGGTTCTGACCTTGGCTCTCCTGAAGGGGGTTCATCCTGAGAATCATCCCAAGTTTGAACTAAAGCAACCGCAAATCTCATCCTCAATTTCGATAATTTCCCAAGTAAAAACTCACCCGGGCCCTTATTCTTAACAACCTGGAGCCAATCCAACAGATACTTGTTAAGATCATCAATCATTTCAATCAGGGGCTCATTCTTTAGTATAAGGTGTTGGTTGAGCTTCTAAAGATTGTATAGTATTCCTCAAGTTAGCCAACACCTTATCTTGGACCTAGTTAACCTGAACCAAATGGTTTGGTTCAGGGTTGGGTGGGTTTGGGTTCAGTGCACGGGAATCAACAAATTGAGGATCTTGATACCCTCCCTGATAATAAGTCATTTTAGGTTGTTCATAAGGTGGTGATGACCTAAAGGCAATGTATTCTGGGGAGGGGTAAGGATCAGTGCATCCTTCTTGATTGTAGATCATATTAGGTTGTCCAAATGAGGGCGATGATCTATAATTTGTGTAGCTTGGAGAAGGATAAGAATCAAGATCATGGGGTCTAGGGTTAAACCCTCAACACGAAGGTCCAGAACTGTATCCCCAATTAGAATTATCCCAACTAGAAGATGGATTGGAATAAGTTTGGTTGGAATAATAATCATTTTTGGAATAAGTAGTGGTAAGAGGGTAGGAGTGGAAGTTTGAATAGAATATGGAAGGATCCATGACAGAATGGGAGGAAGAAAGGTGCCCTGTAATACAAACAAACAAACCTGTTCTTAAGTGGGCTAGCTTAGAGACCTACAGATTCCTAGAACTTGTCTTGAGATTAATAAACGATTTGATCTATTTCTTTCCAGTCAATCCAGCCAGTTAGAGGGAGGGACTGGGGAGAAGGTTCTTCCTTTGGCTTGCGCCTCAGGTTCCTAGTGTAACCCCCAACTGCGATCGTTTGATTCTGCTCCCCTAGCCAGACATCAGATTGAACGGTAGAAATAGACTAATCGAAAATAATCTCGGTCTAGGCTCCGAAGAGCGAATTAAATCCTTAGGGACAACGTCTTTATTTTAATTAGGGTTATGTTTGAACGTGCTTTGGAATGTGATGGGCCCTTTATCTGGGTTGTGCCCTTAATGATTGATTGATATGTGTGTGCGTGCACAACCAATGATTTTCAAGCAAGATTATTTTTGGATGTGGTGAATTTTAGGGTTTAAATCTTACTTAGTAGCTTTTAGGATTCAACTTTAGGTATATTCAATTAAGTTCAGTTGGCACACCAGGTTTTAAAAGCACAGGTGAAGATGTTTTCCTTTGAAACTTAAAAGAATGTGGAGTGCCTGGTAAATCACTAAAAGTTGAACCTATGTGGCAGCTAGTTGATGAGCTGATTTTAATTGAAGTGGTGCGACCCAATCAACTCAAACAATTGGCCTGATGCACCACTTAGTTAGGCACACAAATGATTACCTAATCTAATTTCTACTCAATTATGTGTTTGGGTGTGTGTACCGGCTCCAAAGATCAGTTTACTGGTTGAGTTTGAAAATTAGAAGAGGTTGTGTACCTCTGTGAGATCTTTTTTTGATTTTTCTTTTATATGTGGAGGGTGAGGTGGGTGGAGGTGACAACCAGACAATCAAAACTAACCTTAGGGTTTAAGAGAACTCATAGGTTAATTATGGTTTATGCTATTAAGTGATGGAATGAAATCTAGTGGGTGGGGAGGTGGGGGTAAACTTACAAACCCTTCAATTGCACTTTACTCCAATCTATCGCTTTTGCTCGCCTCATGAGAGTACAAGCAATCACAATAAGGAAAGAAGTGAGGTAAAATATAAGTAAGGTGGGAAAACGTGAAAAATCAAAGACCGTCGCCTCCCTAGCAACGACGCCAAAATGTTGATAGTGGAAAACTATGCGATCGGGTTTGATTTGAAAACCCGTCGTAGTTTTATTTGCGAAGCAATCTTTCAACATATAAAACTTTACTGAAATTTGTAAAGAAATTCCGAGTCGAACACAGAGAGGCAGACATTTGATTGAAAACCATGTTTGTTTAATTGTCACGAAGTAGATTAGCTAATCGAATTGAATCTAAATTAGCTATCTACTTAAAGAATAAAGAATAGAAGATAGAGGGAGAATATTACAAATAAAGACAAAAGCGAGGTAGAATAAACATGGATATCATCATCAAATGTTGTTCATTACACTAATCATTATAACTAGAAAGCAAGAAATTTACGCTAGAAAGCAGTAAATCTACTCTAGAAAGTGGTAAAGAGAATGGAGAGAGAAGTATCCTCCTCGACGATTGCTTGGAGGGCGAGCCAGACGGGGGGACGCCTGGAAGACGGAGGACAGAGCGGGAAGGAGTACGAAGTTGGAGGAACTAAGGGCGAGGCAGGATGTCGTCGTCGTGGGATCCGCTTCTCGAATGGAGTGAAAGGACAATCGCGGGATGTTCCACGAATGGAGGAGGTGGAAAAATTCTAATTTTTACTCTAGAAGAGAATCTCGAGTTTGAGACAAGCTCTTAGAGCTTTAGAGGAGGTGAGAGAAGAGAGGAAGGGATGAGAAATATGTGGGGGTCGTAGGGCTATATATAGGTGTAGATTGGAGGGGGTACAAAGTTCATTTCACTTAAAAACATTAAATTAGGGGTCTTTAGTGACGTATTTAAACGTCATTGAAGCCCCCAAACGTGGGCTTAGTGCACGCCCACCCGTGCCCTCTCTCCTTCCTTGCGCCTCAACGCTCACTGACCATGCATTCTCAGTCATTCGATCGAAAGATTGGACGACTTAAACGCAGTTGAGCCCCTTTGACTTCGGACATTGAGTAGTTGAGCATAGATCTCAACCGTCTGATCAAGATCAAATAGCCACAATCGCCCTGCTACCACTTCGTCTTCACCCGTTATGGCACAATGTAGCCCTATTCCAAGTTTCTGGATCTAGATTGAAGGGTCATCATCACGCGCCAGCCCGCCCTTTACATCGCACATCTGATCACGCGTATGCGGTGAGTGTTCAATCGCACGTTCACCTGATCTGAAGATCTTGGCCATTGGCGTCAGATTGGGCGATTGGATTTTGCGCCTGCACAGGAAGGGGGGATGCATTGCGCACGACTCAAAAGCACTCTCTCAGCTCCCGCAACACTTAACCGTTGCGCTGTGCCTTCTTTGTCAAGTTTTTAACTGCGGTGCGCGTGCCTGTGGCTATTGGATCAAGATCCAACGACCTAGATTTGATCTTGCATTGAGGAGAGAGTGAGTGTACGACAGGTCTTCAGCCTTCTGCTGGGTCAGTTTGGGCAGTCGAGATGGCACCACGTGGCGCCATCTTGGCCGTCCATCTTCTGTGACTTTTAGAAGGTGCCACGGATGTCGAATTGGGCCAATTTTTGCGTCGTTAGGTTGCAATCGTCTATCCGAACCCATCCGTGTAGTCGGATTTGTTGCCTGAAATGTAGATTGACACCATCTTGGCCCCTTATCTCAGATCTTCCTTGAAATATATCTAATGCTACAGATGTCCGATGGAGGTGATCATCGCCCTGATCAAATCCATATAGTTGGATCTTCAATCCGAGGCCTCAATTAAAAGTCACCTAGTTACCTGACCAAAGAAATAGAAAATTAACCTAAATTTTATACAAACTATCCAAAATGCATGATGATGAATGGTATGCAATATTTATAATGTATGATGCAACTATAATACTAAGAACATACATAAATAGACATTTTAGGCTTTTCAGATGCATTCGCATCACCCATTGCCACAGACAATATTCGGTGGGAGCATCTTCCTCAAGTTCCTCCACGCGTCGTAATACCAGCGAGCGTCACCCATGCCCTTTCATTGTCGTCTCTTCTCCCACCAGAGAGTTCACCTTCCACGACGTCGGCCATACCATACCTGGTGTATTCCTCACCTTTCGTCCATTAGTTTAGGTTAGTTAGGTTCCTTCCTCACTCTATTATCTTTTCCCTCCCTTTATCCCTCAATTCAACCCACACCGCCACCATTCATCCGTCATCTTCCTCATCTCCGGCCGCCCTTCGGTGAGGTTTCCCCGTTGCTCCACCACACCAAACGCCTTGCCAACACCCTCATAAGCATCACCTCATCCACCCGAACCATACCCCCATCCTTATTCACCATTTCATCCACTCACAACCTCACCGAACACACCCATCATTTGTCACCCTCTTCGACTTCGACACACCACTACATGCATCCTCACACCATGCAAACACCGCCATCACATTTGCCAACACTGGACGAAGCTTCTGAGGTGATTTAATGTGGCTGTGAGGCCTTATTCATTGTTTCATGTCTTCACCGATGCTCTACCATCGACACTATCATCTCTGCCTTATTCTACATGCTCCAGCCTCGAAAGCTCTAGGTTTCACTCATAGGTCACGCAGCTTGACTCCAGGTTCATGCTCAGGTCCTCAATTAGATGTCCCAGCTGCAGGCTTGCACCAATTGAACGAAGACCTCTTTAGCAGCTACAGCGGTCATGTGTGAGGAGAAGAGCAGTGGGATTAGTCCCACATCTTGGAGTACGAAGTGTGTGTGTGCGCTTAAGTTGATTTTGTGTTCTGTGCTATTCGCTCAGTAACACGAGGGGTCTAGTCCCTCACTACCCCATTCACCCGAACACCCGCCTACTCACTTGGTCACTACACACGTCGGTGATCGTGGACACAGTTCGAGACCTATTTACCTGTGCTTGGATTCGAATATGCTCTGGGTCTATGAGAGAGAAGAGGAGGAGGAATTGTGAGAGAGTAGGGGAGGGTTTTGCTCTCTAAGGGTTCCCCTATGCTGTGTGCTGAAAGGCTAACACTTAGCCGTGAGAAGAAGGAAGGTCTGAAGGAAGAGAAGATGAAGAAGGAAAGAAGAAGAGAGAGAACCTGAAGAAGAAGAGCTGAAGAAGAGAAAGCCTTTGAGAAGGTTTTGTGCTTATTGATGAACATTTAAGCCGTCTGATAGCTTATCTCAGTTGTCTGATCACTATAGCATTCAAGAAACTATTTATTTATTTGATATAATTGAGATCTGATATGCATGGTTGAGGGCTAATAATTGGTGATTCAAATCACCGTTATTTTGCCTTAACTTCTTTTTATCATTGTAAACTATTGAGATACTCATGTTTTTCATTGGATAACTAATGTGACAGGCTATTAGTCATTGAATATTTACTTGAATGCTCAATTAATTGTGCTCATTGATTCTAAATGCGATTATTATTGTGAATTCCACATTTGCTCTTTATGTTCGACCTCGGACTCCATTGTAGATTCTGAGTTATAAATTTTATCTATTTTCGAGTGATTTCAACTTGCTTCTACGATACGATTTCAAAACTCCGATCTCACCGTATAGCAAGTGTCATTTGGTTTCCCTTCGATTTCCTTATCATTCAACTCAGGGTTGGGGAGGTATGGGCGATGATGTGTGTCAGAATTTGTACTAGGGTTTAGGTTCTTAGGTGAGTCCTCTACCTATCATTTTCAGGGTCCAATTCCTCAAGTGGGGTCATTTTCTGTTTAGTCCTGCTCCAGAATAATTGAGGTTCTAAATCCTCCTCCCAGTCAGATTCTTCATCAAGGGTCCAAAGTGGGTGTTGATCATACTTGGTTTGCCCAAGTTTATGATCATCATCATTTGATTTCCATTTTTCTAAAATCCCTTCCAATCCATAGGTCAAGTAGGAGAGATCCTTGAATTCAGATAACTTATCATGGTTATTGTCCTGGGAAGGGTAGGGGTCTTGGTGTTCTCCCAAAATGTAGCTCATATTACATTGATTAGTGGGTAGGTGAGACCTAAAAGAGGAGTCATTATCAGGAGAATCAAGATAAGGATCCCTAAGATTTGGATCATACCCCTGAGTGGGTGGGATGGATGTATCCCAATAGGAGGTTGATGCGGGTTGGGTAAAATTGGGATAGTTGGGATAAGGGGGGTCTTCTAGATACTTAGGTCCTGGATTATATCCCTAACTAGGTGGTTGGTTATCTCAAGTAAAATGTGGATATAGTCTACTTGGGTTAGAATACAAATCATGTTGGGGGTAGTTTGGGAAGGAAGATAGGCATTGAAATCCATGGTTTGGAAGAAGTAGAGGGATGAATGAAGAACAAATGAGAGAATTAAGTGTGCACAATCAAGCAAGAAAAACTATAGTATAGACTTAGGTGACCTATGCTTCAGAAATAAACTCCGACCACACGACAAATTTGGTGTTGTCCTTACTCCTGAAGGTGGTAAAGTGCGGAAGGTGAAGTAGGGGGAGCATGTCCCAAGGGCCACTAATTATGCTAAACCCCTGCTTACTTAAGTCATTTGACAATTGAGCCTTCCAACTTAGCACCTTTTAAAGAAAGTAGGTGTCCCTAATTAGCAATGCACTTAGGAAAATACCCTGAAATGGACTCAATGAATCCTAGGGCCAACGTCTACTCAATTTTAATTTGAGCTAGGTCAGTGCTTGTGCTCAAAGTAATGAGGCGTTGTTGGGGGTTGTGTCTCTTAATTTCTCCAATTGTGCGTGTATGTGCACTTCAACAAAACATGATTTTCAAGCAAGGTTTTTTTTAGATGTGGTGTCTTTTAATGATTCGTCCTTGCTTTAGTGCATTTTAGGGTTGGAATTTCTCAATATATTCAAGCAATGTTCGTAGTTGGCACACAAAGTTCTGCACACACGGGTGATTGTAAATTTCATTTTTGAGCAAAATATGCGGGCCTAGTAAAACAACCCTAATGTATTCACCTTAAAGTTCATGTGATTCTACATGTGAATTGATTTTAGATTGAGTGATGTGGCCCAATCCAAGACACGGGTGGCTTCACAAACACCACTCAAAAGGAAAAGCACTAAAATGCATTTTCAAAGGATATTAGAGTGTTAATAGAATTTTTTCTTTTCGGTGGTGGGTTTAAGATGTAGGTCTAGTAATCATTCACTATGCCATTTTTTCTTTGAATTTTTTTTTTAGATTATTTTTAAGCAAGCAAACAAGCAAAAATTCTATCTTAATGTTGATGCATGAACCTAGATGCGGTTCTTTTTTTCTTTTTGGATATGGGATGATGAAACTACGATAGATAGGGTGGTATTCACCAAAATCTTTGCCGCACTTTACTCCCAATCTACCATCTTGGGATGCGCTCCTCTCGTCGCTTTCATGCCAGATTCCTGTAATCGATTAATAGAAAGAGAAAAGCGAGTAAAAAATGTGAGCACCAATGAAAGGATAGAAGCGACTAAAAAATCCATTGCCTCCCTGGCAATGGGACCAAAAACTGACATCAAAAAATGCGTTAGGTTAAGTTGTTCGTTGTAGCATGCACCTACGACATCAATTTTAAAAGAAGAATTGAACGTGAGTACAAGTGTCGAACACGCGGAGGCATGAAATTAGATTAGTCAATCGTTTTAATGTCACATGATATTTGTTTGGTTTGCATGCAAAAAGAGAATGAGAAAGAGAGAGAGAGTGTGTGTGGTAGGGTTAGAGATTCATGATAAAGATATGATGATTGCTAACTATGCATGAAATCAAGCCAGATGATAATATATTGCAAAAGATAGAATCGTCTTACAAGTATAATGCTAGAAGAAAGCTTAAAACAACATAAACATTAAACTAAAGACTAAATGCACAAAATGGAGAGGTAAGATAGCAAAGGTGGTGGAGGAGCTTCCGTCTGCTACTCGATAGCTCCGGGACCTTACTTGGAAGCTCTATAGAGGTGGGTCACGTGCTTGGTAGAAGATAGGAAGAGATCCCCATGAATGGAGAGGTGTAGGCTTCTTTATAGTGGAAGAGAGGTGGTCAACATAGGTATCGCACCATTAGTGACAGGCAAGACGTCACTATAGGCCAGATGCAAGCATCGCTGTAGACCACCTCACCCGCACTTGCTAGCGCATGCATGTGAACAATGCAATCTGCGTGCTTACACTACCCACCGTTGGATCAGAGCTACGAATCGCCATCGGATGGCTGGGGATGCATCCAGACTGCTTATCCTTCTCACCCATCGCCCCGCGTTCAATTGCGCATGCATGCATCATGCCCTCAGGACCTGCCACATCGCCCTTATCGTCGCCGTTTGCTTTCTCATTAACGGCTAAATTTCGCCTATGCGCGCGATAGCGAATCAAATCCACGTGTGTGGCTTTGAACTTGCACCTTTGTGCTTGGATTGAGGGCACTAACTGTTGTGCCATCCACGTGGATTGTCGCGCGAACGCGCTTCTAGTTGCTCTATCCATAGCCGTTGGATGTGGATCGGATGGCCGAGACCGTGCATGCGCGTAATGAAGGGAAGATGCGGCTACTGCTGGAGGCTACTGCAGGTAACATGTGGTGTAATAAGGACCGTTGATCATCAAATCAATGGTCAGAACTTCTCAAACTTGTTGTGGGAGCTCCGGAGGTCGGATTAAGGTGATTTTGAGTTCGTTGTACTCCGTTCGTCGATCTGGATCCATCCGTTTGGTCTGATTGCTCATCTAAGACATGTTTTAATATGCACTTGTACATGGTCATTAAACATTAATTATAAGCAATCTTAATGTAGGAATAATGCAATATGCATGCAATGCTCCCAAACCCACTGTATCGTGATATTTATGCACATATGTCCTTGAAGTTGACTCTAATTGATGCAATTAAGGTTATTATTTATAGAGTCATCAATTCCCACCTTCACTCCACCATGCCCCACGGCCAAGAGAAGAAGGATAAGAAGAAGATTAAGGGGACACTCTATCCCATTGGTGCGCTTGCTTCTTCCCTTCTCACTTGTGCCCATGCCAGCCAGAGGTCCAGCTAGGTAAGTGATTGCGTAGCAATCATAGGTCTTAATTGACCTAAATTAGGCTAGAACTTAGCATAAGTTAGGGAAATTCATGCACGCAAAAGCATTATCTGCATCTTTACTGCTTTACTTTAGCTATGCATAAAATAATGTTATAGTGTGCTAATTAAGTGCATTATGTCGATTGCAGGCAATAAGCAGATCTGAAGCTGGATCTGGAGTAGGATCTGAAGCTGGATCTAGAATAACGAAAGTTGTAGCAGAGCTGGAGCAGAAGGCTTAGTTTAGATATAGGAACAATTATGCAAGGGGGTTAAAGGTTTGCTATTCTAGTAAGTAGGAATAAAGGAGTAAAATGTGAAGAGCTTAGGTCCATCCTAGCCCTAAGATAGCTTAGAGACTTCCCCAAGCCTTAGCCACCCTTAGATTAGGTCACAACACCCTAAGAAGCCCTAAAACCTTAGTTCCAACCCTTATCTGGATGACAAGATAAGTTATAGGATGTCCAGGACCCTTAGCCATCTCCCGCATACCTCAAACCCACTTTTGCAGTGTTATTAGACGTCCAGACACATTGTCAGACGTCCAATTTCTACAGAATACCCAAAACAGAACCTTGATTTCCCTCTAACTCAGATTGGACGTCCAGAACTGAAGTCTGGACTTCTGATTTTTTAGTATAAGTTGTCTGACCACATTATTGGATGTCTGGTACTGGTCTTCAGTCCCTGTTTTGAGATTCAAGTCTTGATCTTGGATCTCTAGCTCCCTAGACCTAATCCCAACCCGATAGGAACCTAAATTAAGGTGTCCTAACCCTAGTACATCACCTTTAGACCTATCTAAGGACCTAATTAGGTCCTCACCAAACCCAATTGACTTAAATCAAAGTCAATTACCTTCACCTAAGCCAATTGGACTCATTGAGTCCAATTGAGCTTAGATCTCAACCCACACAAGTTCAATTTGACTTAGTGAGAATCTAATTGACCTAAACCCAACCTAATTGAGTTATTTCACTCTCAATTAGGTTCACACTCATTCAATTAAACTTAGGTTATGTTTAATTGCATTTTCCCCTTAGCAATTAGGGTTTGTAACCCTAATTCAAGACCTACACCTACCCAAACCCCTTAGGACCTAACCTAAGCCACCTAGCCATATAGAGCACGACCACACACACACACACACACCCATTCAGGCACACACACTTCTCTAGAGTTCTCTAGAACTCTCTTTGAAGTGGCGCCACCTCTTGGTTGCCAAAATTAGCAACCAAGAGGCATTCAAAATGAGATCCATAATTTTTGGATCTCATAACCTCTTGTCCAGCCACTCTTGGACTCTCTCTATAGAGCTCCACACCTCTATAGAAAGAAGCCATTGGCTCTATAAAAAGACCCCATGGGCGGCCAAATGACCCCATTCACATCCCTTGACTTCCATTGGCACCACTCACCTCATTAGCTCCATACACGCCCACCTACACTTAGGTTAGCTACTCCAACTCCACAAGCTAACCACCATCATGGAGGACATCATGCCGGGATGTTGGATCAATCCTCTCTCTCTCCAAGGGTCGGCCTAAGCTACATTGGCCGCCCCTCATTCTCCTCCCGACCACTCTAAGGCCATCGGGGACCACCCCTGAATGCCCTCTATTCTGCTAGATTTAGTTTATACTCTCCATAATTTTTACTGGTTTTATTACTGCTTAATAGCGTAGTCTTCTCCCCCAATGATGCATGCGAAATCCCCCCCATTGATTCTTGTATACAGCCATTTTCTGGTAGCTAGATTTAAATTCCAAGCATTTTTGTACAAGGTTTCCTCTACAGTTTTTGTTGCAAACAACTCTCCCACTGAATGAATGAAAAAATGCTTATATATATATGTCTCCATGTTGTGAAATCACCATGAGCTTATTGATTGCTATCATATTTGCGTGATTCAAGTTGCCTGTCTTAATTGTCTATCCATTCTGCAACTAAGCATGTCATACATAAATACGTAATAATCACGAACCTACATGCGATTCTAAATAAAGTAGAATGGGATATGATCGATTTCAAAAGTAGAACAAATGCCTCCCAGAGACGAACGATCGAGACTCAAGTCTCGTAATTTTTACAAACTTAATTTTTGACGAACGTTTTTGGGCGACTATACTATGATTTCCGATGACTTTCAAATGCGCGAAAATGGTTTCCGTCAAATGACGCCGTTGCCGGGGAGGCAACGTCATATTCTATGATTTCGATCTTGAAACTATCACTGACAAATTTCTCTCTACCTTATTTTTGATGTGCAGGAAAAATGGAAGAAAAATGAGATCTGCGCACACATCGAGTGCGGCAAAGAAAAAGTCAGGTGCACATCATCTCTCCTTAGATTAGGTTTTTTACGTGAACCCTAGGAGTAGATTTACTTTATGCAATTTCCTTCGAAAAATTCTTGTGAAAAAAAAGAGATTTTTCGTGAAAAAAGAAAAAAATCAAAAAGAAAAATTTTGAAAAAAAAATCTAGATTAAGTTTCCTTTCGAATCTAGGTTAGTTTGAAAAAAAAAAGAAAAAAAAAGATATTTTCTTTGAATCTTTTGAAATATTCTTTGCGAAAAAAAACGTGCAAAAGTTTTGAAAAAAAAAAGAATTTTTGGTGGAAAGCTTAGATTTCAAATTCAAACCTCTTTAAAAATCTTTTCCACCACCTTCTAATTTTCGGCGAGATTTCAAGCTTGATTTAAAAATTCGATTGCCAAAAAATTAGTAAGCGAAAAATTCTGAAATTCGAGCTAAAGCTTCATTTTCAAACCATTTTTGAAAAAATTCCAAGTATACAATTTTTAAAAATTTGCGAAGTGCACGAGGGTCAGACTGACCCAGATTCAAAATTTTTCAAATTTCAAAAAGCGATTTCGAGCAATCCGCGAATTTGTTTTGACTAAAAATGATGGGGTTTGAAAGCTGATCTAATTGGTTGTATTTTCCATATTTTTTCCGAATTTTTGAAGGTCATTTGATACTATTTCAAAGCAAAAAATCAACCAGGGGTCAAAATTACAGATCTGACCCTCTGATATTCAAAATTCCCTGAAAATTCGGTTGAAACAGTAAAAACTTCAAAAGAAAATATTCTCTGGAAAGCTAATTGAAAAAGAAATCTACTAGCAAAATTTCAAATTAATTGGATTCCAAGTATTATCAGAGAACAAACATTACTTTTGTGGTCTGCTGAAACAGAAAAAGAAAAACCCTAGAAGTATATGAAACTTAGGTTGAACCTTTAGGGTTACAAGTAGAAATCACACGTTGAGCTAACCTAGACTTAATCAAGTCTAGTTAGCCGGTGAGCTTGATCACCTTGTGGGCCACTCACCACAGACCCCACTGAAGAAAACGGGTTAAAATTAATTTTAAAACATGAAATCAACCCGAGTTCGTTGTCATACTACTGGGTGTTTTTAATCTCTCTTGCGAAACCTGATGACTAAGTCTGCAAGGTAGTGTCAAACGACCGCAGCTCGAGGGTCAATGGAGCTGGAGGCGTAAGCCAAAGGAAGAACCTTCCCCTTAGTCCCCCTGTAACCAAACTGGCTGGGTTAGCTTGAGAGGCTGGAAGCAGCTTCAGTCGATTGAACGGCGAACTTATCTTCAGGAATTCAAATTTTTAACGAAAAGTCAAGTCACCTGATCCATAAGGACCATTTGATTGACAGGGCCTTAGCCTTGTCCTGCTTGGCTACACCAACCCAGGGGTTGGGTGGTGTATGCAAGGAAAGAGGTCACTTAAACCTCAACTATTAGACCTTGGGAGCCGCTCCCAAGGAGGCGAGTCACTTCTTCTATCTGTTGAGCCATGATGGCTAACACTGGATTTGGACCTAATCAGGATCCAGAAGAGCTGGACCCACGAGCTTATCTGAGAGCCCGGGTAACTGAATCAGCTCAACCTTGGGATCAGAACCCAAGGTGGCGAAGATGACTTTTTGCTTCACCTGATCCTTCTCCTCGGGTTACCGAAATGGTTAACCCATATCCTAACCCTGGATATTATGACCCATACCAGTCGGTCCCTCAAAGGATCTTATCTTATAACCCAGGATATGGATTTCAGACTCTTACTTCTCACCCATGTAATATGGGTAGACCTGATTCACCCCCTCGAACCCCTGAAGAGCTACCGATGCATATGTGGCCGCATTATTGAATACAGAGATCTATAGCGAGCGCTAAGGAAAAGGCCGCATCCTATCTACACGAAATCCAGGCTATCATTGAGCCAAACCAAAGACAAAGCTAGATTCCACATCAACAAGCTGTGATGGAGCTTCTTCGGGAAACAACAGAGATAACAAGGCTAATGAGACAAAATTGGGAAACTCAAGAACTACTTTTGAGATATCAAGTGGAAAATAGCCTTGAAGCCTAGAGGAATCCGAAACGATTACGCCGGAAGGACATACAGAAGATTCTCAGGAGCAGATACTGGAAGATCACTCAGGGGAAAAAGAATCTAGCGTGGATATGAGACAGGAGCAGGAAGTATGCCGAATGGGTTCATCTGAAATTGAGGAGGAAAGGACTGTTATCTCCAGGATTGAGCCGCAATTAGATTATCCTGAATCCTGGGAGACACCTCTTGGGTTAGATAACCCAATCGAGATAAGGGAAGTAGATCCAATTGAGGATATGGATCTTGAGGCAAGCATTACATGCGACACTACTGATCAGCCTAAGCCACTTCCCATTGTAGGTGAACCTGTGTTGGAGCCAACATCTTTTGATCTGCGCTCTTCTTCTTTCACCTACATCCCTAATTCGGATGCTAGAGATTTTTAGATGACACTTTCTATCCCCAAGCATGACATTCGAAGACCAGAATTAGCTATGGATGCTGGAATTACTGAGGAACCCAATGCATATGAGGGTGAAGCTTTGAGCAGGAGCTGGGGATGCACCTATCATCCTAGTCAATCTAATAGATGGCTCGACTCTGAGCCTGAGGAGACAACCTCTGATGAATCAGAGATGGGTACTGATGAGGACAAAGTAATTTCTGATAAGGATTTCAGTGACCTCCCCACAGATCTTCTACTTTCACGATACCCCCATATGACCCAGAGCCTAGAGAGGGCATGATCTTTGATGTCAATTATCATTATGAGGATCCATATGACTCAGATTCTGGTTCTGAGATACATTTTGATCTACTCTCTCAGCAACTTCCTGCTGAATTGTGGGACATGATAAATCAGCTGAATCACCATCATGATCCCCTCTCTGATTATCCTCTATTTTCCACCACCACTCCGCACTTTCTTATAGCTAGACTTTTTGGAGTAGGGGTGTACAATCAGCTAGTTCGCATCTTCGGATCACTAATTCTGGGAGCATACGAGCATATCTTTCTCTTAATCTTAGCCAGCTCCTATGCTAGAAATGACACATCTGATTGAGTGCTTGCCCAGCTGGAGGAGTTAAACTCAGCACGTATAGATATCATTCACTCCACACTCCACCATCATTTATATATAACCATTTTTTATACATAGCATATTTTTTAGTTAGCATATTTTCTTTCTGCATAGTGCATACTAATAGGTTGGCCGGTGCTGAATGTATAATTTCAGGAGCAACTACAGGTGATTTCTACCCACTCATCCTCCCTGCAGTATTTATTTTCTTTTATAGCCATGCATGAGAACATGCAAGAACTTAGGCATGGGGGGTAGATACAGCAAAAACTAAAAATTTTTATGCCAACCCTTAGGAAAATCTCGGAGCTGCATGTAAAACGTACTTTAGGACCTTAAATAAAAGAACAACTGACTCCACCTTCAATGCTCGCATTGGGGCTAGAAATCGTCCTCAACAGTCACTTCCAACTCACCCACTCACCTATTGTTCTAAATTTAGGGTTAAGATGATTGTAACCCGATATGGGAATTTCACGAAGTACAAATTATACGAGGTTAATTATTCATAACATATATACATATTGCACTCATGAATAAGATTATTTTATTAGGAGTATGCATTAGGGATTTTTATCCTCTAGTTAATTCCTGTAATCTGGAATCCAGTGCAACTTTTCACACACACGTAGAATTTGCAGTGGATTCATGGTGAAGGCTGATAAACGTCTTCAGTCTATCAAGAAGAAGCAGTGCTTCTTTTCCTGAACCCATGGACAATGTTTTGGGAGTCAGGCAGATTTTCTTCTAAAAATCCACCAAATAGTGTGAGATGAGAGTAGAGTGTACTGGTGCTCTAAGATTAGTGTAAGGAATCTGAAATCCTAGATAATTAGGTGATGATACTTTGAGTTTAGACATAGTTTTCTCTCTCGGTTCCTGCGTATACATTTTTGTGTGAAATTTTGAGAGCTATCGAATAAGGCAAATACGCGGAGAGCGAGTTTTCATAAAACTAGGGCTAAGGTGGATGGTTACGACCATTCTTTATGGAATCATCAGCTGAAGGAGGGTATTGATGTCAAGGTCAGAAATACACCGTCCTATCCATCTCTCCTGGTGCCGTGAATAGGTACTTCCACCAAATAAGCCACCCAATGTCTCTTGAGTACTACCAATCCCTAGTAATGCCTCCTCAATAAAGTTCATGGATGTGCTATGTTAAAAAAGAAAAAAGCGTTGAAAAGAAAGAAAAGCTGAAAAAAAAATAGAAGAAAAAGCAAAGGAAGAATGAATATTTAGTGTTTATTTCATTGAGGCAATACCACCAAATAAAATTGAGATCCACCAAATATGGCCTTAACCTATTTTTCTTGTATTTCTGACCGCCCGAATAATGACTGAGGAATCCCGACTTAGTGTTAGGGTTATGAGAACTCAATTAAAGTGTTAATGCCTAGTGAGACCACCAAATACAGATCATATGTGTGAATCTGGTGAGATAGTGAGCTCTAAGAAAAAGAAAAAAAGAGAATGAATACAAAGGAATCACTCACACCCTCTCTCTAATTACCTTACACCTTCACGCATCTTGGGTGAGCTTAAGGAGAGGATCTTCTTGTCACTTAGGTTTTAGCTTTAGCATTTTCAGTGTAATCTTTTTTTGTATTTCATCATCCACTTTCTCGTTATTTCAAAACTCTAAAAAAAATGTTATATCCAAAAACTACAAAAAGAAAGTTGATATCCAATTTCAAGCGAGAGTGTTAGAAATTGCATTTCTGCCTCCCTTGCGACGACCCAAATACTTTCCAGGTACTCAGTTTTTATAAATTTTAAAATTGATCGGAATTGCTCACTACAACGATAAAAACCTAATTTCAAATCGCGCATTTCCGCCATCAATTCCTGTTGCCGCATGTGCATGCCAGCTGTGGCCATGCACAACCTTTAGCCTCCTTTTTTCTCTGTATCGCCCGTGCCCTCACTGCGCGCCCACTGGCGCTGACCATCACAGCAGCAGCAACTCTCTGCGACCAACCACCCCACACACAGCAGGTCGTGCGCACCCCACTGCACACCCACTGGTGCTGACCTCCTCACGCACACCCTCATGCGCAGCCAGCCCTGTGCGCACTAGCCACGCAAGGCCATCGCAGGCACCCCCCCACCCCATGGTGCATTATTCATCATCTTCCACAGGCTGAAGAAGAACCCATAACCGACGACTCCAACCTCCATGTAGCCTGCAACTTCAGCCTCAATCCTTCGTGCCGTTGACGCCACTAGACATGCCACCACGAGCTCAACCACACCCTCCGATAGGCCAATCACGACCCACGCACGCGTATGGACATCCCCACCGTCAGCGAGCTCTACGCCGCCATTCGGTCGCCTCTAGCGATCCCACACTTCGCCACAACCTCCATCGATTTGGCCCCACTCCACTCTACCTCAGGTGTGCTTCCCAAGGCCAGAAGTGACCTTACACGCACGCATGATCGAGAGGAGTGAATCCTCTATTTTTTGGTTTATTAAACATTACATTTCTTACCATTGCCAAAGCTTTAATTTTATTTAAATATTCAAGATATTAGGTGGGCTTTTACTAAATCACCCTTGCACAATTACGTTATTGCTCTCTTTCTTATTATCTTTAGTCACACCAAATTTGGATTCGGATTTGCACAATTGCTCTCTACTTTAGTATCTGTGCAATTGAAAATTACATGATATGCTGTTGTGCATTCATTGATCACATATTCATTGATTTGATTTATTGAGTGAAAATTGCATAAATTTCCCTTCACTTCTACCTAAATTTTAGGTTTACATTAAGAGCAACATATTCATTGATTGTTGCAAGGAATTTGACGAATATTTCTACGCAATCATTTTTCATCCTTACGAACATGAATGTTACGTATCTGTGATCTTATTAGTTTTTTTCCTCATTATGGATACAACATCCTAACTCTGTGGTAAGTTTTGACTGATAAATATTTTTGTTTGGGATTTTTCCACTACATGATTTTATTGCAACATACAATTTTCTTGATGCTATCTCATTTAAGTGAAAAAGTCTTGATCAAATGGTGCCATTGCTGAGGAGGCAATAGATACAATAGGTGCACCTGATTTTATTTATGATTTATTTTGAGGTGCACATTGATTTGACTATTGGTTATTTTTCTGTGGGAGGAATCTGATGAGATGACAGGTGTAGCAATGAGGTCGATAATGATAACGTTATCATCAGCCATATCTAGTTTTAATTAGTCAAAATCCATTGATAAATGCTCTTGCATAACGGCCAAAGGACCGTAATTCACTACACATCCTTTCTGAGAGTTTAACATGAAACCAGGGTTAAAATTGTAATTTTACCATTATATCATGAATGCAGAACAAACACGGGTTTTCTCAGGGGCTTATTAAAGGTCAAATATGCATTAAAGTCTAACAAGAGGGTCCGTGCAGATAGAAACGAGTTTTCACGCATTACGAGAATTAACGAACATCTGAAACCCCAAAAATAGACCCACTTAATTAACTAAGGTTGTGGTTAGGATAAAATTCACCTAAACCCTCTAAAAATCATATAAAAATATTATCTAGGGTTTGACATCCTTGATTTGACCATTGAAACCCATTTTGACCTAAAATAGTCTCAGACTGACAGTTAGCCTAATTTGAGTTTCTATGCAATTTACCTAGTCAAACTTGGTTAAAACCTAAATCCAACTTTACCATCAGATTCCTTCGGTCTAAATTAGGTTTGTACCAAAATTTAGGCTCAATCAGAGATCATATTGACCTAGTTTGCATTCCAGTCCAGTCTGACTCTTTCTTGCACACACCCCTAGCTTTTGAAATTCATTGCAAATAGGTCCCAACTTTTGTCATCATCTTCACAAATAGGTCCCTTCGCCATTATCGCGGAGGAACTCCTATCCGGCAGCCTTCAATTAGAGATTTCTTTCTGATTCCTTAACGAAATCCTTCCAAAATTGGAAGAACTCCTTAGAGAATTTCCTTCTATTTGAGCCATTCATTGGGCTCTGATTCTTGCCCAAATACTCATGCGAATCATTTGAAGGATCGGGTCTCCTATTTTCATGAAACTTCAAAGCTTCTATGCTTGGTTTCTAAGCTTGGGAAGCTCTCTTGAGACCTATATAAGGACCCATGAGGAAAAATCATCCTCCTTAGCTAGGTTTTGGCCTAAAAACCCTTTCAAACTCCTTCCTTGGCCAACTTCGACTTAGCTCTGGTGAGCTCCTCCCTCCGTCATCCTACAGCCTCCCAACGACCAAATTGGGAGTGCTACAATCCTCCCCTCCTTCGTCCGCTCCTTGACGACCAACTTAGCGGCTCCTAGATCTCTCTCTTCCTTGCCGCACTTCCACTAGAGTTTTCACCTTCCCCGGTGATGAAACTACATTTGCATGTGATAATTAACTAATCTTAATGTAGTTTCACAACTTAATACAGATAATTAACATAATAATACGGTTAATAGTTTAATTAACACCTTTGCATACAACAAATTTAAATAATGTTAAATTACGCATATTTGTATATTATTACAAGATTATTCTATGTATGTAGGTATGCAGGTAATGCATGTTTAAAGGAATCTTATTATTATAATGACATGGTTAACCTATTCCCATTTTAACCTCATTCTAAATCCATTTTTATTTAACACCTTATCCCACCTACTTTTAATGTACATAACCCTTTTATCTAATTCCCACGTATTTTCCTTCATTCCTCCTGCCAATTCCCTCCGATTACCTTATTTCATTCAAATAAAAATAAAAATAACACACGCACGCACCCATAATCCCATAACTTTCTACGCAACTTCGCCCATTTTCTCTCGTAACCGTCTCTCTCCCTCTCTTCTCCGTCTCATCCTCCCTACCGAAAAAAGTAGGCGGCAACCAACCCACTCTACTTCCCGCACCTCTCCTCTCCTCTCTACTCTCATTCTCAACCTCCTCCAGCGCGACTGCAACCTTACGTCGCCGAGGCTGCCAGCTTCGCCATTCTCTCAAAACCCCGACTCTCAACCGATCTCTCTCCCTGCCTCTCAATCTCATCCTTCCTCCTCTCCTTTTTCCTCTGCTCCTCCTTCCCTCTGCGTCAGCCACCTTTCCTCCACACATTGAACCCAACACCGACCACCATCAACAATCAGAGCTGTCCCCTCTTGAGCCTCTCCTCCTTCCCCAAATCCTTCTTCTCCTTCTCCTTCTCCTTCTCCCACCAACGTTATCCTTCCTCCACCGTTAACAACACCAGCAACAACATCCCACGCACACCACTTGCAGCCACCCTCCAACTTTCTCCCTCAAACTCTCCACATTCTCCCCTCCGCTCTCTATTTCCCTCTCCTCTCCCCTGCGCCCAAACTCCCCTCCACCCTCAACACACCCATCACCACCGAACCCATCTCCTGTCCCTCTCTCACGGTCACTCATCTCCCTCTCCCTCAAAACTCCTCCTTCCCTTTTATTTTTCCCTATTTTTCCTCTTCTCCTTTCCCTCCTGTGAACCTCCACAGCCACCCAACTTCCTCCCTACGTCCCAACCTCTCCTCCCCACGCCATCCTCGCCACAGCACCTCCGGCGTCGGTGTCATCATCTCGACCTCCATCCTCCTCTCTGCAAAGCTCGCCAGCCGCGTCGCTCCGCCCACGACCGCCGCCGACCTCGCAGAACCTTCATCGGGGCCATGCCATTCCCTCCTCTATGGCCTCGTCCGCGCCGCCCCATCACCACCAACACCACGCAAGCCGTAACCGCCACCGCCGGCGCTTCTCCTCACTGTGGCTACCTCCAACAACATTGCTCTCGTTGCTTGCCGGCATCTTCTACACTCGATGCATAGACCGTTTCCTATCTGGCTAAGACTCCTATGTTTGCATTTCCTGTAGTTTAATGTTTGAGCTTACACTCCTGCAAACTTACATTAAAATGATCTAGATTTTTATGTATTTATTTTTTTTTCCCTGATTTCTAGATGTGTTTTTATGTATTTGGAGATGTTTCATAATTATAGTTGATCAAATCATTTTGTATTAGTTAAGCATTATTATCTTCATGTTCGAAAATGTTAAGATAATGTTTAAGTATTTTATTTCATGTGAATTAAGTTTTACGGTAAAAGTTGATTTGCTAAAGTTCTTAGAATGTAAAGTAGTTGTATGTGCTTGTTAGATATTTTTATGTTCGCACTAAACCACTATTAACCTTAAATCCTAAGATAAGTTTTGATAAAAATCTAAAAGAATAATCATTGGATTTTTATTAATGTAGATTAGTTAGGTTTAAGTTACCGGTTAAATGCTAGTTTTATTTCAAATTCCTCATACTATCTCTCGATAACCTAATTAGAAATTATTTAGAAGCCTCCTAACGAAACGACTCGAACTCACGAGGTTATTGATAGCTCGATATAAATTTTAAACTTGACGCTCTTATTGCGCTACAACGATGTGTTTTAACTATAACGATTCGGGCACGTCACGTTTTTGATGCCGTTGCCGGGGTGGCATTAAAATGTAATTAGGTTGTTAGTTTTATTTTAAAAAGCAAAAATTAAAAAAAACATTTATTATTATTGCTAGTGTTTTTGTTATTTCCTTGCATTTTTCTTTAGTTTGATTTGTTACTTAGTTTATTTCCTTTGGTACGAGGTACTTAGTGTGCTTAGTGGATTTGACGTGTTCATCTTCCTGGTGGCCCAACGCGAAGGAATCCAAGACCTGGCTGGAGCATCTTAGATTTTAGGATTTTAGGAATAGCTTTAGGATTTTACTTCTATTTTAGAATTGATGTACTAGGCTTAGTGTAAGTGAGAGATTATTTTGGTTTTGTACATAGCCTTTATTATTCTCTCTTTTGCTTAGTCAGTAGCGAATTAGTAATTAATTAGGTTAATTAAAAGATTAGTTAGTTTTTATTTTGTTTGTGCTTTAAAAAAAAAGAAAACTTACATATAAAAATTGCATTCTAACCCTAGAAGTTTCCTATTTAGGACAATCACGCTAGGGTCTGCATAACTACCTTTAGTTCTTAATTTTTTGTGATCTGCATAAAATTTGTAGAGTGCTGGAGGAAGGTACATTTTCTAAATCCACTCAAATACATGTTCATTCATTTTTGTTCTTCGCGTGCATAGAATTTCATAAAGGAATTAAGTTGTAACTTTGTTAAAAAATCAATAAAAAGTGAAAATTCAAAACTAAAATAAAAACTAAATAAGGATTAAAACCCTAAAATTCACCTCTCCTTTTGTTTAAAGAACTTGTTTGCATCGTGTTTGTTTTTTTTTTTTTCCTCTATGGTTTGCACACTTGTGTATGAATGGCACATGCATGCATATAGGGCACTAGAGCCTCTCATTTAGGTAATTTTAGGCATATCGTAGGTCAATAAAGAAAATAACGTAATTTGTGCTTTTTGTTTTATCACCTTACTTAATCTAGATTAATCAATTTACCTTCTTAATTCAACATGTTAGTTGTTTGTATTGTGTTTTTGTATTGCATTTTTCCTTTGTATGCTTGGTCATAGATCTTTATTTCCTAATCTAGTAGAACCTTTAATTAAAGAACAACATAGGATTAGTAATAAATAAATGGATAACTAAGAAAACCAAAACCAATTGTTGCAGCAATTGCTGCAACAATTGTTGGAAAGGCAACAAGAACAACAAGAATTGTATTACAGGTTTCAACCTGGAAATCAACAAAGACCCTTAAGGGAATTTATTGATCCCTTAGGTCAAGTCCTTGAACCTTTTGTCCATATTCCAGTAGTTCATGATGATTTTGAAATAAACCCTCCACTATAGCCTTATTACCTCATTTTTATGGGCATAGCAATGAGAATCCTTTTCTACACTTAGATGAATTAGAGACTATTAGCAAAACTATGAGAAACAGAAATCTGAGATTGTTTCCATTTTCATTAAAAGATAAGGCAAAATTCTAGTATCAAAATATAGGAAAACCGATAAACACTTAGGCCAAACTTTGATCTGAATTCCTTAAGAAGTATTTTCCTATGGGTAAAACCAATGCTATGAGGAGAGCCATTACTAGTTTTACTCAGCAACCTAATGAACATCTCCATGAAGCTTGGGAGAGATTTAAGGACCTTCTTAGGAAGTGCCCACATCATTGAATTCCTCGTTGGCAGATAGTTCAAATATTCTACCATGGCCTTAATGAACAACTTAGGTATAAAGTCAATGCTACCTGTGGTGGGAATTTCCTAAGTAATGGAGAAGATGAAGCTTATGAGTTATTTGAAAACATGGGTGAGAACTCCCTTAATCATGCTTCAATGGATGTTTTTGATAGAACAAATTCTAAAGGAGGAATTTATGAGATACGGAACACTAGAGAATGGGAGATGATTAACAAAAGGTTAGATAAGGTTGATATTTTAGTAAAAGAACTTGAGAGTCAAAGATCTAACCTTAAATTCCTTGCATGTGAAGTTCAACCCTCTTTTGCCCCTCTTTACCAAGAACCAATGCCAATGTATAATTCTAATGTCCAAACTTCAACCTTAGATTCTCCTTCATTTTCCTACACTCAATTAGAAGATGCTTAAGCTCTTCATGGTAACTTTAGGCAAGAAAATAACCCATATTCCAACACCTATAACCCAGGTTAGCAGTATCACCCTAATTTTTCTTGGAGGAACCAAGGGTATGAACCTAACCAAATGTACCAACCTAAACTCAACCAAGTTCCATTTCCTAATAAAAACTTCCAAAATAGAGTTACCCAAGATCCCCAATCATTTAGAAGTGAGTTTGACAAGAAAATAGGAGATATGCAACAGTTAATGTTACAACTTGTCAACACTCAACAACAATTGATGAATGAAATTAAGGATGAGAGAAATCAAAGAAAAGATAACCAACCCCTTGGAGTTTTACCTGCTCAACCAGAGCCTAACCCTAGGAATTTATCTAACCCAAACCCTCCACCTAGATTCAATAGGAACCAACCCCAAATCCCTCCACTTAATCCTATTCCAAACATTCCTAAACAACAACAACCTCAAAATAGAGATAATAATCCTTAAGCTAATGCAAATGTTGTTACACTTAGGAGTGGCAGGATTACTAAGGAGGTAGCTCATCCCCAAACTTCAACTAACAAGGAAACTGTTGAAAAGTCGCCCTTAGTGGTTGAGAGTGATTTTGAAGAGGAAGAAAATGTGAAAGAAACTTCTAAAGAATCTAAACTCAAAACTAATCCTGATCTCACACCATCTCACATTCCCTTTCCTGATGCTTTAAAAGATAAGACTTCAAGAAAGAAAACTTTAGCTAAAAATGAAGAATTACTTGAACTCTTCAAGCAAGTTCAAATAAACATTCCTTTAATTGATGCTATTCAACATATACTTTTATATGCAAAATTTTTAAAGGAATTGTGTACACAAAAACGCAAAGCTAAAGTTAAGACTCCTGAAAAGATAGTCTTATCTGAGCAAATAAGTTTAGTTGTTCAACAAAACCTGCCCATTAAAAAGAAAGACCTAGGTAATCCTTTGATTACTTGTATTATTGGTAATCTCACTTTTAACATAGCTTTATTAAACTTAGGAGCTTCAATCAATCTTTTGCCTACTTCAATTTTTGAAAAATTTGGAGTAGGAGAACTCCAACCCACTTCCATTTCTCTTCAACTAGCTGATAGATCAATTAAGAAACCCAAAAGAGTTCTTGAGGATGTAATTGTTAGGGTTAAAGATTTCTATTTTTCAGTTGATTTCTTGGTGTTAGATATGGAAATCCTTGAGATTATTGAGAATGCTCCTATTAGTTTAGGAAGACCATTTTTAGCTACTACTAAAGCTATCACAGATTGTGAATTAGGATAATGGAGATAGCTTTTGGAAATAAGAAGATGCAATTAGATATTTTCAAGGCATCAAAAAGCTTGAATTTTGATAATGGTTGTAATTTAATAGAAGTAGGCTTACTTGAAGAAGCCATTGATCACACTACACCTTATCACCTTGGAAAAGATCCTTTGATCACTTGTTTAACTCTTGAGAAATCCCTAGATGTTAAGGAGAGCACTAATCTCAAAAAGGTAAATAATCTTTTGAATTCTTCTTCTTCTTTAGGACCTCCTTGGACTATTAAGACAGAGAAATTACCTGAACTTTCTAAGGAGCCCTTAAAACCCTCAATTGAATCCCCTCTTGAATTAGTGCTTAAACCTCTACCTAACACTTTAAAGTATGCGTTTTTAGGATCGAACCAGACATTACTAGTCAATTGGATGAGGTTCTAGGAAGACATAAAATGGCATTTGGGTGGAGCATAGCTGATCTAAGAGGGATAAGTCCATCCTATTGCACCCATAGAATTTTCACTGATGAAACTGTTAAACCTTGTAGAGAATTTCAAAGGAGACTAAATCCTAATATAAGAGAAGTTGTAAAGAAAGAAATAATCAAATGGTTAGATGTTGGTATTATATATCTGATTTCTGATAGTCCTTGGGTCAGTCTGACACAAGTTGTACCCAAGAAAGTCGGCTTAATCGTTATAACCAATGACAAGGGTGAAAAAGTACCCATCAAAATGGTTTCCTCCTGGAGAGTTTGTATAGATTATAGGAAGCTTAATAATGCCACTAAGAAAGATCATTTCCCTTTACCTTTTATAGATCAAATTCTTGAAAGGTTAGCGGGAAGGGAATTCTTTTGTTTTCTTGACATATATTCTGGATATCATCAAGTGGCAATTCACCCTGAAGATCAAGAAAAAACAACATTCACATGTCCCTTTGGAACTTTTGCGTTTCGAAGAATGCCCTTCGGATTGTGTAATGCACCAGCCACATTTCAGAGGTGCATGATGGCTATCTTCTCGGACATGGTTGGTGACTATTTAGAGATTTTTATGTATGACTTCTTTGTATTTGGAGATTCATTTACTTCTTGTCTCCTTAATCTTGAGAAAATTCTTCAGAAATGTATTGAGGTCAACTTAGTCTTAAGTTGGGAAAAAAGTCACTTTATGGTTCAGGAAGGAATTGTTTTAGGACATTGTCTCAAAGAAAAGAATGGAAGTAGACAGCTAAGGTTGATCTGATTAGTAACCTTCCACCTCCTACTTCAGTTCGAGATGTTCGATCTTTCCTAGGACACGTAGGATTTTATAGGCATTTCATTAAAGACTTCTCTAAGATAGCTAGCCCTTTGAGTTCTCTTTTGGCTAAAGAAGTTAGATTTGAATTTGATGATCCTTGTTTAATGGCCTTTAACACTCTTAAAGGGTCTCTGATTAGAGCGCCTATCTTACAACCTCCAGAGTGGACACTCTCATTTGAGATTATGTGTGATGCTTCAGATTTTGCAGTAGGAGCAATTTTAGGACAGAGAATTGATAGAAAACCTGTTGTAATCTTTTATGCAAGCAGAACTTTAGATGAAGCTCAAAAGAATTGCACTACATTTGAAAAGGAATTGCTTGCAGTTATTTTTGCTCTTGAAAAGTTTCGATCATACTTGTTAGGCTCCCATGTGGTAATTTATAGTGATCATTCAGCCCTTAGACATCTATCAAAAAAGGATGCTAAACTAAGATTGATTCGATGGATACTTTTATTGCAAGAATTTGATTTAGAAATAAAGGATAAAGCTGGATCAGAAAATGTAGTGGCTAATCATCTCTCTCAGATCTTAATAAGTAATGATCTTTCTCCACCAATTTGTGATTTATTCCCTGATGAACATCTATTGGTTATAAATGGAATTAAGTCTCCTTGGTTTGCAGATATAGTTAATTACTTAGCAGTAGGTCGAATCCCTTCCGATTGGACAAAACCTAAGAGAAATAAATTTTTCTCTGAGATTAAGTATTATTTTTGGGAAGATCCAGAACACTTTAGGCTCTGTAATGATCAAATAATAAGAAGGTGCATTCCAGAAAGTGAGTTTCACAGCATATTATCCTTTTGTCATAGTGCTGCATGTGGAGGTCATTTTTCTAGAAAGAAAATAGCTGCTAAGGTCCTCCAAAGTGATTTTTATTGGCCCACTTTGTTCAAGGATTCACATTTGTTTACTAAGTCTTGTACAAGATGCCAAGCTTTAGGAAATATGACTAAAAGAGATATGATGCCTTTGAATCCAATTTTAATTGTTGAGGTTTTTGATGTTTGGGGCACCGATTTTACGGGACCGTTTACCCCTTCATTTGGATATCTTTATATTTTAGTAGCTTTAGATTATGTATCCAAATCGATAGAGGCAATCCCAACAAAGAATAATGACCATAGTGTAGTCACTTGCTTTGTTCAGAAGAATATTTTTGCAAGATTTGGGATGCTGCAAGTAATCATCAGTGATGGAGGTTCCCATTTTAATAATTTCCAATTTAGAAGTTTTCTTAAGAAGTATGGAGTCAATCATAGAATTGCAACTTCATATCATCCTCAGACAAATGGTCAAGCTGAAACATCTAATAAGGAGATTAAGGCAATCCTTCAAAAGACGGTAAGAGCTGATAGCAAAGACTGGGTTGAAAAATTAGATGATGCATTATGGGCTTACCATACAGCTTACAAGACCCCTATTGGAATGTCTCCCTATCGATTGGTGTATGGAAATGCATGTCATTTGTCGGTAGAACTTGAGCATAGGTCTTTTTGGGCAATAAAGAAATGTAATATGAATCTTGAGCAAGCTGGGGATCATAGAAAATTACAAATGAGTGAATTGGAGGAATTAAGAAATGATGCATATGAGGGTTCTCGAATTTATACGGACCGAATAAAAGCTTTCCACGATTGCCATATTTTTCGAAAGTCTTTTGAACCAAACCAACGTGTTTGGCTTTATGACACCAGACTTTGGTTCTTTCCAGGAAAGCTTCGCTCTAATGGATAGGACCTTATATGGTTGTGTGCACCTCACCAAGTGGAGCTGTAGAAATAGCAGATACCAATACTAGGCACACTTTCATGGTTAACGGACAAAGACTTAAACCCTATCTTGAGCATAAGGAGTTTATCAAAAGTGTTGATAAGCTTGCTCTTCTAAATCCTACCCCTAGTTGACTTTGTTTTTGCCTGGCTGAAGGCGTAAAGCTTAGCGTACATTGGAGGCAGTCTAATACCTTCTCATCCCCTTTCTTGCTTTCTAGAGCACTAGAGCATCTGAGTACGTTAGCGACTTGCACCATGACTTTCTGCAATCCCATCTTCCTCACCTTCGCCTGTTCACTTCACCACGGCACGGATCTTTCTGCTGATGTATGGCTGTTGATCCTGCTGAAAGCGAGGGAACTGCACCATGAAGAGATTCATACACTTCAGGAATCTCCCTTCTGTGGGAGAAGTAATATGGGTAAACGGTGTAGGGCGCAGCATATTGGATTGTGTCAAGTGTGGCATGTACAACCACGCCAGTGATGGCATATGCCGCTGGTACAAGAAATCTCATCAGGATTGGTATGCTGATTGCTTACACTTCCTCAAGTATGGACTGAGTGCCAATTTCCCTTATCCTCCTGCTCATCCATTTAAGAGAGACATAGTGGAATTAGTTAACCAATACTTTGATAGATATGGCATTACCTTTTTACCGCCTGGTTGAAGCGTAAAACTTAGCGCTGGTTGGGAGGCAACCAAACACTGTAAATAAATAATTTAAAAAATATTGAAAAAAATTGAAAAATGAAAATTTGTGTATAATAAAAATATGCAAAAAAAATACCAGAAAATTTCTACATAATAATAAAAAAAAAGTTGTTTCTTTTAGGTAGTTAGGTTGATTCTCAAGATTTGAGAGTAGCTTGGCCGGGATTGAAAGATAGCATTACGAGACACTAGTGACCTTGGACTCATGTGGGAAGAGTAGCATTGCGAGACTCCACTCTGAGTTTACTAGAAGTTTCGAGTGTTAGCAAGACCGTAGGGCTTGTTAGCATTTCGGATAGATGTGGGAAGTGTAGCACTGCAATGCTCCACATTCAGGTTATTTAGCTGGCATCTTTTCTTTTGAGTTAACCTATTTGTACTTTAGTAGTATAACTGGACTCGTGATTTTGTTACGTCTTGAGGATCTGACGTAAAAAGACTCAATCATGGTGAATCCATGGGTCGAGTTTTCTTATAAAGGCTTTCTTTTTCTCAATCTGTAAATAACCGAAAGCCCTACTTTTCTTAGATCTAATTTTGTATATAAACAATATTATTTAACCATCCTTTCGATTTTATAAATAAATAAAATCTTTTATTTTTAATCTATTTTTAATTTTGTAGGTTAGGTAAGCTGGATGGCTCACTATCACAAGTGCTTCAATACATCAGGTCGTATCTATCTAAACCACTCCCTCGCTTTTATTTTTATGCCATTGTGGACAATGTCATTTAAGTTGGGAGGTGGGGAAAACCTATTTTCTTTCCTGTTATTATTTGACCTATATTTTTTTTTTCGATGTGTTAGGTAAGTCGCGATTTTTAAGTTTTAGCTGAATTATTTTTTTTTCAAAAAAAAAAATCACCAAAACTTGCATGCTTTATCTTTTATTTTGCATTAAAAAAATGGAGTTTTGTAAAGTTTGCATGCATTTAATTGTATTTTTCCGTTCGTCTTTGTTTTTATTTTTGAAGGATGATGAAAATGCCCCTTTAACGAGGAGTTGTTACCTTAGGAAGTATATTTAGGTTTAACTCAGTGGTTCTTCAGGTCTTAGACTTAATTACCCAGATGATTAATTAAGATTTAGGATTTTGACATATGTCAAGCATTTGAGTCTTGTTATTTCCTAGTAATGAGTTGAAGAGTGAAAAGTAAATAGGATTTATTTTCAACATCTGCTTAGAAGAGTTTGAAATTTAAGTATTTCCTTATATTCACTATTCACACTAATAAGTTGTCAAGCACGAATGTTCTTAGAAGTTTGATTTTTCAGAGTCGCAAATCATAGTTACTTTCTCCACTTCACTTAGGAGGATTTCTAAACCACTTTTGGGAAACTCTTATTAGCCTCCTGAGAAAATGGAATAAATGGACCTAACTTGAGTGTGATCTAGGAGAAGAATTAGATTCTTTAGAAAAATATGTATAGAAAAAAAAAGAGAGAAAAAAAAACATCATAAAAATTTCACAAAGTCCTCTCCTTTACACCATTTTTAGTGGGAGGCATTATATATATCTTGCAAAAAAAAAAAACAAAAAGAAGAAGAACCTAATTATAATCTTAGTCCAATACTCAACACCATTAAATAAACTTAATACATGTCTTGGGATTCGTAAGCCTTCGTGACTCGAGCCAACAAGTCCTTTGGAGTGCTTTATCACTTAGTACCCTAGGGCCAACTGGTCTGGGAGTTGTAGATGTAAGGCTCGCTACAGGGGTTACTTAGAAAACTTGATGAACCTATGATATGCTGGGAGCTGATAAATAGTAGTTCAGGGTGTACTAGGAAAGAATCCAATGTGATTGTGGAGATTAATTAGACTAATAAATTCAGACTTCAGATTAGATTTCTTCCATTTTGGTTTGTAAACTTACTCAATCCACATGCACGAATACATGTTTTATTTCTAGCTCTTTTCTAAACTTTGTTTGATTGTAAGTTCTTTAGAAATTCACTTGTGACACTTAAATTTAGGAATAATGAGAGTCCTTTATCTTGATTTGTCACTGAGGAGATGTTGAGCCATTATTTAAACTTAATGTTTACAACTTAAGTTATTGGTGATGATTGGTTAAGGTGGGTCCTGACTTCACATTTTTGTTATTTTTCTTTCTTTTATTTCTGAGCTTTTGCTAGGGACCAGCAAAATGTAAGTCAGGGGGTGTGATGAAACTACATTTGCATGTCATAATTAATTAATTTTAATGTAGTTTCATAGCTTAATACAGATAATTAACATAATAATAGGGTTAATAGCTTAATTGACACCTTTGCATACAACAAATTTAAATAATGTTAAATTGCGCATATTTGTATATTATTACAAAATTATTCTATGTATGTAGATATGCAGGTAATGCAGGTTTAAAGGAATCTTATTATTATAATAGCATGGTTAACCCATTCTTATTTTAACCCCATTCTAAATCCATTTTTATTCGACACGTTATCCCACCTAATTTGAATTCACGTAACCCTTTTATCTATTTCCCACATATTTCCCTTCATTCCTCCGGCCAATTCCCTCCAATTCCTTATTTCATTCAAATAAAGATAACACATGCACACACCCACATCTACGCAACCTTTCCCATAATCCCATAACTTCCTACGTAACTTCTCCCATTTTCTCCGTAACCATCTCACCCCCTCTTTTTCTCCGTCTCAACCTCCCTGTCGGAAAAAAGTAGGCGGCAACCAACCCACTCTACTTCCCTCACCTCTCCTCTCCTCTCCTCTCCTCTGTTCTCTCATTCTCAACCTCCTCCAGCGTGACTGCAACCTTACGCCGCCAGGGCTGCCAGCTTTGCCAACCTCTCAAACCCCCGACTCTTAACCGATCTCTCTCCCTGCCTCTCAATCTCATCCATCCTCCTCTCCTCCTTCCCTCTGCGTCAACCACCTTTCCTCCACACATCGAACCCAACACCTACCACCATCAACAATCAAAGCCGTTCCCTCTTGAGCATCTCCTCCTTCCCCAAATCCTTCTTCTCATTCTCCTTCTCCCACCTACGTTAACCTTCCTCCACCGTTAACAACACCACTAGCCACCCTCCAACTTTCTCCCTCAAACTCTCCACATTCTCCCCTCCGCTCTCTATTTCCCTCTCATCTCCCCTGCGCCCAAACTCCCCTCCACCCTCAACGCACCCATCACCACCGAACCCATCTCCTCTCCCTCTCTCACGGTCACTCATCTCCCTCTCCCTCAAAACTCCTTCCCTTTTATTTTTCCCTATTTTTCCTCTTCTCCTTTCCCTCCTGTGAACCTCCACAGCCACCCAACTTTCTCCCTACATCCCAGCCTCTCCTCCCTACGCCATCCTCGCCACAGCACCTCCAACATCAGCATCATCATCTCAACCTCCATCCTCCTCTCAGCAAAGCTCGCCAGCCGTGTCGCTCCGCCCGTGACCGCCACCGACCTCGCAGCACCTTCATCGGCGCCGTGCCATTCCCTCTTCCTCTACGGCCTCGTCGGCGCCGCCCCATCACCACCAACACCTCGCAAGCCGTAACCGCCACCGCCGACGCCTCTCCTCACTGTGGCTACCTCCAACAACATTGCTCTCATTGCTTGTCAGCATCTTCTACACACGATGCAGAGACCATTTCCTATTGGCTAATACTCCTATGTTTGCATTTCCAGTAGTTTAATGTTTGAGCTTACTCTCCTGCAAACTTACATTAAAATGATCTAGGTTTTTATGTTTTTTTTTTTCCCTGATTGCTAGATGTGTTTTTTTGTATTTGGAGATGTTTCATAATTGTAGTTGATCAAATCATTTTGTGTTAGTTAAGCATCATTATCTTCATGTTCGAAAATGTTAAGATAATTTTTAAGTATTTTATTTCATGTGAATTAAGTTTTACCGTAAAAGTCGATTTGCTAAAGTTCTTAGAATATAAAGTAGTTGTATATGCTCGTTAGTTATTTTTGTGTTCGCACTCAACCACTATTAGCCTTAAATCCTAAGATAAGTTTTGATAAAAATCTAAAAGAATAATCATTGGATTTTTATTAATGTAGATTAGTTAGGTTTAAGTTACTAGTTAATTATTAGTTTTATTCCAAATCCCTCATACTATCTCTCGATAACCTAATTAGGAATTATTTAGAAGCCGCATAGCGAAACGACTTAAACTCACCAAGTTATTGATAGCTCGATATAAATTTTAAAGTTGACGCTCTTATTGCGTTACAATAACGTGCTTTAACTATAGCGATTCGGGCATGTCACCAGGCATCGACCAATCAAAGCAGGCACCGTCCTTGCCTTCTCGTCCATTAGTTTAGGGCCCTTAGCTTTCTCCCTCTCTCTACTCTCTTTCCCCCTTGTTATCCTCTTGTTTTGACCCACGATCATCGGCCTCCCCCTCCGTCTTCCTTCTCTTCGGCTGAGCTCCGTCGGGGTTGAGAGCTTGCTACACGCCACCATTCGCCTCGCCACAACTCCCAAATGCATTACCGACCTCCATACATCAAATCCCCCCACCTAATTTCGTGCTTCCACCACCAAGAACGCCCACCGAACTCACCCACATCTACTCACCTCCTCTGAGTTTGTCCGATCTCCACTCACACACTCTTACCATGAAACCACCGCCACCACCTTTGCCATGCTTGGGCGAAGCTTTTGAGCCATATGACTGGGGCTTTCAAGGCCGTATTCGTGTTCACAGGTACACGTTGTGCTTCACCGTCGCCACCACTTCGTCCAACCACGACTGCCTACCTCTGGCTGCCATCCACTCTATTGTCCCTTCTAATCGCTGTGGACAAGGATCATGAAGCTTTCCTGTTTCTCAATTGAGGACTTCAGCCCTAGCAACAGACCAATTTGATGAAGTTCTCCCTGCTGCTACTGCGTGAAGGAGGGGGACAAACATAGTCCCACCTCATGGATTAAGAAGCACACGATCGCACATATAAGGTTTTTGTGCTATGGCTTTATCACCCAGCACATGAGGGGTTGGGTCCCTCATCCCCTCACATCCGATAACCTGCCTATGCTCACTCCTTAGTCACCACACATGCCTGGTGACTCTCGACACTATACATGATCCAGTTACCCGTATATAGATCCGAATATGCCCCAGGTCTTGAGAGAGAGGAGGAGGAAGATTAGTGAGAGTGGGGGAGGGTTTTGTTCTCTGAAGTGTGTCCTTGTGTGACACTTAGCCGTAGAAGAGAAGTTGACTCCCTTGTGTTGTGAAGGAGAAGAAAGGGGAGGTTTGTGAAGAAGGAAAGTAGGAGACTTTGTAAAAGAAGGAAGAAGCCCTGTGCTCATGCTGTTAAGTCGTCTGGTCATCAGACCCGACGTCTGACTTGGTTGAAAACACTGTGTCCTTATTTGAGGCATTGTGCGTTTATTGATTTATTGAGTAATTGATATGTATATGCTTAAGACTAATAATTGGTGATCTAAATCACCATTATTTTGTCTTAGGCATCTTTTTGCCTCATTAAACTCTTGACATACTCTTGCTTAGTATTAAATATCAATTTTGAGTGGAGGTTATTCATTGAATATCATAATTATTGTGCTTAAATTCCTGTGCTCATTTATATCTTCATCTTGATTAGCGCATGAATTACAATACTTGCTCCCTGTGTTTGACCTTGGACTCATTTCTTGATTCTGAGTTATAAATTGTATTTGTTGTTCGCGATTAAGGATTTGAACTACGACGACGATAATATAAATCCTCTATAGATCGCTTCAATAGTCGACCTTGAGCGACACCCACACAAGCAGAGAGGACTAGAAGAAAAGAAGACCTGGATCCTACTTTCGCAGGGGATTCTCCTTCATCGTGAATTTTATTTCATTTTTGTATTCTTGCCTTTGTAGCATCAGGGCTAATTTTTGGGGGTTTGTCGCTGCGTTCTTTAATGACTAGGCTATTTCTTTATGGTGTGAGTGTTCAGTTTCTACTTGCCTACCCTAAAAGAAATGGGAAAAATATATAATGAGGTGCCTGTTGAGGAGTTGCATACCCTTAGGTGCATGCATTTAGGGGTGATTGAGCAGCACGCTAGATTTCATTTTGCATTGCATCCATTATTTGCACGAAGATTACTGGAGTTAGGTATACCTTTCTATCTTTGCATCCAGCTCATGTCACACATTGCATTGGGATTAAATCTCAAGACCACCAAACTGATTGAAATTATCTAATTCAATGGTCACCTAATTGAGATTGGGACTGCTAATTAGATTCGATCTTAAAATCAAAATCACATTTGATTTGTTCAAAAGGGACTTGTGTGCGATTCTTCTAAAAAATAAATTGATTTGCAGTGTGATGCACACTTTTGGCACTAAGCATGCACACTAGGCACCACACTAGGTCTCGGTCCCTTAAGGCTATATGCACCAATCTCTTCATTGGTGCAGACCCACCTATTTCACTTTGTGGTGGTGATATTATCCTGTAATCAAGTGTTTTGATACTTCAAGGAGGGGGACACCCCTTAAAGGAACAAAGGGTAGTTAAGAGGTACTACATTCTCATCGCCTCAAAGAAAGGGTTCGCCCTACTTGCATCCCTTAGTTTCGTCCTTCAAGTAACTTCTCACTAGGTTGCCTGAGAGTATCATTGAAGCAAGGTATAGGTCATAGGGTACACGAAGGTTGACTTAGGGCCCGTAATTGATTGTGCAACTTCTGTAGCCATCAAGAAAGAATGTAACCGACCTCTATTCTTCTCCAAAGAGCTTGTCAGGAATCTCAAGTCATAGCCCCTTCTTATACTAGTAAGGTGGGAACGGATGGGCTCAAACTTGACCCCATTTGACAACTTTAAGGGGTAGGTTGGAGGTTGGCTCAAATCTGCTCTAAGAAAAAAGGAGAGCCGCTTGTGGTGTGTTTTTCAAGTTGTATTGCAAATGGATTACAATAGCTACTTCTCTTCTTACTTTCACCTCAGAACATCGAATCTCAATCCCATGACCTGCAGTTATCCATCATCAGATGAACATTGGGATCCTTTCTACTCCTACTATAGGAGCATTGGTCTAATTAATCCCTAACCTTGTGATGATGAGCAGAACCTAGGAGAAGGGTATCGTAACCCTAATTCTTCCATGACTAGGTCCAACCCACCCACCCTTAATGATTTTTCTGATCGATGTTGGACCGATACTCCTAGGAAACTTGAACCTGAGATTGACTATCCCCCCCAATCTGATAGTAGCCTCTCCTCGTTTATGATAAAAATGCAAAAACAACAAATGGAAATGATGGAATCTTTAGGAGAGTCTTTGAGCATAAGTCAACAATTAAATGAAGAAATTGATCACCTGATTTACTCCCTTGAGGTTGATTCTAACCCTTCCACGCTAGATGCATCTCCCTTGAGAGAGCCACTCCATAAGATGGAAGGGGACATTAGGGACTCAATCATGGAGTATATCTATCCTCTTGAGGATAATGTAGACCCCTCCATACTTGATAACTCGTCTTTGAGAAGTCCTAACATTAAGGGGGAGGAGGGCTACATGGATACACTGGGAATTGAAAAGAGTAGCCACTCAATGAAATGTGATGTAGAATGGTGGCAACCTAAAGAGGAGGAACCCTTAGACCTTCCACCTTAGATTTATTGGAGCCAATTGATGTATACACATTCATTTCAGTTAAAATGCCTATTTATGTATATTCTGAAGCTAAGAAATGCATTCCTTATTATAAATATTGCATAACATGCATCATTATTGATGAGAAGCTTATCATGATCTCTAATTACCCCTAATTAACTAATTTTCCTAGCTAATTAACTAGAAATATGTGAATATATGGGTTAATTATTAAATAAGGGATAAATAGTAAAGGACCTTAAAATAAGTTAAAATGCTATATTACCATCCAATTAATATTATTAATAATTTAATTAATAATTGGACTCAAAATATTATTAATAATTCATCTAATTAATATGTTAACTAACTTAAGTATAATTTATACTTAAGTATGTAACAACTTAAGTAACATTACTTAATTAAATAAATTAATCTAAAAAGGTCAAAAATGTAAATTCAAGGTCTAAATATAATAATTGTCTTATTTATAATCATATATAAAAAGTTGAAAAAGATTTAAATTAAAATAAACCTTGAAAACCTGAGTTTACATTTTAGTCCTTATATTTTATTTCAATCGAGTCCTTAATTTTCACTACGAACAAGTTCCTAAACTTCTTTTCTTCTTCAACCGTTTGGATGGCTGATGACAGAAGGTGCGTCCACTGCCTAATCACCGCCCATTTGATGTCATCCCTTCTTCTCCAAGCTTTTGGAGCTTGCGCTCACCATCTCCTTTTCATCCACCAGTCTAGATGATGCCAAAATCTTATTTTAGGGTTGGAGATAACCTCACTGGCGTTGGAGAAGACGTCGGTGGTTACTCCCCTCATAGCCTTTAATCTGTCCAGATTCTACCTCCTCGGTCACTGTCACCTATAAATACCCCTTCACACCCTCGATTTCCACCAAGTTGTCTCCCTTCCCTCTTCTTCACTGAGCTGACTTTGATAGGCTATTCTCTTCAAACTCCGACGAATTTCCTCCACCTCATCCAACTTCCTCCATCCATCTTCAATAGCTTTGGATCTCCACCGAAGTCAGCCGCGTCTTCTGACACAAGAGCTGACTAGGAGTTCTCCTCTGCTTCACCTCACAACCACTTGCCGGAGATCTTTCGACAACCCTCTGATTTCCTCCTCTGTTATGAGCCATCAACGGAGATCCTCTATCCCCTTCATCCAGGTAATAGTAGATTAGGTAGGTAGTATAGTTAGGATAGTTAGTTAGGTAGATTAGGTTGTGTAATGCTAGATTTAACACTCGTCTTCCTCAACTCTAGTGAGCTCCTTGAGCTTGTTAGGAGCAATTATTTTGTCTTTTTAAGTCACCATCCACCTTCTTGAATCTTCCATGAACATTTCTACAGTCCTTAATTACTAAATAGATCATTTAATCGCCTAAACCACCTCCACCTCCACCAACTACTCCTGCTGTCCATGGCAACAGTAGTTGAGCTAATTCCACCTTCATTGGGGTCCTCCACCATCTATTCATCACCTAAGGACCCTGTTCTACACTTTAATGTCAGTAATTACCACCTATAATGTAAACTCCTAATTTTAATTAAGCTCCTGAGCTCGTTGTCAATGGCGGCTCAGGAGAAGTTTAAATCATTAATTATATACATATATATCATCGCAATTATCTGTTGACATGTTTCTCCACTCAATTGAGTGGGAAAACAAGTCCTGAGCCTAATCCAACTCAGATCCTTTGTAAAATGAATTCACTGTTAAATCTTTACTCTAATGAACAATTGAAGGAATTAATTTGTTCCTAAGGTTCCTTGTGACCTCAGGAAGCTTTTTGAATCATTAATGACATAATTTCACATCATCTGTACACATTTTACCTTTTTCTGGACTCACTGGAGCTCCGGCGAGTCAAAACAAGCTCTTCAGCCTGTAGAATTTAGTGTGAAGCTCCAGATCAATGATTTGAGGTTTATTGATCATATTGAGACATTTATATTGAAATTTTAGTGTTTGGAGTTCCTGTTAGGCCTTCATCTTCTCCAACTCCGACAGAGTTGGAGATGATTGACAGTTAGGTTTAAGTTGCATTTGAGAGGTTTAAAAACTTCAGTGCTGCGCCCTGAGTTCATTTCTATGCTTCAATCACTGTAACAAACCTTGGTTTGTCCTGACGAACAAACTCCTTTTCAAGCTCAGGCGATGAGCCTGGAACCCTAGGAACTTTAGTTGAAACATCAATCTAAGGGTCTGAATTTGTTCCTATGATTGAAGAGAAGATGTTTTAGGCTTTAATTTCATCTGAAATAGCCAAACTCAGAAAGTCAAAATTTGAGGCTTTACAGTCAAACTTGAGTCTGATCCTTGGATTCTGGATTCAATCAGACGAAATGAGAAGTTCAAATTGTTGCTGGGATGTTTGTGAATGATTTAGACGAGATTTGAGTGAGCTCTGATGGATTTTATAGTAGAATTTGAATTTTGTTCAGTTTGGGTTGTTTTTGAACCCAAACTGACGATAGTATCTTTGTGATGAGTTTTGAATGCAAAATCTGCCTAGATGGATTCATAACAACCTCTAGAGGTTGTTTAATTTGATTCATTATGCCTTTAGTTGTCTGTTAGGACTTTTCAGAGTCTGAATCAAAGTTTTGAAGCTCTCTGAGAAGCTTTGAGCTTCTGTACCTTTCCTGAAGCTCCTGAGAGCTTAATACCTCCACTAGTAGCTGCGGAATCATCCCTTGAACCTATTTAGCACTTCATCTGGAAGTTAAAGTCTAGTCTGTGGACTTAGAACTGAAAACTTCACTCTGCTGGCCATTTTAGACGTAGACTAACCAGAATCTTCACCCTTCAAATCGAAGAGCTTAACTTCCCCTTTGTAGCAAATTGACACTTCAATTGTGTAGAGCAACTCAAGAGCTTTCCAACAAGCTTTTATTTGCTTGGAATGGAACTTTGAGCTATCTGGAATCATCATTTGAAGTTTGGTCTGCGAGGGGAAACTTAGTCCCACCTCGGAAGAACCTGAGCGGCTGCATGGGTATTAAACGTTTTTGTGTTATGGCCTCTTCAGTCGACAGCGCACGGCGCAAGGTTACGAATGAGCACTGGGTGTGTGTGTGGGCACGTGTGTGCTCGGGTGTGTGTGCGCCTATAGCTGTGCGAGTGTGGGCTCGTGAGGGCGTGAGCGTGGGCCTGGGAGGCTGTGAGCCGGATGGGCTCGAGACTATGTGAACTGGAAATAAACTGAATTAAATAAACTAAGTTTGAACCTAGTAGGGTTTGGTCCTACCTTGAGAGGGGTGCTGTTTATCCCCGACCAGTCCAAGCCGCCAATGAAAAAACCTAATTTTTGGTTAAAAGGAAAACAATCGGTTTGGTTCAGAAAGAAAGGTCTGCATGAGTTCTGAAGGAAAGGATGCTGAGGGCTTATAAGGAAGAAATGCTAAAGAAGGAAGAAATGCTAAGGAAGGAAAGAAATGCTAAGGCTAAGAAGAGAAGGAGAGGAAGCAAAGGAAAGGAAGAGGAGAAGAAAGAGAGAGCTTGTAAGGAGAAGGAAGGTTGAACAGGCACTAAAGAGAAAAGGCAGAGAAGAGAAGAGAAGAAAGAAAGAAAAGAAGAGAGAAGAAAGAAAGAAATGAAGATATGAGCTCGAGAAAGATTAAGAAATAAGTAAAAAGAAAAGAAAAAGAAAGAGAAAAAGGTAAAAGAAGAAGAGAAAGAAAGAGGCTGAAGACAAAGAAGAGAAAGAAATGGTTTAATTTCTTGCATATTTTTTAATTCCTTTTGATTTTAATGTTGTAATAAGGCATATTTCCATTAGTAATACTTTCTATTGCCTTAATCTCTTAGAAATAAAAAGAAATAAACATGTTTACTTATTTGTTAAAGAAGATCATTTGTGTAAATGTGTTTTCTTATGGAATTTTGCATAGTCTTTTAATTTGAAATCATTAAGCAAAGTTCATATTCTTAAAATAAACTTAATTATACTTCCAATGAGTAGCTTATGAAGGTTCTACCCTACTAGGAGGGGTGAGATCAGCGTGACAAAAAAAAAAATGCGGAATTGAAAATATATAAAGCAATCTCACAAAAATAAGCAATCACAAAATGTACACAATGATTTTTAGGTGGAAACCCAAACCGGGTAAAAACCACCACCTAACCCTCTCGAGTTAGGATTTTTCGATCAACCTAGTTGATCAAATCCACTAACCGAATCACTTTGAACGAGGGTGATTCAACCTCAGTACAACCACGCTACAAGTACGATGGTAGCGTTCCTCAACCCCTTCTCTCCACGAGAAGGATTTTGTCCCACGAAGGAGACGGGAATTCGCAAAGCGAATACCCAACCAAAATACAAAGATAAAATAAACAACAGTCCTATAGAGCCAACAAAATTAAACCTAGCTTCTATAGGAAATAGGAAACTCCCCTTTGCAAGGAGTGCGTCGACGATGACGCGGTGCGTGTGCCACGCGATGGCGCTACGTCGCTCTCGTTATCAACAGCGGGAGAGCGGGCGCGCAAACTGTTTGATGCTCTCAAGATGTAGAGCTTGAGCTTGGAGAGCAAGAACTTCTTGGACACAAGAGTGTGAAAATGTGTAGCTAAGTGTATCCAAGTGTATTTCTAAGTGTCTCTTATGTTGTCTTTCTAAGTGTGTATCTTGTTGCAAGGGTTCCCCTCTATTTATAGAGGCCTTAGGAAGGCTTTGGAAGGCTTGGAAAAGCTTCCATAGCCGTTGGGTGCAAAGCCCAAGAGAATTAGGCCGAAATCAGGACAATGATTGCATTTGACAGGGTTATCAGACGTCTAACTCTGGCATCAGACGTCTGGAAGGCCACTTTAAGACGTCTGATTCCAATGTCAGACGTCTGATTCTATGCGGGTTTCTCCCTGACTTGAATCAGATCTAAACAGGGTTTTTGTGCAAGTCCATCAGACGACATACAGGACGTCTGGTACTATGTCTGGACGTCTGGAAACCTACTTTTACCGTGGGAATTGATTTCCAAACGTTGCAACGGCTAGAAAATCTCTGAGAAGAGATTTTGGGTCAGCCGAGGCAAAACGGTCATTTATCAGACGTCTGGTAAGTCCTATGGACGTCTGATAAGGCTCTAACGGTCATAATCTTGAGTGTCTTCTAAGCCAGCCAACGGTCCACTAACTGGACGTCTGGCAAAGTCATCAGACGTCTCCTAAGACGTCTGGTCTAAGGTCTGGACGTCTGATTTCATCAGACAGAACTAACTATGTCCAGCCTAACAGTTATCAGACGTCTGAAACAACAGTCAGACGTCTTAAAATACTTTATCAGACGTCTGATTTTGGGATTAGACGTATGGAAATGCTGTTTGAGCCCTATATTGGTTTTCTAAGTATTCTACAGAAAACCTAAGTATCCTAGGGTTGTGCAGGTGTTCCTAGGACTACTTTTAGGGTACTTTGAGGCTCTTTAACATAATGTTCTAAGGAATCAAAAAGAGCAAGAAAATAAATACAAGAGATACATGAAAGGATAAAAAAGAATCTATCCTATTCTTCTTCTCTTCCATCTCCAATCTTTCGCTCCACGCGAACCTCTTGTGTTTTCCGTCAAGCTCCTCCAATCCGTCCTGGATGCAAGCTTGAACTCCGTCTAAACACGTCCACATTTGCAATTGACCTGGAATCTAGGACTCAAATTACAAATGTTAAATAACACGTGTTTTGTTATCATCAAAACAAATGATCGTGGTGCTCTAGCACCAACAGCTTAGACTTAATGGTGAATTCTAAATAAGCTATGCCTCACAACGAACGACCTGGACTCAACTAGTTAAAAGAAATAAAATCTAAAATGTTAGGTTAACTTGACCCTATACTACTCAATTGATACAAATTCAAGTTGACCTAAGTTACTTTCTTCTGCATATGATTAAGCACAATTAACTTAATTAACTGTGTTGAGAAAGCGACCAACTAATTATGCATTTAGAATAGTTTGTATAAATTATAGGTTAATTTGCATCCTTTTATGGCTAGGAGAGGAGATTTATTTCAAGGCCTCAGATTGACGATCTGACTGTATGGATATGATCAGGACAACGATCGGAGTCCAATGCCTTCGAAATCATCTTGATCGGAGTCTTGTAGCACAATGAGCAGTCTGAGGAAGATCAACGGCCAAGGGACTAGATGATGTAATTTGGAGCTTCAAATGATAAATCCAACTACACGAATGGATTTGGATCGACGATCGCAGCCTAATGACATGAAAATTGACCCAATTTGACGTCTGTGGTGCCACCTACAAAGTAAATAAGATGAACGACTAGAATGGTGCCACGTGGCATCATCCTAGCCACCCAATATCTACCACAGCATTTGCCTTACCTCAAAGGAGAAGGTTTTGATGAGATCTCGATGGTTGGATCGAGGTCCAACAGTTGTGGGCGCGTAAGCTTCATTTCCAAATTGAGACACAAGCTCGACCTTAGCAAAGCAGTGGAGGAAGGCACTCACAGCAAGAGGGTGTGGGTTCGAAACCCACCGACCCTCTTAATCCACAAGAACGCATTGAAATAAAAATTCAGCCACTGGATCTTCATCGAGTGGGCGCCACACTTCCACATGGATGAATCTCGCGCGTTGGATTCACGTGATGCACGCATGCGCTCGATCACGCACTCACGCTCAATCACATGCGTGATCCGTGATGTTGGTCTTCGAGCAATATCAGCCTCTCATCACCCATCCAATGGCCATGTTCCTCTCACCCGCACCCGTTCAAATTTTAAGAGCACGATCTGAGGGTGTGAGCTCTACGCGATCATCAATCGACAGATCAAAATATGACGGCCCTCAATCTTTCAATCTCGCTCCAGCGGATGCAAGCGGAGAGCCAGCGGGCACTGATCTTCAACGATGTTTATGGTGAGGCTACAGTGGCATCTTTGATGTCACTAAATGTCCTATACTTGAAATGTTCTCTATCCTCCACTATAAAAGGACCCCTACCCCTCTCATTTCTCTTCATACCTTCCTATGTTCTCCTCACCTACTCTAGAGCTCCAAACACACCTTGAGCTTCTATCCCAAGTCTTTGGGATGCTCCACTAGAGAAAAGAAAATTATTTTCCACCATCTCACCACCATTCGTGGAGCTCTCATTGGCGGTCTTCTCAACCCTGTTCCAGGAAGCGGATCATGCCACGATGTTGCTCATCCTCCCCTTATCTTCTGATGCCGTTCTCTTTCCTCCAACTCCTCCACATCTTCGTCCGGGTCTCGTCAACGCAACTTTGTCCTCTAAGCAGTCGACAAAGAGGATTTTTCTCACCCCTTTCCCTTTTACTACTTTCATAGTGTAGTATCCATTGTAATAAACATTTTTGAAGCATATATCTAGAAGTAGTTTTTGATTCTCTCTCTTCCTTTATAATTAGCAGGTAGAATAGTTCTTTCCTACTTTCTTAAGTAGCTTACTGTAGATAATATTCTAGCTTGTTTCCACACTATCATAAAATGCCAAAAACAAAAAGCAAATACAAAATACCAAAAAGAAACAAAGAGAAACACGGATTTTCAAAGAAACAAACGTCACCTCCTCGTGTTCGACTCGAGGTGCCCTTTCGAGTTTTGATAAATTTATTGGTAGTGATTTTTGTGACTATGACGATAGATTTTCCAAAACCCTGATTTTCCATCGCGAAAATACATTCACCATTTTGGTGCCATTGCCGGGGAGGCAACGCTTTTTAGTTTTTCTTACATTTTCCACCTTATGTAACTTTTATCATAGTTTTTCTCTGATCTTACTGTGATTGCAGGTACTCTTCCGAGGCAACCCTAAGCGGTTATTTTGGAGAAAAGTGCGGATGAAGGTTCTGTAAGTGTATCCCCACCACCCCCACCCTAGATTTCATTTTGCCACACTAATAACTCAAACACAAATCAACTTAGGTGCTTGCATAAACCCCAGGTTAGATCTTGGCTATTTGTTGTCACTCCACTCACCTCACCCACCCTCATAAAAAAAAACTATCTGATTGTGGGATTTACTAAAAGTTACATACATTAAACACTCACAACTCTCAACCTAAGGCGTACCACTCTACATTGATTCTACCACTTAACCGAAATCGGACCTGTGGATCTAGTATACCTTAACTCAACACACAAATAAGTAAGTAGAAATTTGGACAGATTAAACATTATTGTGTGCCTTAACTAAGTGGTGCATTAGGGCTAATTGATTGAGCTGTTTGGGCTGCACCACTTAAGATAAAACTGATTAATCAAGTAGCTTGCCACTTAGGATTCAATTTTTAGGAACTAACCAGGCACTCCACATTCTTTTTGAGTTTCAAAGGAATATATCATCATCGATGCTTGCAAAAACTTGGAGTGTTCTATTGAACTTGATTGAATACACCTAAAGGTTAAACCTTAAAAGCTACTAAATAAGGTTAAACCCTAAAAGACACATCATAATAACCTTATTTGAAAACTCTGGTTGTGCACACACATTTTAAAACTGATCATTAAAGGCACAACCCATCAAAAGGGCCCATCACATTCCAAGAGCATAATTATCTCAAGCCTAATTAAAACTGAGTAGATGTTGGCCTTAAGGATTAACTCACTCTTTGGGGCTCCAACTGAGATTTTTTTCGATTAATCTACTTCTACTGGTTCATCTGATGTCTAGCTAGGGGAGTAGTGTCAAACGATTGTGGTTGGGGGGTATCAAGGAACTGGAGGTGCAAGCCAAAGGATATGATGGGAGGTATCAAAGGAACCTTCTCCCTAACCCCTCCCTCTAACTAATTGGATTGACCGGATAGAAGTAAACCAAATCATTTATTCTATCTCAAGATGGGTTCTAGGATTCTATAGGTCTTTAAGCTACCCACCTAAGGATAGGTTTAATTGATTGTATTGCAGGACACCTTTATTTCTTCTGATTTCTCTCCTACTTCATCATGTATTCTTCCACACTATACACATATTTCCAATTATACCCTCCTACCATTACTTTTCCTTAAGATGATTACTATCCCGACTCGACTTATGATTACCCATCCATTAGCCAAGATAACTTTGATTGGAGATATGATTCCGGACCTCAATGTCCAGGGTCTAATCCTGGACAACAAGACTATGATTATTATCCTTCTTATGCCTATACTGATTATAGATCTCCACCCTTTGATGATCAACCTAACCTGATCTACAATCAAGAAGTATATGATGATTACAACTCTTACCCTCCCCAAGATTATACTGAATATAGGTCACTGCTCCTCTTTGAACAACCTGAAATGACCTATTATCAGGGAGGACCTCAATTTCTTGACTCCCATAGATTAAACCCAAACCCACCTAACCCTGAACTGAACCATTCGATTTAGGTGAACCGGGTTCAAGATAGGGTGTTGGCTAACTTAAGAAACACTATACATCTTTAGAAGCTCAACCAACACCATGCATTGAAGCATTGGAGTTTATGATCAAAATGATTGATGAGCTTAATAGTTATTTATTGGTTTTGCTCCAAGATGTTAAGGATAGAGGCTTGGGTGAGATTTTACTTGGGAAGATGTCAAGATTGAGGATGAAATTCGTGGTTGTCTTACTCCAATCTTGGGATGATTCTTAGGATGAACCCCCTTCAGGAAAGCCAATATTAGAACTCGCTCAGGCACCTGTCGGGGGGGACACTTTTTATGAATCGAGGATGACCAGGTTGGTTTAGAGCAACCTATTGAGGATGAATCGATTTTCTCACCCGAGATCCTCAAGCTAGGTTGCAAGGAAAAATATGTTTCCATGGACTAAGAAATGACATACGATTTTGAGACATATATAAATGAGGATCATGAATTCTTTGATTCTGTGGGTGAGGAATCTCTTAGTGAAGTCTCACTTGAGCTTAAGAAAGATGATCTTAGTGAGACAAATGGGCCAAAGGAATCTGATCAATCATTTGATGACCCTGTAATTGAGGAATTTGGTTTGGCTAGGGTTGACATGGAGGATTCAAATCTTGATTTATTGGATGATTTAATCAGTAGCCCCATTCCTCAACTACACTCGAAAGAACTGAATGATGATATTGTTGAAATCAATGTACCCAAGTCAATTTTGATTCTGCCATGATTTTTGGACTTGGGTAAATCACATGGGGTGAATAATATGCTAGAGGTCCCGGAACCCGAACTCTTGATCTTGGAGGATAGGAATTTGGAAGCTAAGATTTGGGAGGCTACTTCTGAGGGACATACAAGTTTGGATTTAAGGGTTCCTGTTGACCTGAAACCACCTACCTTCTATTAAGACTCTTATGATATCTTTGACGTGCAACCCAAGTCCAAAATAATTGACTATCTTTTTGAGTTGAACTCTAAGTGGACACCCAAATCTATTGAACCAGATCTATCCATTGTTTGCCACTTTAGACTTGGGTTGCGCACCACAAAATCTTAGGCTCAGCCCCGCAAGCACAATAATCTCAGGTTCTGGGTGATTTTCATCCAAAACCTTAGAACTACCTGACCTTGGGACTTGGGCCAACACCATAATCTGGTCCACATCTATGGACACCTACTGGTGGGTTTGAGGATCAATCTTTTAATTCTGATTCTAACCCGCACTTGTGAATTCTTAATTTCTTCTTTGTTTGTATATTATACCTAGCTAAAGGCAATAAACATAGCCTATGTGTATATTCCACATTCTCTACGGAGTTGACCGGATTTTCATGATATTCAGGTGATATTCTATTTACTCTACCCTTTTCATGTCTTTATCTTTACAATGAGGACATTGCATCATTTAAGCATGGGGGTGGATAATTAATCCTGAAATTATTTTATTAGCTCCATGGAATTTCTTTTATTTTCTTTACCAAAAAAAATTAAAATTCAAAAAGATAAAAAATTAGAATTAGGCGAAGAGAACTTATGCATTAGGAGTTGTTAACTTTAGGAAATGATACTTTAGGACTTGAACACTTAGATTCTTCAAGTTTTCGGGATTAATCAGCTTAGGTGTCCACTAAAATGTGGACTTGTTCTCTAGTCTTTGCCACATTAATTTTAGTTTAATTTGGCTAATAAATTGGGGTGATAAGTATGCAACTTATCAATCTACCCTCTGATTTGAGGGGACTTTAAGTCTAAAGCATCTACACACTATTTGCACTAACTTTTCGAAGGTTTTTACGGAAATTAGGTAGCTAATGAACTTGCTAGGGTAGTATGGTTGGCAAGTTGTCATAGGTAACAGCCCATTGGTCGGTTGTCCAAAGTCCAGCTACATGACCATACTCATTTTACTGCTTTTAGGTAAATCTTAGATCAGAGAAGCTACCTACTCAGAAAAAGAAAAAAAATGATACTCAAAAAGAAAAAGAAAAAAAGAAAAGTAGAAAAAGGAGAAAAAAAGTCACACTTCATCGCACGAGTGTGGCTAGCAAGTTGTCGTGGATAACAACCCATTGGCTAGTTGTCCAGACCTCAGCTTACAAAAATGCACAAAACATTCCTAAAACACTTAGGGAAGAAGTGGGGAAGTAGAGTAAATCGGGGAGATATACACTAGGTTCGCCCTTGTGTTGACTCCATAAAAAATGAAAAATTAAAAGGGAAAAAGCTACCAGTTGAACAAATAAACCTTTAGGCAGAAACTCTCAAGGTTACTTAGGGTCGTAGAAACCTAAAGTCAGTTTTAATGGTGGCCTACTGAGTCTATCACATTCACAAAGATGCTTAGAACTTGAAGTTCTGTCAGAGTCTTAGGTGGGTTGGGTAGCCGTAGAAAGCTGCTTCGGAACTCTAAACTCAAAAAATTGAAAAAATTATAAAAAAAGAAAAATAGAAAAAAAATGTATCTTCCCTTTTCAAAATAAGGTTAGGACTTAGGCAATTTGCATTTTGGCAGGCACTTGGGCACTTTGAGTCTTCGTAGTTTAAGACCTTAATTAAAATTTCCTTTTGTTAATAAACAACTAATGCCTTAAGTGATTGAGTCCTAATTATGCTTTTATACATAGCATTTAGTTTGATTTTGTTAGAGACTAGCAAAAGATAGGCATGGGGTTATGGTGTATACACATTCATTTAGGTTAAAATGCCTATTTATGCATATTTCTAAGCTTAGAGATGCATTCCATATTATAAATATTGTATAGCAAGCGTCATTCTGCATTTAGAATAATTTGTATAAATTGTAGGTTAATTTGTGTCCTTTTATGGCTAGGAGAGAAGGAGATTTATTTTAGGGCCTCGGATTGACGATCGAATCATACGGATATGATCAAGACGACGATCGGAGTCCAACACCTCTGAAATCGTCTTGATCGGAGTCTTGTAGCACATTGAGTAGTCCAAGGAAGATCAATGGCAAGGGGATTAGTTGACGTAATTCAGAGCTTCAAACGGCAAACCCAACTACATGGATGGATCCAGATCAGTGATCGCAGCCCAACAGTGTGAAAATCGACCCAATCCGACATCCGTGGTGCCACCTACAAAGCAAAGAAAATGGATGGCCAGAATGGCACCACGTGGCATCATTCTGGCCGTCCATCTTGCATCATCCTAGCCACCCAATATCGGCCACAGCATCTGCCTCGCCTCAAAGGAGACCTTGATGAGATCTCAATCATTGGATCGTGATCCAATGGTCGTGGGCATGTGAGCTTCATTTCCAAACTGAGACACATGCTCGGCCTTACCGTAGTGATGGAGGAAAGCGCTCACAACAAGAGGGCGTGGGTTCAAAACTCACCAACCCTCTTAATCCACAAGCATGCGCTTAAATCAAAATTCAACCATTGGATCTCCATCAAGTGGGCACCACGCTTCCACATGGATGAATCTCGCACGCTAGATTTGTGCAAAGCGTGTACGCGCTCGATCATGCACTAACTCATGTTCAATCACACACGCATGATCTGTGACACTGGTCTTTGAGCGATCTCAGCCTCTCATCTCCCATCCAATGGCTACAATCCTCTTGCCCGCACCCATTCAAATTTTAAGAGTGCGATTTGAGGGCACGAGCTCCACACGATCATCAACCGTTAGATCAAAATCCAACGGCCCTCAATCCTCTAATCTTGCTTCAGCTGATGCAAGCGGAGAGCTAGCGAATGCGGATCTTCAGTGACGTTTATAGTGGCATCTTTGATGTCACTAAATATCCTATACACGAAATGTTCTCTATCCTCCACTATAAAAGGACCCCTTCCCCTCCCATTTCTCTTCATCTCTTCCTTTCTCTCCCTCACCACCTCCAAGGCTCTAGAGAGAGCTTGTCTCAAGCCTAGGATGCTCCTCTAGAGTAGAAAATCAAATATTTTTCCCACTTCTCACCCCCTTCATGGAGCATCCTGTGGCTGTCCTCTCACCACCTTCAGGAAGTAGATCCTTGCCGCGATGCCGTCCTATCCCGTCCTCCTTCCTCTAGCTCCATTCTTCTTCATCCATTGAGGGGGATTCTTCTCACCTCTCTCTATATTTTTACTTTCTAGCGTAGTTTTCGCTTTCTTATCTATAGCAAACTCTTTGTGATATACATTGATGTTCTCTCTCTGTCTCTGTCTTATTTTGCAATTAGATTAGCTAGATATTATCGACCTGATCTCTTGCCTTATTAAAATACAAAAACTTGCAAAAGTTAAAAACAACAAGAAAAATAAAATTGAAGCGTGGATTTCAAAACCAAACGTTCATCTCCTTGTTTTTGACCTAAGACTCACTTCGAGTTTCAATATAAATTTTATCTGGTAGCAATTTTTGCGACTACGACGACGAGTTCTCCACAACCCTGATTTTCCCTTACGAAAATACACTCTCCATAAATCAAAGGGGAAAATGGTCCCATTAAATGAACTTGACCCGAATGATAGTGTCTTTGTTACATTTGATGAAACAGGTCGTACTTAAATGGTCAAACCAATTCCCATTCTGGATTTTGAGGCGGAATCTACACCCCATCCTAGGGATGTCAAACCTATACCTTACACCTTTGAGGACCTTGCACCTTAATTAGATCTCCCTGAGGATTGTGATTCTAAAGTTAATAAATTCCAGGAGTCTGGGGTGTCAGAAGAAATCATATTGGAAGGACATGATAATAACCACAACCCTCTACTTAAGGAACCAATATCTTCCACACACCATTCTTAGATTTTACATGTGTCTAACAAAGGTGACCCTAATGAGATTGATATGAAATTGGATGACTTGGATTAATTTTGGTCTCAGAGACATGAAGATTTGATTTTTAAGGAGGAAACAGAAACACGTGATCATGGCTTTGAAGATTTTTCTGAGCCTTAGGGAAGAAGTGTAGATGAGGATGATGTTGACTTTGAGGGGCCCAGACTTAGAATATGGAGTGACCCCAGGGGGGAATATGTTTTGTTTGAGGACTTACCCCCTGAGGATCTTACTAATTTAGCTAAATCTGGATTCCTACCTACTTTTGACTACAAAGATCATCCTCTCAAACATTGGGAAGAAATGGAAGCAATTAATACTTTTGATGAAGGAATCTATACACCCCAGGGGCAAGATCTTAGCATCGAACAAAAACTTGGGGTTGTCGTTGTGGAGGACACTCAAACTCCTATTTCTTCCAACCCAACTTTACACAATAATGAAATGGGCGACAAGCTTGATCAGTTCAATTTGGAAGATGAACATTTGGGCCCATTTCAAGATGCGCACACCAATGATAGGCAGCATGAAAGTCAATCAGTAACTAAGGCTACTTTTGAGGACACTCAAGGATTGAAGATGAACACTGAACCTCTGAAGCCCTCTTTGACCCTTGTCCCTACCTTGCAACTGAGAGACTTACACTCCTTCAGAAATAGCTTCCTAAAATCTCTGCTCACATTCCTACCTTACGGGGGGATAACCTGACCAATACATCCGGTAGTAGAGTGGCGGGTATGGATCGATGCTTGTCCATGTCAGCCCATCATCCTTAGGGTGTCCTTCTTCGCACCCTCTTTTTCCCACACATATCTGCTTAAGGAGCCTTTGCCTCCTCACCGCACACTCCTGAAGGCCACTACTCAAGTATATTATGTGAAACCTCCAACAACAGCTGCGGAGTACCCTATTATCACCTACATCTGGCGAGCATTTGGCATCACCCTCCATCACCAGCTTGCCAACATCTTGGGTTACTTAGTCACTAGGCCAGGTTGTTACGTATCTTCTTTGGGTCTCTTTTTGCTTCACTTCTAAAGCCCGATTTGCAAGAATCACCCATTAAGAGACATCCCAACGCCACCTCAAGTAATATCTTTCCTTGCTTTTGCTTTCCAATTAGGACATTGTCAGATTTAAGCATGAGGGGTATAATATGAGGTTATTCATAGAATGTATACATATTCTGCATGCAGTTAGGGCATCCATATTGCATAAAAAAAATATAGAAAGAGTGAGAAGGAGATGAAATCTTTGTAAGCTGAATTGCAAGTATATTGAGGAGGAAAAAGGGAGAGGAGAAGAGAGAGACACAAAGAGGAAAAGGTGTAAAAATTGTACTGGTCCCAGCACTTGATTATGGAAGAGTTTACCTAAGTTTGGGGTTAGAATGAATGTCAATTAAGTCCTGAAGTGCTAAAGATGAGATAAATGAGGGATACTGACTTTAGGTCTCCTGGGTTTGTTTTAGGGCTTAAACACTCACGTATTTGTTAAGATCTGGACTATTCCTCTAGAGTTTGAGGGAGTTATGAGGAAGATGTATTAAGTCTAAGGCTTAGGGAGTATTCAGCCCCATTGCTTGCCCTTTGGTTTGCAGGAGTTGGTAACCTAGGCACCCAAAGATCACACACTGGTTTAGTTCAATGCACGTAATGAAGAATAATGTCAAAAAGTGTTCTTCTTTGAAAATATTTTCCCGAAAATTTGACTTATGAGCGGCTCAAAAACACAAATTGAGTGGACGAGTTCCTGGCGTGGGAAGGAGGAATGTAAAATACTCCCCTTGAAGGTGCGTTGTAATATACTGTCTCCTCAGTGCTTTTCTCTTAGGATATCTACATATCCTACCAGCAGCATAGAAGCATCTTGTGCTGATTCAGATGCCATGGGTGGCATTATCCTAAAATGTTGATTACCAGGATCTGAATTTAGCTACAGAATGCTATGGGCAGCACTATCCCAAAGTGTCGAAAGCTAGGGTTCTAGGGGTTGCCATGGGTGGTGCTATCCCGAAGCATCGACTGCTAGGGACCCTGCGAGGATTGATGGTAGGGATAAGGAATCTGATACAGATCGTGTTTAGGGCCAATCTGATGTTATATTTAGGGGAATTTGAAAAAAAAGAGAGAAAACTCTCAAAATAAATATCCCTCTCTCTCTCTCTCTCTCATAAAAAGTGCACTGGCAAACTGAACCTAGACTTGTTGCATATACGTATGGGTGCTTTAACCGCTAGGGTCAACAAACCTTTGGGAAGTTTTTGCGGGCCTTAGAAACCTTCACGGTAGACTCAAGGGTAAGGCTAGTCAAGTCCGTATCTTGGCTGGTACATTAGTACCTTTAGGCTTATAGTTGGTATTTCGATCTAATCTTTAGAAGTGTAGCACAATAAGGCATCCCGACGATAAAATCTGACCTGGCTTATTTCATATGATTTTTCTCGGGACTAGCAAAACTTAGGCATTTGGGGTATTTGATAGATCTGAAAGTGCACTAGAGGGGGGGTGATTAGTGCTAAATGTGGTAAACAAACAACTAATTGTAAATAATGCAGATTTAATATAAACTCAAGCAACCAACAAATGAACACAAGGATTTATAGTGGAAACCTAATCCTGGGAAAAACCACTACTTAGATCTCCCAATCTAAGATTTTGCCTCGAGTCCAACTCGAAATACTAACCGGTACTTATAGGGTACTAAACCCTTTTACAAACCCTCTTGATATCCCAATCAAGAGCAATGGGTACCAAACCCTTTTTCAATCCCTCTTGATATTCCAATCAAGAGCAAATCCCTCTTTCTCAAGAGGAAGGGAACCCACAACCCGAGCCCTCAGATTACAAGTAGATTAAGAAATAAAATAGGATTAAAATACAATTTAGCTCCTATGGATAACCCCAATAAGATATGCAATTAATTATATGAATTAGCTATCTAGGAGATTAAAAGAACTCCCTTAGTGATTGTGAGAAGATAATGCTGTTGGGAGTTGAAGTGATGAAGCTTCAAGCAAATGTGAGTTGGAGAATCAAAGCTTCAATCACTTCCAAGAACACCAAATCATGCTTTAGTTGAATGTGGACTTGAATGCACTTTAGAGTGTGTTTTTGGGGTATTCTCTCTCTTGCAAAGGGTGGGAAACCATCTTCAATGGCTAAAATGTTTAGGTGTGCATAAGGCCCCTCTTCAACGGCTAAAAGGTTTCCCAATTGGATTTGCCAATGGCTAACTAATATGCTCCAAAAGTGCTTTATCTAACGTTAGGTAAAAGTCATCTAACGTTAGGTGAACTATCTAATGTTAGGGACTCAGGTGCAAAGTTCACTATCTCCTGGAAATATCTAATTTAGCCCAAAATAGCCTACCTAACGTTAGGCAACCTCTATCTAACGTTAGGTCAACTACCTAACGTTAGGTACAAAGTTCAGTACAAAGCTTATTATTCCCTGGAACTCAAGGTGGCTTCAGCCTTATTACCTAACATTAGGTATATACTACCTAATGTTAGATGGACTATAAAAAGTCATCTAACTGTCAAACTCAGTCTTGATGATCTATAGGGTTCTAGGATGATCCTTTAACACCTAAGGATATATTTTATCATATTGTGACCTATTTAGGCTATGTATGCTGTTCTTGTGAGAATTACATATGAAGCCCTTATGTTTATGCTAATATCAGATCTAATTAGGGTTGTCCTTACATTCTAAAGAATAAAAGATTACAACTCAATTCCTATAATACAAGAAGATCTAAACTTGAAGAGCATGATCTCCTCCTTCTTCTTGGCTTCTGATTTCGTCAAGAGAGCTTCAACCTGAAAATCAATCTTGCAATATCTATGCATAAGATCCAATTTTAATCACAATTACTTGAGATATTTGTTATCATCAAAACCATCATTAGAAGCTAACATGGTGCCTAATTGCTTACACACCAACATTCTCCACCTTTTTGATGATGACAAACACTCAATGGAGAGGTTGAAAGCCTCCCCTTGACTAAGTGCTCTCCTCAAAATAATTCTAAGAGATGACACACAAGGAGCACATAGCACAATGTCATAACAAGATTTTAGCAAGATTCAAGTATCCATGATCTCAATATTTATTCAACCCCTATTCAACCTATCATATATTATCCTCCCCCTTTTGACATTTGACGCGCTTCGGACGCGTTTGTTTAAGAATGTCGTTGTAGTTTGCGTTCGCTGAGTCAGTTTTAAATAAAGAAACAGATGTGAGTCCGAGTGTTGAACATAGGGAGGTGTGAAAATCAGGTTTTTTTGTCACTTAGTGTCACGAAAATGGCAGGTTTTGCTTGCGAGAAAACACGGGAGAAAAGCGAGTAAGGGAGAGAGACAGAGAGAGTGAGTAGGGTTAGAATCCTTTTGTTCACGGCATGCAGCTTAAACATCAAAAGAAAGCGAATAACTAGATAAGAAACATTATCATTTAACATGCACTTGAGTTTTACAAATACAACAATAACTAAATGCTTAAGCACAAGTAAAGTAAAGCTAAGATAGAGAGAGAGAGAGAGAGAGAGAAAGAAATCGGTGAGGTGGCCACGGTGGTGGAGGGCTCCGTCGGCGGCTTGTCGGCTCCAGTGATTACAAAAGAGTGGTAAGGGTGGCTAGGAGTGGGGTGGAACACTTGCAAGGGTAATGAATGCCCTACATGGGTAGTTGAAGGGGGTTTATATAGGAAAAAGGACTTTCTAAATGAAGTAGGGGCTTTAGCAACGTCCGGGACATTGCTAAAACCCTTCCTGAAACATCGGTGAAGCCCCTCTGCCCATCGGTTCAATGCACGCGGGCCTGCTCTTCTTCTCCCTCAATCTGCGTGGTCGCCTTGAGGGTTGTCTGATCGAAGATCGGACAGCTGAAATTGTGTGGAGGGCACGTGATTGCACAGCAAGAATGCACCAACAATTGTGCCATCTTGTGCTATTTCCTAGCATTGCCTGTGTATATTATGTAGCCATAGTCGCATTTGTAAAAATAAACGCATGCATGCATTTATTTGAGAGGGGTGGAGAGTGAATAAATTGGCCTTGTAATTAACGTATTCTTCAAGTGCTTCCTCACAAATTTTCCATCTTCACTTTTTTTATTGGATTTGAATTTCTTCTCCGCGGCTGCAGGGCATGGCTTGCTCTTCGTGCCATTCTCTGCTTCAGCTTGCCCTGCTAGCCGCATGCACAGCCTTGCACAGCCCAAGGCATGGCTGTGCTTGCCTCCTTCCTCTTTAAAATGGGCACAGCTATCTTCCTTGCGGGGGAGCCTGGTCCAACACAACACACAGCACCCTTCCTTCCTCCAGGCCATCTCCTCCCCTCTCCCCTCCATACGCAGCCTCTCTTCCTCCTGAGGAGCTATGATGTGTGTAGGAGCAGCTCACAGTGGTACATGACTACCACTGTGAATCCCACCACCACCCAGCTCATCAAAGAGCTGGTGGGCGTGGTGGTTCTCCTCTTTGTTTTCATCATTCCATCCATTTCCGCCATTGCCACCGAGTCGAGCTTTGAAGCTCAACCGTAGCTGCAGTAAGGCACCAGCCACCTCTCGCCCGTGCATAGGCCACCTCTCACCCCAGCAGCCGGCGCAGCTCCTTCCGCGCGCGCATGCCAGCCCGCTCCACAGTGCCCGCGCACGTTGAACCGGGCGCAGCCGGTCGCCCGCGTCGAGAGCGCACTGTAGCTACTGTTCACGCTAGAGAGCGCGACACTGTAGCTACAGTGCGGTGACCGGAAAGTTTCTCACTTATCCGGTCACCACGCACTCTCTCTCCGCGCTGCTACCATCGCCAGCCCGTTCGCGCACGCCTGTGCCCGTGTCTCTCCTGGCGCCCGCTCCAGCGCCTGCGCCCGTGTCTCTCCCAGCGCTCGCTTCTTCGCCCGTGTTTCCCTCAGCACGCAGCGCGGTGCGCTGCGGTCCACAGCGTGCTGTGTGGCAGTCTCCCTCACACCGCTCCCTCCAGCGTGCACGCGCATCTTCGCACGCCTACGCGCCTACACCTGCGCGTGGGCCACCAGACGTCGGCTGAAGCCTTCGGACGACTTAACTCGCTGCGCCTTCTTCACTCCAGCAGATGCTCTCTCTCTCTCTCTCTCACATACACACACCTCACGCACACACACCACACTTGTACACACTCACGTGTACACTCACTCACTCACTTGTACACGACTATATACTTATATATATATACATATACATATTTTTATATATATATTTATATACATATATCTATACATATATTATTATCTATACAAATATGTATAAGTATATATACATATATATATATACATATCTATACACATATATTTATACATATATATATATACACAAATATACATACATACATATATATATATACATACATAGATACTTACACTAATATATCTATATACATATATACATATATATAACTATATACATACATATATATATATATACATACATATATATCTAATTATAAATAGATAAATATATATATATATATACATCTATCTATATATATATTTAGATATCTATATATACATGCATACATATACATATATATATCTATATATTTATATATATATATATATATTTATACACACACACAGATATATATATATATATACATATATATCTATAGATATAAATACACAAACATATATATATCTATCTACATATATCTATATACATAGATTACTATATATATACATATATATATCTACATATATATATATATATATATATATCTACATATATCTATATACATATATTACTATATATATATATACATATATATATATACATCTATATAGTTATATATACTTACATATATATCTAATTATATATATATATATATATATATATATATATATACACCTATATAATTGTAACCATATCTATATATATACATGTAGATATATATTTATATATATACATATATATATATTTTTTCATATCACCTACCACACGTTGTATCGTGGGAATATCTGTACCAGTTGCTGATATTCCCCGATACACGAGTACAGAAAGCGTCTCCACACACATCTTCCACCCATCCATCCTACACTCCACGCGGCACTTCGTCCTGTTGGTTGCGTCTTCCTAGACGACGATCAACTCGACACTGTGCTACACATCATTTCCACCTCCACCCCCACCCCTATATACATATATAATATATACATATATATATACTATATTTACCTTATTTCTATTTCTCTTTCCTGCCATTAAAAAGATAAAAAAATCTACAAAAGAGAAAAGATAATCCTTGACTTGCAGGTACTCAGTCTTGCGAAGAGCAAGACCAGTTTTGAAACCCTAATTTGGCTCAAGGCCAAGAACCTGATTTTGAGGGTGTACCTTAAGGACAAAAATTATCAGAAAAAAATCTTAAATAGAAAAACACCAAAAACATAATAAATGAACGGAAGAAATTCGTTGTAGGAAAGGCGTAGAAACTTATTCACCTCTAATCCTGCTTCCCTGAGTTCGACCCTGGGCCTAAAAGTGACCAAGATAAAATCAAGTAGGCTAGGTTAAAAATTTTGTAAAAGGATGGTTAGGCTCGATTTAGGTTAACCACTATACGCATTTCAACAATTAAATCACCATATTAACACAACCTATCCAGGTCTACACCACACTTTTTCTGGCACCGTTGCCGGGGAAGTGCGTATTCAGGTAAGTTTCTACTTCATTCCTTTAATTTTTCTCTTCTCTTCTCACATCCTTCTCTTCATAGGTGTTTTTGTTTATTGGTGTGCAGGTGAACCAGTTGCAAGTAGAAGGCAGGTAGACGAAGTCGGAGACGTGGGTAGATCCAAGGAAGGAACGAGAGCGTAAAGCTGCCGGCACCGCACTGGAACTTCGCCCACGTTGCTGAACAGATAGGTCTCTCTTTCTTAGCAACTTAGGTCAACTTGTCACCTTAATAATAATAATAATAAATTTTTTGGGATCTCTTGGGGCAAGTGGATTAAAAAATCATTTGTTTGATGGTTTGCCATCACTCCCACCGCCCTGGGATTTCCTGCCTAACTTTGCATAGCAAAAATCCAAGAATCTTGATTCTTGAATCTTTCACCGTGTTAAGTATTCTTTGAGGCAAAGATAAATAGATTGATTGCCATCCCTCTTTGCCTCATTTATCTGCAATTCAGGATCACCTTTTTGGTGGGGAGACTTGGAATTGAGTTGATTCCAACCCCACCATGACCTTTCACGTGCCTAAGATTTGATCCCGAATACTTCAACCCCAACAATTTGATTTTCTTTATCTTATGGTTGAGCCTTGTGTGTGGAACATCATTCTGGTGATTGGGAGCACTTGAATTGAAGTGCTTTGGCTCCCTTTCACACTAATTTAAAATTGATTCGTGCATCCACACATAGAAATCTCCATCTAGGGAAGCCCATTGCATTTTAGCATGCATTAACCAATTGACATTGAAGAAGGGTTTGTTGGGCTTAGAAGAAAACTTGTATTCTCTTAAAACCCGAAGATTGGTTGAATTGGTAATTCAGCGAAATCCTAAAATCCATACTACTCAAGGTTGAAACTCAAAAAACCATTTACCAATTAAAACTTCAATTCGGGAAGATTTCCTCGTTGCATGCTTGGTTTACACACTTTACAAAATCAACCACTTGGGCATTACCCGTAAATAACGCCCTTCACATTCCAAAAGCACTTGATCCTAAGCGTCTAACTAAAACTGGTAGCAACTTGACCTTTATTAAGGATTGGAGGTCTAACTACCTGCGTATAGCGCCTACGTGCTGGTGAGGGTTCCCTCGTGCTATCGGGTGTCTAAGACTGGGGCAAACGGCCTTTCAATCTGGCCCGGTGGTTCCGCGGTGCTCACATTCAGTTTCGTAGGTTGTGATAGTAGGTAACTTAGATCTTTAGGTCTAAGGGCACACTGTAGAGGTTAGGAATTTGATTGTATTGATTTGTCATCAAGTGTACCTTTGCGGCATCATTTCTCTTATCTCTTTTCCCTTCGTATCCCCCCAATTCTTCCTGCGGTAGTGCATGTTTGGGAGGAGGTCACAAAACCCTGAACTGTGTGAATTGTTTGATAATTTTAGAAAAGAAGCCAAATCGTCCTCCTCCTCCACAAACATGGCTGCACGCCCACCCCTAAATCCCGAGGGAGGAAATCGCCCTCAAAACCCACCAGGTGGTGGAGCCTTGGATCCCATAACCCGCCTCTAAGCCCAAATGGAAATGTATAATGAACAAATTGAGGCCATTAGGGAAACATTGGAGGAAATGCAGAATCCTCCTGAACGGGAAGAGCCTAGGTCTCTTAGCTCCTATCAGAATCCCGCTACTACAGAGACCATAGGACAAATTCGGGTCCCCATGGGCGGGGACGACTTTGAATTGAAACCTAACATAATTGGCTTGATAAATTTTCACTTCCATGGTCTTGCAAGTGAAGATCCTTTTCTCCACTTGGAAGACCTAACCCGATTGGCTGAAACAGATAAACCAAGAAATATCGGGTTACCTATAGTCCTCATGAAAATGTTCCCATTTTCATTGTGGGATAAAGAATCGCAGTGGTTACGCACCCTTGGGAGAACCATCCACTCTTGGGAAGAGATGCGAACAACGTTTCTCAAGAAGTTCTTCCCAATCTGGCAAACCAATGCGCTTTGCCGTGCTATCACTTCATTTACGCAACAAAATGGCGAACAATTTCATGAGACATTGGAGAGATATAATGACCTCCTCAGGAAGTGTCCGCACCACGATCTGCCTAAGTGGCATATAGCCTAGATTTTCTATTATGGTCTAAATGAGACTTTGAAGCAGATTGTAGATGCTTCCTGTGGAGGGAATTTCATGAATAAAGATGAGAATGGAGCATTCGAATTGTTTGAAAATATGAGCGAAAACTCAATGCACAATGCCTTCATTGTCGCCTTTAATCGTATCAGCCTGTCCTGTAATGTCCACAAAGTTGACACGGGACCCTCCCATTCATCCACAGATCTCAGCCTTATCGCACAAAAGTTGGATGAAGTCTCCGTCGTGCACAAGAAGATGGATGAGCTTCTGGCCAACCCCGCCCGTTCTATGGCAAACACCCCCACCTTACCACTTCGTTACAATCCCAATTCTTCCAACACTAGGCTTATCCCTAAAAACCCCGTAAGACCTTCCTTATCGAGTGTCGCGCCGAGCGATTCGGTAAGTCATGTGGATCTGGCTTCTGCAAGCCAGTATTTTGACATGGAGGACCAAGCCTCCGTGTGCTCGGAAGCATATTTACATGCGGACGCGTCTTCTGGCATAGAAGACACTTGCGCCCTGGGGAACAACCCATTCTCTGCCACTTATAACCCAGGGTGGCGAAATCATCCGAACTTCGCATGGTCCAGCAACTCGTAGCGCCAAAACCCCACAGGTGGACCAATGCGATCGTCCGCACTCGTCATCCCAAGGGCCCAGTCTAATCCTATGGCGAATCCGCCATCAAGTCCTTGTGTACCACAAATAGAACATGCATCAAGTCCTCTTGATAAATTGATGTGAATGATGACGGAAATGTCAAAGCGCCGTGAAGAGAACATGACCTCTCTTTAGCACCAATTGGCGCAGTAGAATGCTGAGATCAATCAACTATGCATGGAGACTCGATCTCAGGGTACTCTTCCAGCCCAACCTGTTCCCAACCTGCAAAATTTTGTACCCCATGGTCCTCAACCACAGGTACGACCTTCTCAGGGCAGGTTCATCAGATTCTGCAGGCTCCGAGCATTCCACCAGGATTTCATGCTAATCCCACTGCAGCACCTCACTCTTATGTCCCTATTGCGAACCCTCCTCCGCCTTATGATCCCACTGGACCCACATCGTCCAATGCGATCACTACGAGGAGCGGTAAGCAGACCGTCGATCCGCCTTGACCTGATCCTGGCCTGTCTTCTTCATCGCCCTCTCATTCGAAATGCGCACTGCATTCGTGAGAGGACGATACACCCAAATTGGTGCTAGAATCAGTCCCATTCCCTGAGGCTCTACTGAGGGAGCCAAAAGGCAAGAAGAAGGATACGCAGGCCTTTGATAACCTACGTAATTTGTTCAGCGATATTGAAATCAAGGTACCCCTACTCAAGGCTATCGACCACATACCTACTGTCGCCCAATTTTTCAAAGACTACACAACACCCAGGCGACAGTCAAAGAAAACTAAGAATCCGGTGGTTCTCTCGCCTCATGCGAGTTGTGCTATACTGTCAAATCTACCACTGAAGCAGAAAGATTTGGGCACACCGCTTATTTCCTGTAGCATCCAAGGCTGCAATTTTAACCATGCCCTGCTTGATCTAGGATCTTCCATCAATCTTATACCAACCATTATGCTCGAAAAATTTTCCTTGGGAAATTTGAAAACCACCCCTGTCACGTTACAGTTGGCAGATTGTTCTGTCAAAATTTCGAAGGGTGTGGTGGAAGATGTGGTGGTTAGAGTCAACAGTCTCTGTTTTCCTATTGACTTGTTTGTTTTATATATGGAAGTTCCTAGCTCACTTTCTAATTGTCCGATCATCCTTGGTCGACCTTTCTTGGCCACAGCCCACGCCTATATCGACTGCGAGTCGGGCCGTATTGAGATTGTCGTTGGATCTGAAAAGCTTAAGTTTAACATCTTCAAGGCAGCCAAGAACTTTGATTGCGATTGCATCGAGGATGACACGTCTGACGAGGACATGGCTGTCAGCGTGTGTATTGGACTAATTGGGACTTATTCTGACTGCTACAGACTACCTTTAAACACTGACAATTTCCTGACCGACGCATATTGTGACGTCCCCCCATCCCTCCCTATTCCCGTACCTTCTCCTGACCAGACTTCTGACGAGGTTTTCTCCACTTCCCATACCTCGTGGTCTGAGTCATATCTGGGCTACTCACCGCCAGTCCACACTCTTGAAGACCGGATTGCCCTTTCTTTCCCACCAAATCAGGCGGAGTTGCAACTCCACATTGGGACCTTAAGCCCATATACTACTCACTTTGGCTATTCCTTTATCCAAGAAGCCCCTCTTCTTGGCCAATCTAAGGGCCAACTTCTTCCTCTTGACTTGTTTTCCGATCCGCCTGGGACACTCTCGTCCCAAGAAATGCCAGATCTTTCACCATCCACTCCTGAGCTGAAAGAGCTGCCTAGTACACTTAAGTATGTTTTCTTGGGACCAAATGAAATGCTCCCCATAATCATCAGTTCAAAATTGACCAGGGAGAAAGTGCAAACTAACGAAGGTCCTTATGGAACACAAGACAGCCATTGGATGGTCTTTATCAGATTTAACTGGCATTAGCCCCTCCTACTGCACTCACCATATATATACGGAGGAGGAGGCTCGACCTTCCCGCGAGATGCAGCGACGTCTCAACCCTAACATGCGGGAGGTCATTAAAAAGGAAATTATTAAGTGGCTGGATGCGGGTATAATCTACCTGATCAGTGATAGCCCCTGGGTGAGTCCGATTCACGTCGTACCTAAAAAGGCAGGACTCACCATCTATGTCAATGACAGGGGTGAATCCATCCCAACACGCACTCCTACCTCTTGGAGAGTGTGTGTAGATTATAGGAAACTCAATGCTGCAACTAAGAAAGATCACTTTCCGCTACCTTTCATTGACCAAATCCTGGAGCGGTTAGCGAGAAATAAATTTTTCTGTTTCCTGGATGGATTCTCAGGATATAACCAGGTGGCAATTGACCCCTGGGACCAAGAGAAAATCACTTTTACCTGCCCCTTCGGCACCTTTGCATTTAGAAGGATGCCGTTCGGACTTTGTAACGTGCCAGCAACTTTCCAGAGATGTATGCTAGCAATATTTCATGACATGGTGGGTGACTTTCTCGAGGTCTTCATGGATGACTTTTCGGTCTTTGGACCATCTTTCGATGATTGTCTTGCCAACCTGACCTGTATCCTTAGGAGATGTATTGATGTAAACCTCGTGCTTTCTTGGGAAAAAGTCATTTTATGGTACACGAGGGAATTGTTCTCGGGCATATCATCTCTGATAGGGGTATCGAGGTTGACATAGCTAAGCTTGATGTAATTGCTGATTTACCTGTGCCTGGCTCTGTCAAACAAATCCACTCTTTCCTGGGACATGTCGGTTTCTATAGGAGATTCATCAAATATTTCTCCAAGATTTCTCAACCTTTAACTCATCTCCTATGGACCGACGTACCCTTCGATATGGGCCCCGATTGTATACGAGCATTCATGCAGCTGTGTAATGCTGTCACCAAGGCCCCTGCTCTCCAGTCACCTGATTGGTCCCTCGACTTTGAACTCATGTGTGACGCTTCTGACCTTGCAGTCGGAGCCATCTTGGGACAAAGACACGATAGACACCCCTTCGTAGTGTACTACGCCAGTAAGACGTTGGACGAGGCCCAGTGTAATTATACTACCACTGAGAAAGAACTACTGGCGGTCGTCTTTAGGCTGAAGAAATTCCGCTCTTACCTTCTGGGCTCACATGTTATTGTCTTCACTGATCACGCGGCCATTCGCCATCTCATGCATAAGAAGGATGCCAAGCCTAGACTGATTCGTTGGATCCTTCTGCTCCAAGAATTTGACATTGAGATCCGCGATAAGGCCCGAGCCCAGAATGTTGTGGCTGATCATCTTTCTAGACTGGACCCTGACCATATTGGACTTACTCTGTCGATTAATGAGATTTTTCCTGATGAGCACCTATTGGCAATTAATGGGGCAAGTGGACCTTAGTATGCCGACATTGCCAATTACCTTGCTTCTGGATCCCTTCCACGTGGCTGGCCTAAAAACCAGCGCGAGCGTCTCATGGCAGAAGCAAAGTATTATTTCTGGGATAATCCACTTCTTTTTCGAATAGGTGCTGATCAAATCATCCGTCGCTGTATTCCTGACAGCGAATTCCCTAGTGTGCTATCCTTCTGCCACGATCAAGCCTGCGGAGGCCATTTCTCTGGGAGGAAAACTGCAGCCAAGGTGTTGCAGTGCGGTTTCTTTTGGCCCTCCCTTCACCAGGATGCACACAATTATGCCAAACATTGCACTAGGTGCCATTCGTTAGGGTCAATGTCACATCGTGACATGATGCCCTTACAACCCATCCTAGCTGCGGAAATCTTCGACATTTGGGGAATTGATTTCATGGGTCCCGTTCTTCCTTCCAACGGCTTCGAATTTATCCTCGTGGTTGTTGATTATGTTTCGAAATGGATCAAGGCTATTCCCACGCACCGTGCTGACCATATTATATCCGCTCGATTTGTCGAAGACCATATTTTTGCACGCTTTGGGATCCCTCGAGCCATTATCTCGGATGAAGGAAGCCACTTTACCCATGCTTCTTTTCGGGCACTTCTGAGGAAATACGGAGTTTACCATCGTATCGCATCCCCGTATCATCCTCAGACGAACGGCCAGGCAGAGGTGTAGAACTGGCAAATCAAGCAAATTCTCCTGAAAACGATTCAGCCTGACCGTAAGGATTGGTCCGACAAGCTGATTGACGCACTTTGGGCGTATCGGACCGCTTTCAAGGCTCCCCTTGGTATGTCTCCTTATAGAATCGTTTACAGGAAGCCTTATCATTTGCTCGTGGAGTTGGAGCACCATGCTTATTGGGCAGTTAGCCAATATAACCTCGACCCAGACCTGTGTGGTTGAGAAAGGAAATTCCAACTCCAGGAGCTGGAAGAGCTCCGTCGTGAAGCCTATGATTCTGCCTTAACTTTTAAGCAACGCACTAAGGCTTTTCATGACAGCCTTATTCGATGGAAGGAATTTGAGCCATCTCAGCAAGTTTGGCTCTACAACGCCCGGCTTAAATTCTTTCCTGAGAAATTGAAGTCCAAATGGACTGGTCCTTTCCTGGTCTCGAGACCATTTCCCAACGGGGTCGTTGAGATTGAAGATCCCAAATCTGGGCACAAATTTATGGTCAATGGGCAGCGTTTGAAATCCTATCTTACTCATGAACCTATCCCCGTTGGAGAAATTGTTGCCCTACTGGAGGGTAACTAATGTTGTGCCTCATTCTGAGTCCAGCAGGGGACGTTAAATTCTACGCTTGTTGGGAGGCACCCCAACAACACTTCACCACTGTCACGTTCACTTCACTTTTCACCTCACCACCCACCATCCACCCACCCTACCACCCTACTGTATACCTTGCACCTCAACTCACGTTACCCGATCTTTCGTCCTTCCTCTACCCTACCCTGCATACATATGAGGACATAGCATTGTTTGGGATGGGGGGGTGGATAGGCATCCATAGGATCTGGGTATTTT